>OZ010607.1:59974190-60064190 GCA_963932145.1 Acanthosepion lycidas | reverse complement strand
TGTTGACTCTCCTTAATATCAACACGTTCATCAGCACGAAGTTTTGTATAGACAACATTAGAAATAGACAGAAATATACGAGGACTTATTAGCAAACATATCCGTATGTAAATACGCTTAAAACCGTTGGTCAATAAATATATATATAACTCGTTGGTGCCTAGTAAACTTGATACTTTAGTGTAGTTTTCGTAAATTGTAGCAAATAAATTCAACCTCTTTACAGCACAGAATTATATAAAACTGTCATTATTTATCTTCGATCAAAGATATTTGCATAATTGAAGATGAATATGAAAATAGGTAAATATTCAAAATGACAACAGATTTCCAAATATGACAAATGGAGTTGGAATTTTATTGCTTTTTATTCGTCATTAAAATTACAAAGTTTAAGTTGGCTATACGTAACAAAGATTGAAACTAATCTGCAACAAGGCCATTAAATTCAGAGTGTGCGTTATGAAATGGGGATTTATGGAAATTGATGTGCCAAGTATTCCTCGAAACTAGCAACGCTGACTCATGTAATATATGCTCCTTTCAGCCACTGCTTGGGCGAGGTTGAAGCCGTACAGATATTGGGAATTAATTTCCCGTTATTGATTTGACAAAATGAGTTACCTACACGAGTGGCCATTTTGACATTAGGAATGTGAAATATTTGATTAGAGTATTTGGATTAAGACGTCATCTTGAGAATATCTAAATAAACATCTTCAGTTGAATCGTTGCTAATGACTTAAAATATACGTTGAATAGAATTATGTATAAAAGCAAGAGGTAAGTCATTATTTTTGTGAGGTCAAAGTTATCTACATATGCAGTTAAAGATGAATACGAAAATAATTAAGTAAATATTTATAAAGACAAGTTTCCATATTTGCCAAATGGATTTGGAATTGTATTTTTTATTTACCATTAGAGATTAAGTGTGAATTGAAGTTGACTTTTTGTAAGAAGGTTTGAAAGTAATCTGCAACAAAGCCATTGAGTGTGTACCATGGAATTGGGGGCGAAGGGTATTCAGTTGCCAATTGGGAAATTAAGTTTTATGAAAATATATAGTTTCAGAAATCAGGGATTTATATATAATGTAGATTATTTGTGTTCAGTCGAAAGAGTCTGTTTGCCTTTAAAATGATTGTTGGAAAGGCTAGTCACGTACTCCGTTAATATACGCCGAAGGTGAACTCAGCATTTTCTCATTCATTTTTATGAATTATTGAAAGAATAAAAATGGACAATTATTTGTGACAAGCAAGTGGGCTTATGACAATATATTATTTTTATTAAAATCTGAGATTAAGAGAAGAAAGATCTTGTGTAATCTATATATATACATACTTCAAACGCATGTATAATATATATTGTAGGCCCGAATTTCCAAAAAATAGTTTCAAGATCTATTGCTGATCTTGCAGACTTCACGATTGGTATTTACTGTACGGTTGTGGGTTTTCATATGGTTAAAAAGCATATTCTTTTACAAAATTTGTAAAGAAAATTACAAACATTATGAAACAACTAAAGATTTCGAACCGCTCCGTAACTTTTGGCCATCCATTCTTTCATGTCAAATATTGTAAAGGGAACTCGGTGAGCATCACACTCAGTAGTAATAGTCAAGCAGAGCATTCTCACTAACTATTAACACTACGGTGAAGTTGCGTGTATATGTAATATGCCATATTTCACACAGGGTTACCCATAAATGTACTTTAAACCAGATTAACCTGAACTTAGGAATTACAGAAATAAAGAAATCTCCTTTTTTGTATAGAAAGAATAAAACTATGATGAATATGTGTAAAAATAAGGTATGTACAAAAGATGGACACACACGCACGCATACGCCCACACACACTCAAACACACACACACACATATATACATACATATATACATAAATACATACACACACACACACACACACACACACACACACATATATATATATATATATATATATATATATATATATATATATATGCATATATGAAATGTAAGAATACTAGAAAAAATTAATAAATATTTATTAAATCTACCTTGTATTCGTATTTAATGAAAGATGTTTGAAAGAAAGGTTGCTGCCCTAATACACACACACACACACACACACACATATATATATATATATATATATATATATATATATGGAGAGATATATTGTTTCGTTAAATATATAGACATATTATGTCTACTTTTAACACTAGAACACTAACCATCAATTAAAGTTACACCATTACTAACCATGGGTATATCATACCTGATTTTGAAAATATCAAAAGAAATATTAAATATAAATCTTCATTTGAAATATTTTATATGCAGGCACTTCCAACTTTGTACTTTGAGTTAACATTAATAGGAACTGAAAAACATATTATTTAGGTAAGAAAATAAGGTACTGAAAATTGAATTTAAAAATAGGAAAGTTTGTGCTGGGTACTAATACCCATGGTTAGTGTTCTAGAATTAAACTGATCCTTTCCAGATGTCTAATCAGTTTCTTAAATGTTAAGATGAAATTAAAGGAAGGCTTTTTTTTAAGTCAAATACTTTCGACCTAAGATCATCTTCAGAGATAAATTACAAAGACAAACATGCTATTATAACTGCGATAAAATATGTGCTCCGTTGTCATGGAGATTTTTGAAAACACACGAAAACGCTGTGTTATTGTTTTTTTATATTTATTTTTTTTACTTTTATTTGTTGTAGTTATGTAATTTTTTACAAAACAAGCGTTTCAATAAAACGTAAGAGGTAGATATGTAAATAGGCATTAGTATTAAATGTTACATGCATTTTTATATTTGTTGCTATATTCGTAATAAATTTTGTTGGTTAGTTGATTCTGATATAGAGGGCCTCGAGCGTGTGATGCTTTTGTTTATTATTTTCCTGTTGTAGTATATTGGTTTTGCCAACATGTATTGTTTTGTATTGTGTTAAATGGACACGAATATGCTTTAGATATTGTGCAGCAGAACTTGTATCCGACAAATGCAGTGAAAGACATTATATACAATAACACTTCTCTGTCAACTAGTGCTTTGTAAAATAAAACACATTGTATATTAGTTTAAATGTCCTTTGGGAGATTGTATCTGGTAAAATATTACATATACATACTTGACTAGCACAACATTATCAAGATGTCTTCATGCCCCTGAAGATGATCTTAGAAAATGTCGAAAGTACGGGGCTTTCATTGGTGGATTTCATTTCAACATCAAACTGATTAGAAAACTAGAAAGGATCTGTATAAAAATAAATACAATATGCCTAAATTACTCAACGAAACATGTGGATATGTAATATGCCATATTTCACACAGGGTTACCTATCAATGTACTTTGAACCAGATTAACCTGAACTTACCAAATACAGAAATATAGAAATCTCCTTTTTTTGTATAGAAAGCATAAAACTATAATGAATATGTGTAAAATGAGGTTTGTACAAACGCTGCAAACGTTATATATATATATATATATATATATATATATATATATATATATATATATATATATAAACGTGATATAATATAAGTACTTGTATATATATATATATATATATATATATATATATATATATAAACGTGATATAATATAAGTACATTTATGTAGATGTGAGCAAATAATATTTTTCATGTACGATGTTTCTTCCATAGAATTTATTCTTTCAATATTTCAAAAGTTAGATTTTAAAAATAGTAAAAACATTTCTTACCGATATGTCGACTAAAACTTCAATTTTCAGTTCAATAAAATAAAATGTGATCTATACACTAAACGTTTCGCATTGCTATCGGTAATACAGCGCGTGCAAGAGGATATTCCGGAAAAAAAAACTCACATACCAAGCATCCACAAGTCAAAGAATAAATAAATTCTAAAATAATTCTAAAAGTGGAATGAATATATCGTTTTCAAAACTAATACAATAATTTATTTGAAATAGAAAATCATCAAAGTTGAACTAAAATTTGAACCAAACACTCACACACACACACACATACACATACACACACACACACACACACACACATATATATATATATATATATATATATATATATATATATATATATATATATATATATATATGTAAGCTATCTATCTATATATATATATATAGATAGATAGCTTACTTTAGAATGAATATGTACGTAAGTGCAAAATAAGATTATCTTTTAATTTTACACCTATAACATAAATTCAAAAACATGAATGCGAATAGCCTGTATGTATTATACCAAAGCAAGTATGTTAAATAGGAAAAAAACTTCATCTATTCATGTTTACTTATGAATACTGCTCTGAATACTTAGATATCAAAACGCTTAAGAATATTATTCACGTTTCTACACTTAGGTTATATACGAAGTTGAAATGTTTTTGACCTGACCAAGAAATCATTCCAATGATCAAGCTGATCTTTTTTAAATAGTCATATTTTAAGATATGGTTCAGGCAGGTAACTTTTCTACAACCTTAGTAAACATATATACGCACTTCTACACACACACATGCACACAGACACGTATACACATACTCACACACACATCACACATTAATGTTTAACATTTGATACATTTACAGAAGAAGTGTGTTCAATAGCATTATTTTATAATATATAATGCCTGGATCTGTACATGCATGCGTATATCATGAGTTTGATGAAAGTGCCAAAAACTTTTAAATAATAGGATTTAGAAAATGTCCATAAGTATGTAGATAAACCAATATTTATATTTAATTTTCTATGTATTTGTCTTGGAAAGTTAACATTTCACGTAATCTATCTCTTTGTCTAATTTCAAATCTTTTTTTTTTATTCTTTTATAAATTTTACAGATTCCATTATATCTAATTAGCTTTAAAGTAAATGGAATAAATGACGCGAAAGAATTGAAATAATTGTTGGTTTGAAAATTAGAAGCTCTTTTGTTGTGTCTGTAAAGAGTATTGTTAAAGTTTTGTCGTAATTGCTGATTATGGACAGTGAAATGTAGAAGAATTTGCATGTCAAGATAATTGCAATATGACTACACGAACAAAATATAAAGGAATCACTTTGTTATAAACAAAAAGAAAGAATAATATAAATCATCCTATAAATAATATATATAATATTATTTTAACGGAGACAGACAGCGACTTTATAGATAGAAAAGGAATAATGAATTATATATTTCCTTTTTACTTTATTCCAGAAATGTTAATCTGCAAAAGTTTTTATTTATTGTGCTACTTGCTGAACAGATACTTTCATTTTTTGTATGAATTATACTCCAAATGTATAAACATTAATATACATACATATATATATATATATATATATATATATATATATATATATATATATATATATATATATATATATATATGTATAGTTTAAATTTTGCTTTTATTTTCTTTGTGGCTAATGCTAACGGGAATTTGTGTTCATTGCCCGTGTATTGCTTATTTCATTCGTTGTTAGGCGGACGTACATAATAGACATTTTTATTTTACCCATTTCGCCCCAAACAAGTGAAAGAAACTCAAGGAGATAAAGGATATTAAAAGAACAATATACAAGTAGACAGAAGGTGTTGATTGAAGTTACATTTAAATATTTTCAACATTGTAGTTGACAGGAAATCAAGAAAGCTGAAGTTCAAAAGTCAAAAAGTGTGAGAGAAGAAACTGTTAGCATAGAAAATAGGTTACATCTAACAATTTCAATGGGACCTAACTGCTAATCTTGTACTGAGCTTAAATTCGTGGTCGTGCTTACGAAGGAGGAAAGCGCATCAGAAAATTACCATTAAAATATTTATGGAAACGGCACAGGGAAGCCAATTCAGGTCGGTGGAAAGGTGACTGAAGCTTAGATGGCAGGTTAGAACCGATGATATTGCAAATTCTTCTTGGATTCGTTCAAGATCCTCTAGATACGTAGCAAAAGAAGCCAAATAAATGTAACAGCAATATTCAAAACATGGGCAAATTCTCTGGCAAGTAAAAGTATCTTGGATGGCACAGTGAAAAAAACATTCCAACAGTAGACGTAGTAACCGATTCAGTATAATTGCTTCAATTAATGCCAGTAAAAAACAAGATAGAGTTGGCCGCAATGTTTTACTCTCCAGAAGGTTAACATCAGCTACGATGATAGAATGAAAAAATGCTCATTTACATGAGTAAATGAGTGCAGTTTCTTTTTCGGGGCATTAATATTAACAGATAATTCTTGCACCAATTATCAAAAGACTGAAGGTCATTTTCAAGAGCATTAAGCCTAGAGTAAATAGTTGTGGCATCAGCATACTATACAGTACTGAATGCAAGTGAAGACTGACAATTCTAGAAATGACTATTATACAAAATAAACAATCTTTATAAAATATATTTTACCACAGAAGACTGTATTTTGTATTATGTATAAAGTATTTAGTATGCGTATAAAAATGCATTCTCGACCCTCGTAACTGTTACACATGATCTCACTGTGAGCTGTTTTTAGGTTTCAACGTGCTAAAGAATAGCAGAAGGGAGCCAGTGAAATATTGATGCCACACAGACACTACATGATTCATGAAAATGACTGAGACCGTCTAAAATACTTGAACAAAACAACAGAATAAACATGAACTAGGGACAGTTCATCCACAATTTCGATCCCAATATAAAACATCGTACAGAAAAAAAACAGAATAAAATATTAGACAGACTTTGTCAGTTTAATTTAATCAAACCTGTCTGGATACACACACACACACACACACACACATATATATATATATATATTTATAAGAAATATAGTTTGAAGGTGAGCTATATTTATAGGATAAAGTGCTCAAAATCAGAGATAGAGCGTATGTAAATATAAAAGCAAACATTTCTGAGAGGAGGTGTTATGTACACTATTTACATTATTCGCTCTATTGAACCCATCTTTGTTGCCATATTTATCACAACGTTTCGGCCCTTGTACGCTCTGGTCTTCTTCAGGTGGTTGGAATGTCGAACTGAATCCTTTATTTCGCTCACTGTGGTAGACTGTTCCAGTTCCACGGGCCATGTCTAATGGATGTCAGTTATCAGTTATCTCCTGTTAATTCACCTCTCCAAGTTCTTCACTGCCTTAACAAGGTATTGAACTCACAACTATTTGTCCCTTGATCTAACCAACACCTTTATCCGCTGTGCAACAAATAATATTATTATTATTATTATTTTTATCATTATTATTATTATTATTATTATTATTATTATTATTATTATTATTATTATTATACTAGTAATACTCGGTTGCACAACTTGTAAGTCTATCAAAACAAATTGGTACACGAGAAAAAAACTGGGAAAAAAAGAATGAATTAGAAACACCCAAACAGGGCGAAATAAACCGTTCAGTGCCTTCTGTTTTTAGTCCAAAGAAAAAAACAAAAAAACGCATGCGATTAAGAAATCTAAGATGTAGAGCGCTCAAGATATTAAGTAAAGCAGGGATAGGTATGCTGTTCATGTCTCTTTAGGATTTATTTCATTTATTTATATATATATATATATATATATATATATATATAACATTTGTCACTTCGATGATTGATGCTATATTCAGCACCTCTACTTTAGAAAGTTGAATAGACGGAGCTTTGTGTATAAATCGTTCTGTATACTTGTCAGGACGATTGTCTGTAGATTTTCTCGTTTTCGGTATCTTTATATTAAGTTAGAAAAAATAATTTATGCCCATTTTATTGCTGCTACGTGAGTTTTTCTTCTCTGTGTGTGTGCGTGTGTGGGTATGTGTTGTGCTATGTGTGTGTGTTCGTGTGTGCGCGCATTTTTATGTGTGCGTGCGTGACTGTTTCAAAACAACTCCTTTTTTGCCAAGCAGGTCAGTTGAAAGTCCACTCTTGCATTTCAAAGAAAAATTCAAAGATAATCTGAAGCGATGCAGCATCCCTTTTCTCTTCCTGGGAAAAACAAAGCATCATAGCGAAAGAGCTAGCGCCTATCTAGATTCGCATCGATACAAAAGTTTGAGCGAGGCCAACTTGAACATCGGTATTAGCTGCATGCAAATATTAGAAAAGATGCCACCATGCTGCTCCTCAATGATAGTCTTACCTGCCACTGTGGCTTTGTCGCACGCAGTTAAGCAGACCTTGCTGTTCACGAGCTGAAATATGTGGCAATTGATCCATAGTGTCCATGGAAGTTGAACCCTTCTTTATTTTACTGATCCCTGATGTGAGAGAGTACACTACACACATATATATATATATATGGTTGAATAATCTAGACATATTATGTTTATTTATTTTAATTTTAATCCTCTGAAATTCGCGTATAAATTTCTAATGCTGTTACAAAACTGATTAAGAAAGACGCCGTAGTTTGGTTATTTCTTTTATTTTCCCACGTACTTTCAATCTCATCGAATATCATGTTCATATATATATATATATATATATATGGGTATTTATGGTAGAAGAGAAGATGACATACCTCGTGTGGCAAAGCAAGCCCTAACACCTTAATTTAAGCAAGACACAGTCTCGTAGCTAGAACAATTGGCTTGAGTGCTTAGGCATATGCAAATTTCTCGCGCGATCAGCTCGGCATAAAAACAACATACGAGAAAGAAAAAGAACAAGAGGCTCGTGAATGTCGTACTGCGCATACGGAGCGACTTTGTTAGCTAGGAAAGCGACTACTTTGGTAAATTTCACACATTTATATATTTCATTTGTTTATTATAATAATATATATTTTTCTTATAAGTATATTATTTTTTTCTTATCATTAGTATTATGATGTCTTGATTATATGACGATAATGCTGTTTAAATAGACTTCATTTTAACCCCTTCCCTGTAAACTTTATTTCACATTGTTGTAACTCTGTTTTAAATTTAAACTTCCTACCTCTTTATCTTCTCTTATTCTTTATATTAACTTTTTTTTTATTCTCACTCTTCATAATGTATAGCTACAAAGAAAACTTTTTAGGTCAATTTATTTTTACTATTGTTTTATCTTGTATTTTTAAAATTTTTAATTTTTTTTACTTGTGTATATCTGTCTGTCTGAGATATCTTGATTCCATTTCATGAAATATGGTCGGTCAGATGAGATGTATATGTTTATATTTATCCCACTATGATTATATTTATCGAAATAAATTTATTACTGACAATGTATTTTTAATGTTTTTCCTAATTATTCTCTCTCTCTCTCTCTCTCTACATATATATATATATATATATATATATATATATATATATATATATATATATATATATATATATATATATATATATATATATATTATCTGGGATACGAGAAATAGAATTTATTAACATATATATGGATATGATTTCTGTTAATATATTCCATAGTTTTAACTTGTCTGTCCGGAGTTGTCTCTACAAACTTCTGAGTCGGTAAATATGTCACTGAACTTTTTATTCACGAGTTTTGCTACTTTTGTACCATAATTTCAGATTCAAATTATTTACCCGATTATCTGCTCGATTTAAACGCGTTATCCTCCAGTGATTTACTGGTCGGAGATTTTGCTTGTATACATGCATATGTACATATGTACATGTTAATGCTTGTATCCATCCATGGGTGTAATGTATTTCCATATTTATATTTGTAAATACATGTGTGTACTGAGTAAATAATCACTTCCATATATCTATCTATCTATCTATCTATCTATCTATCTATATATATATATATATATATATATATATATATATATGTTTCATTAAAGACAACCGAAAAGTTACAGCGATTAGGATTTTTTCCCATGTGTTCGTATAAGTGTTTTCTTTACTGGATATAAAGTATATAAAATTGGACGAATATTCTATATAATCGACCGCTTTTTAGCGTCAACTGAAGTAGAAAATTTATTTACAAACGACCATGTCGATGAAACCATAGATATAATCATTAACTCTCTGTATAAACATAACTCGATTGCACCTCAATCCATCAAACGTAATGATTTCAATCTGAAGTCCCCTACTACAAGCATAATGGCAATATTTACACTCAAAAAAACGGTGCTAGTATGGGAAATCCACTTGGTTCATTTTTTTCTAACTATTACATGTCTCATGTAGAAAACAAGGTATTTAAAAAAGTTACTGAAACCAAAATATATTTATGCTATTTTGATGATATTTTTATTTTAGCTGAAAACCAAAAAGTAAATTATCTCAGGACTATATTTGACTTTCCTTAATTTTACGTATGAACTTAGTCAAAAATAAACTCCCATTCTTAGACTTTCTTGCAGAATTTAGTAGAAGTACATTCACTTTTTCGTGATACAAAGAAATCTAGTAGAAACAATTGCTATCTTAATTTTATGAGAGAATGTTCACTTAGATTTAAAATAGGCTTTATAAAGAAAAATTCTTCAAGCTCGCACACGAAAATGCATCCTCTTGTTCGCTTTTCCTTAAAGAACTCTACAGCGTGACACAGACAGTAATAAACAAACGGTTTTCTGAACTGCTTCATAGTCCAGCGAATTAAACTTCTTCTTTCTAACACAAAACATACAAATAAAATCAATGACATTAACATTTCTATAAAAGCAAATAAACGTTAACCATCAGAAACCGCATAAAGAAATACACAAGCCCAGTCGTCCAAAACAAGAAAATAAAAATTATCTACTATAAAAATTCAAATAGCTAACCTTATCATCAACAACAACAAATCCCTTGTACGAGGCATTACAAAGAAACAATATCATTTATGAATTCACATGTTTCTTAAGGAACTGCTTTTCTGATCAAACCAAATTCATGAATAATTATACTGGACATACCATTACATGCCTATCAAGAAGACTCGCGTTACTCCCCCTCTCTCTCTCTCACTCTTACTCTCTCTCTCTCTCTCTCTCCCCAGATCAATGAGGACTCATTTAAGCACGCACAGAAACCTACCAAACTCCATCCTCAACATACTTATGAAAATACAAGTATAATAGCCTCATCCACCTGTAAAAAAAAGACCAAGAATAATGGAAGCATTAATAATAACATAAGGAAGCTAACACTCGATAACATCAACTATGAACACGGTCACAATATTCTGACCGTAGTTGGAAAATAAAAAACATTCCCATCACTCTAGAAACATATACAAAAATCCATATATGCAGTTAAAAATAAAACATCCTTGGTAAAGGTTAATTGAATGGCAAGCAAGCGCTCGAATATATATAGAACAATTTTTACACAATTTATCTCCAGATAACTAAAGACTTATACGAACACAAGATAACATTAAATAAAAACATTCATCACAGTACCTTGTCAGTCGTTTTTAATGAAACTTGCATGAGAGATTGCTGCCCAAATACACAATTATATATATATATATGTATATTTATATATATATATATATATATATATATATATATATATATATATATATATATATATATATATATGTGTGTGTGTGTGTGTGTGTGTGTGTGTATGTATGTATGTATGTATGTATCGCACATAAAAGTGCGGGTGTTAATAAAACAGTGTTCGATTAAATAAAACAGAGCTATTAAGTATATATTAATAAATATACATATAAGCCCTCGTCGGTTGCGCTACTCAGAGTTTTATGCACAACACAATCTTCAGGTGCTGAGTATAGACTGGCTGTTATGTAATTTAAATTTTAATAAAAAATATTTGGTTATCGCAAAGTCACATTGAGAGAAATTGTTGGAATCTTGCTGTTATAGTGACCAAGATTTATTTTCGACATAACACTGGACTTTATCGAGATGATGGTGTTGTTCTCCGTAATAAAGTCCAGAATATATAGACGGATTGAGAAAGGAACAGATAAATTTGTTCAATGATCACGGGCTATCACTAATGCTAGTGATCACCTTCCTCGATGTGACCTTGCACTTGAATACTCATTATTATTAACCATTTATACAAAAAGATTTATATAACCATAGATACGTGAGTAAATAATGAAACCTCATTCTAGGTAATTTACATTAATCAGCCTAATTTAGATTATCTACCAACTCCAGCAATAAGGAAACATTTGAGAAGTCTAAAATTAAATATATAAAATCTTTAAAACTAAGCAACCATAAAGTACATTTAGTGTATTTATAAAAAAACAAAAAAGGTAAAAGCAAATAGAAATACCGTATGCATAACACTATATGGTTTACTTCACCTTTTAATCGTAATGTTCACATGAATATCGGAAGAATTTTACTAAATTTCATTCATAAGCATTTTAATCATTCACCAACACTGAAAAAAGATTTTAACAAAATAATGCTAAAATCAGCTATAGCTGCGTTAGTAACAACATAACAACATCTATATCCCAACATAACAATATTTTATTAAACAGATATATGTACAATATAGACAACAGAGTTTTTTGTTTGTTTTTTTTAATTAATGCAACTACCTCAAAAATATGATCTGTCCCTTAAACAGTCAATGTATAACTGACAACATTGTATACCGAACTAGCATACATTCCGGTATATTTTACCTCCACTGAAAATCCATGGAAATTTCGTTTCTACCGCCATCGACTGACTTTAAGCAATATAAAATACGTAAACAGCACCGTTCTCTCAAAACATTTTTGGCAATTAAAGAATGGCGGTAATTCAGTCATTATTACGAGTAATATTGTAGCTAAAGCGAAATCTTTCAATAAGAAAGGCGATAGGTGTAAATTTTGTCTTGTTGAAAAAATAGTTGTCATAAACACTTAAATATCCCTAGTTTATTAAAAAAAGAATAATGAATTGATGGTTACAGGTAGGTATAAAAATAAATATCTGATAAAATGCGTTGATCCAAATTAATTTTTGATTTAAATTATGGTTTGTTTGTTTTAAAAGGGACCTTACTGGTCCCTTTTTAAACAAACAAAGGCTTAATATAAACAAATTAGGCTTAATATAAATAAATTAGGCTTAATATAAACAAATTAATATTCACAACTCTAAAATATTTTTTACACACATATATAAATCCCGTTTATTTTAAATGCCAAATATATTTTTAAATGAAAAACAGTAGTCCACTTATAATATATGACTGTAGCAACATTACGGTAATGAGATATTTTTATTAAAATTTAAATGACGTAAGTTTGCGTTATCTATGAAACTTCGAGTCGCGATATCAGTGAGGGATAACACACACCCGCACACACACGCACACATGCACACACACACACAAACAGACACACACATATACACACACACACACACACACACACACATATATATATATATATATATATATATATATATATATATATATATATATATATATATATATATTACGATGCCAAAATGTGTGTCAAAGGCACTAACTTTGCAAGGACACAATATTTTAAAAATCCATTGTAAATATATTCAATACAAAAAATGAACTTTACTTGATCTTCGTTTATCCCGCTGCTGACAGATTAATATGCAAATAAATGCAACACTTGAGATGGTAGGATAGCAACAGAATTGTTTCAAATTATTTTTGATTAGATAGTTAGATAGATAGATATATATGATATGATATGATATGATATGATATGGTCAGTTTGAGATAGATAGATGAGGCGATCTTGAACATTTCACGATCAAGAAGTCATTCTAATTGAATTCCAATTGAAAATTTGTTGCTTGTTTAGATTTTTACAGGTTACTCAGTTCATGAACTTTTCAGTACTTCTTGGTATTATGTAAATCGTAATACGAATATATAATCTCCATTACATATACAACATATATATTTAATATTCTAAATCTTGTCTCGCCTGCCTAATGCCGGAAGCAAACTTGTTTGTATTTCAGTCAACCAAGACGCATTACTAAGATGAAGGTATCTAATATAAATATGATGCAACAATGTTTGTACAGAGAAAGAAAACTTTCCGGAATATAAATATTTTTTGAATCTTTTATTAAATATGATAAAGACAGAAAGCATTTCTCTTTTTTATTGATGAGCAGGAATATAATTTACTGCCCATATTTCACAAAACGTCCGATATTTTTAACAAATGGACTGCAATTAAAGTTTATTGTTATCAACAGCCTATAATCGAAACACGAGATGATTTTCACTATATAATTTTCATTGATCGTTATTAAATAATAACATGGGTGATCATGGTTCTTCACAGTTTCCTTTGGAAATATCGCTATCTGCCAAATAAATACACAACTATTCTTTGGTTTAGATTCTTTTTCTCCGACCTAAATATAATTATCTAAATTTTGTCAGAATTATTTGATTTGAAATTTAACTTCTGTCAAGTAGAAACTTCAAAAAGATTTCTATGAAAAGTCAATCATCATTAACTCAAGAAAATAACAAAACATATTTTGCTATTAATTCATCTTTTCAAAAGAATTTAATTTGACTTATTTTTGACCTGCTGACATTTCTCTTGTTAGTTTTGTCTTTCATGTTCAAGTTGAAAGTAGATCAAGACTATTGTGGAAATCAAAGTGTTTCATCTAGAAAAGAAGACGTTAAATGTTGAAACTTGAAAAACTGTCTTTGTGTGTATTTTCATATGCGTATTCGCGGTTTAAAGTGAGAGTGAAAGAGAGTATCGTAGTTATAAAGTGAAATTTTATTTTTTTAAATTATCTTAAAAGACAAAATCATTTTTTAACTTCATTTAACAAATTGCCTAAATTCTCACAAAAAGCTCTTATCAATTCAGGAAAATACTGGCAGTAATAATAGCTGAAAATTTCCTGTTTTTAATATCGCTTGTAATAGGTGCAAGTTGCTTTGTATTTTCTTCTAAACAATTGCAATGTACATTTGTTGACAAATTTGAAATATGTAAATTACAGATAATTAAATAAAATATTCTTGCCTTGGTAGAGACATCAAATTTTTTTAAAAATGTCATTTTCAGTACACGCCATATTCTTCAGCCATGTTCTGTACTCTAATTACTCTCTTAGGGCATTTATATAATTAATTATCCGATGAAAAAGATCAGTTATTTTTTATAACAAGTCGGGCATTTTCCACTAGTGTCAAATGTCGACACAGTTCCTAGATTAGTCGCGCCAAGTCGACATTATTTCTCGCAACTGGAGCCAGGTGCTTTTGTAACAGCCACCATATATTTGTTTGAAATTTCCAAAACCATTTTTAGAGAAAAATGCTGAGGTTTACTTAAGCACTGAAGCGATATATAAAATTTGAATTGCTATAAATGCTTTCTAATAAAAACCTGACTGATTTACCAGGATCTTCTGTGTAAAAAGCTACAAACATGAAATATATCTTCAACCTGTTTACATGACGATATCAATTATATTTACGCGTGTATATCAATTAACAAAAATACAATTGGTATAACGAGAAACAAAGTGGACATTAATACGGCAAGAGTGAGAGATTTATAAAAATTTAGCTATTAATTTTTGATAATTATTTCACCTTTTTACATCTTTTCTAATGATGATAATAGAATTGATGGAATTAGGAAATGACAAATATTTTATAGACACCTGATTTTTCATTATCTAAAATCAATTTCTGAATATTCAGATATAAACACACATCTATTTTTGTATAGTTTTATATGACCCTAATTATAGTTTTATCCTTAATAACAGTTAATTAGCATTAGTGTGTACATTTACGTTCACGTGTGAGTGCCTGAAATATTATTACTATATTGTATATAATGAACTTCAATTATAGATATATACAGAAACCTCTCGATTAGTGCGGCTAATTTGCATAACGGTAAATATAAAAAATCAATTTTCAGTTACTATATTTAAACTGAGGAATTTTTTTACCGCACTAGTATATGTAAGCACCAATCGATTTTGGTATATAAAATTTTAGCGCACTAACCGAAAACAAATTAATCGAATGCGCATTAATCGGGGGATGTTTGTACATGCATATATAAACATGTGTTTAAATGACTAGACTTATTTATTTTTCACCAGGCTAAGATTCTTTGAGTATCATGTGAAGACAGAATCCCTTCACAAAATCAGGCTTCTTTTAAGTATATTTGTATTAAAGAGAATTAGAATGTTGAAATAATTCTTTCCTGGACAATTTATGCCATAAAAGCTGTACTTGCCTTAGTTAAAAGGTTTTGTGATTTTCCACTAAATGCATTTCTTCTTTCCCTTCATTCGAATGAGTTTTCTGATCAACAAAGTGTAAAGAAAACGATCTTGCATTCATTTACTCTGATTCCTCCTCAACTGAAACCATTTTCTTCACACAAAAAATGATGAATTCTGATATACTAAAGTTATTTTCCAGTTGTCCCGACAATCTTTATAAATCACCCCACACATTACTCACTCACTCTTTATCTCGTTTTCTCTCTTTATATATATATATATATATATATATATATATATATATATATATATATATATATATATATATATATATATATATAGTATCGCACATTGAGTGCTGGTGCTAATAAAATAGTACTCGATGCAATATAACAGACGTAAACAACTATATATTAATAACTATACATATTTCTTCTCACAAGTAGCACGACACGGAGTTTCATGCACAACGCCATAAAAATCCGTATTGTCCTACCGGTGAGGATATATATATATATATATATATATATATATATATATATATATATATATATATATATATACATACTTATATATATATATATATATATATATATATATATATATATATATTATGCACAAACTTGTCATTAACATTTTTATATACCAGACATCCTATGTTATTTGTCCACTGAAATAATTGAATATAGAGAAGTGTTCATCATTTAAACCCAGTTGTTCTCTTAAGAGATGGTTACAGTATTAAATTTGGATCTTGCAACCTCTCATTTAGTTTTGAAGCGATCCACTACGCTGAAAAGATTGCCAGGCCATTCTGCATGTGTACCATCATCCTAGACTCTGTGGTAAAACTTCGACAGAAAAAAGAATCTTATCTCTGTCTCATATTACATATGAATACATTACACACGGCCTTGCACTCATGAAAATATTCTTGACAACATAGACATTTCTATTTCTGTTCGATTTGGGAAAAATCTGTTGAAAGATTTGATTCTCGTTTTATAATATTCTGGTTTAAATATTGCTATAAATAAAATTTAGGGTGGTTATTACCGAGGCTACCATGTCTTTGCCGAGGCTACCATGTCTTTACCGAGGCTACCATGTCTTTACCGAGGCTACCATATCTTAAATGTAATGGTGGAATTTGATGACACAATTGTGTGAAGACGATACTTTTTTTTAATTACCTTCCGGTTCACTTCTTGAAATTTAACAATGTATCCGACTTACTATTAAATTCATTATAGTTTAATTTTTATTATTATTGATATCATCAGTTTATTTCAACCAGCAAACCGTGATTAATAACCTGATCGTAGCATCATTTGTAAACGAGCTGCTCCTTGCCTTTAGTGGCTACATATGAAGCCATCTAAATATGCTATTAGGTCGGTGCAAAAAATAATGTCGTTTTTTCATATATGTTACTATGTGAGAAAACGACATTATTTTTGCACCAATCTAATAGTAAGCATAGAATAATCATTTTTTCTCTCCAGTAACCTGTGCTAATCTACCCATATTCATTGGGAATTATCTCGATTTATCTAAGCCACAAGGAAGAAGTTGTCGATCTGATCTATTCTTGTCCAATCTTGCGAGAATAGGAAATAAGAACGTATATTTAGAGAGAAAAATATTTATTTTTTCCTTTCAATCAGAAATCTCTGTAAATCTGACATTAACTTAGTGTGTATCAACAGATGTCATTATCAGAATTTCCTTAATTGTTTGCTGCTGTCATCACTTTATAAATGTTTATATAAATAATGAATCGTCACTTGGAACTGACAGCCGGATCTTTTATTATGGCAAATAAAATGAAAGTATTGATGAAAATGTTTACAAGACTATCATTTTGTTAGGTTGTCATTAGCGCAGCACATATTATCTTCTGCTAGTTTACTGCAAAGGAGCAATAATAATAATAAAAACATAATCTCAAAATTGTCAAAACTAATATTCCGTCCTTTCTAAACCAGTGTAAATTTAAGTGTAATCTTTATCACAGAAATATAAAATCTTAGTTTTGCTAATTAGAATTACTGGTACAATAACAGGAATTTCAAATACGTTGTTAGTAGAAAAAGAGTCAGAAAGTGGAATATTTCTTTCACGTTCCTTTACGAAGGAGGTTATTGTTGATAAAGTTTACAAAAAATTTAAAAACAAAACAAATAGACGTTGACGTTAAGGCCGGTAGACATTAAATATAATCTTTAAAATATATGAACATCTACTCAAACGCGTATGTCCACTAAAAATAACATTCATAGTAAGAAGATATATATACATCTATCTTACTCTATCTCTCCCTCTCTCTCTATCAATATATATAGATAGATAGATAGATAGATAGATAGATAGATAGATAGATAGATAGATAGATAGATAGATAGATAGATAGAAATCTAGTTTACGGGTTAGAACTTAATAACAAGTTCATATAATGATGTAAAATGATGACAAATTTTCTGAAAAGTGTGGATGGTAAATGATTTACAATTTATTCATCAGCAAGTCGTGATTTCTTCTTCATCCGAAGAAACGAGGAAAGTTAGCGCTGGGCAACAAGCAATGATCGTGCAGGAAATCTATTTCCAATTCCAACGAGAAGTTGGTGAGCAAGATGATTATACCAAGATACAGATAATTCTTTTTCTTTCGCATTTATTTTTATGCTCCGGTATCTTACACTGTAGAGATGTATGACATTTTTTATAGAAGCACACACATACCTATATGAAGATTAGCGTTGCTACAGATGTAGATATAGAATGCCTCTTCATAGGTAAATAAAAAATAAGGTATATATGTAAGCTTTTTATACGCACTACGCCTTCTTGTTCTCACGTTTTCAACTGACCTGAAATGAATTGCTGTATCCACTACAAGGAAATTTGGCTTATTGTTTCGGGTCAGAAGGTTTTTCAAGTTCGTGTCCATCTTACACATTTAAACATCTACCATTCACCCGTGCATTGGATACTGTTTCGATATCTGATCTGGTACCCCTGCTGTCCATCTCGAGGTTCTTGATAAAATCAAAAGAAGGATAATTGATCCTGACGTGGCATCTCAACTTCAGTCATTTTCTCACGTAAGCCACAACGAATTATGCAAAATAGGAATATATGTGTTTTTAATCTGTCTTTTCTAAAAAATATTTCCACGGCAATTGCTCTGACAAGCTTTTATACCTGGTGCTCCGACTACAAGAATTTATCCGGGCTACTAGATTGACATCTAGGTCCTACTCTTTTACTGTTGAAATAGCTAAATGCAAACGCTACTTCTGCTCCAAAAGTTTCTTTTCTCTTACTTTCCGCCGGTGGATCTCCCTTCCGGTTACTTGCTTCCCTGATAACTACAATCTTCAAAAATTTAAATGTAACGTCAATCGCCATCTTCTGTTATCTTGAAGCCCATTCATATTTTATCTTTTCTTCAACCCCCCCTATTACCCAGTCTTTTCTCTCACTTTCAGTCTCTGTAACCCCTTGCGTACTAGTAGCTCTCTCGCATTGCTTGAGGTGAAATGATTTAAAAGAAATTCTCTATGTGTGTGGATGCGTGAATAGAGGACGTGAGGATATAAAATTCATTTACAAACATGATTTAATGTTTGGCCGCGTAAGGGAAAACATGTGGAAAAGTATATACAAATAGATGAAGAATTAATTCAATTTCATATTTGCAGATCACCTTAACATGGAAAATATAATTAAATAAAGAATCATTTCATCATATACTTTATGGCAAGTACCAAGGGGGATGGGAGGCATGAATATTTAATCTATATATATATGTGAACGTATATCACCACAAAGCTGAGTAATTTTTAGTCAAATGGAAAATTTCTTCCCGAACTATTTCTAAAGAAAGTGATTTTTTCACTAAATCTTAAATCCTTGACCAGGCATTTCTATTGAGATTTTATCAAACTCAATATTAATAAGCAGATTTTATTTGAGATCTAGATGCAATCAATAAGCTCTGCAAACAGGCATGCAAACATACGATTATAATCCACTCGAATGACAATACCCATATTATATATATATATATATATATATATATATATATATATATATATAAATATATATATATATATATATATATATAAATATATATATATATATATATATATATATATATATATATAAATATATATATATATATATATATATATATATATATAAATATATATATATATATATATATATATAAATATATATATATATATATATATATATATATAAAATATATATATATATATATATATATATATATATATATATGAGCGTGTATATACAAATTTTCATATATTCAGTTCTATAATTTTAACATACTGTTAAAAATATTTGTACATATGTATGTATATGTATATATATATATGTGTGTGTGTGTGTCTCCATATGTAAATAGTCGTACATTCAATTTTATAATTTTAATATACTATCATAAAATATTTACGCACACACACCCATATATATATATATATATATATATATATATATATATATATATATATATATATATATATATATATATGTAGTATGTATGTATGTATATAATGAATGTTTGCATACATATATAGTCAACAACAAAATTATTCGTACATCCATCATTGAATATTTTTATCGATTTCTTAGAATCTTATGCCTGTATGATGCCAGTTTTTTATGTCATTAAGAACAAAAAAGGGAATAAAAACACAATTTTCAGAACAATACTTTAAATACCACAAATTTTTCGGGCGAATTATGCAAAATAGGAAAAAGACAAGATTATTCGTACTGCATGAAAAATGGAAGAAATTGAAAACTTTTCGCAATATTCATTGTCAGTAGCATGGATTCTCATCTTTAAAACTTGATGCAATCATTTTCTAAAAGTTTTGATGATATTTGAACAAATCTTTTTTATGAGATTTTCTTCCATTCTTCAATAGTTACACGTTTAAGTGCTGGAGGATTTTTGGTAACCGACTATTTATTAGAACTTTCAATTCTTGACATAGATTTTCAATAGGATTCAAGTCAGGACTCATTGAAGGACATGGTACAACTGTAATTTTCTTTTTCTGAAGCGACGCAGTCACTGATTTACAGGTAAATTTGGGATCATTATCTTGCTGGAAAGTAAATCGCTGACCTAGATGAAGATTCTGCGCTGATAGTTGTAGATTTTCATCTAGAATTTTGATATAGTCTGAAGATTTCATTATTCCACTTATTGCAATTAATTGTCCAGTTCCCCACTGAGATAAAAGAACGCCAAAATATCATTGAGCCGCCTCCATGTTTTAATGTTGACACTGTGTTTTTGGGAGGAAAGATTCATCTTTCTTGCGCCAAATCTTTTGTGCATCATTATATCCAAGAAGCTCGATTTTTGTTTCATCACTCCATAGTATTTGTTCCCAAAAGCAATTTTCTTTGTCCAAAAACGTTTTGGTAAAATTAAACCGATCAACAATGTGACATGGTTTGTGAAAATGGTTTCGTCGTGTTCGGTTTCCATGCAACCCATTTCTATTTAAAGCACATTGTACTGTGCGACGTACTTACACTGATACTCATCGTATCCAAACTTTTGGCAATTGTCTTTCAAAACAACTCATGGGTTAATCTTATGACACAGTTTTCGTGAAGTTCTTGGTGACAGTTTGGGTTTTCTTCCACGCCCAGGCAAATTCTCTGTTGTGCCAAACTGCTTAAATTTCTTTATAATGGACTGTATCGTAATCTAGAGACAGCTAACCGATTTGAAATAGTTACAGCACTATTTCCTGACTTGTGGGAGTTAATAATTCTCTGTCTTAAGTCAATGCTAAGATCTCTTTGCGTTCCCTATCGTGTTGTTAACGTAACACTCTATGCGCTACATGATGTCCTTTGCTGGAATTATCACAAATATTCTACCGAATAAATAATCTAGAAGCTTCACCGATAAAATAATTATGTAAATTACTTATACTTACACGAATCAATCAATTTTAAATATTTTCTACTGTACGAATACTTTTGTCTTTTCCTATTTTGCGCAATTCACCTTATCAACTTTGATCTATTTAACCAATTGTTCTAAAAATTGAGTTTTAGATTCCTTCTTTTGTGTGTGTGTGTTTATTAAAATATAAAAAAAAACTGGCATAATACAGACATAAGATTCTGAGAAATGGATAAAAATATTCAAAGCTGATTGGTGTACGAATAATTTCGTCGTTGACTGTATATAAATCTTCATAAATTTCAGCGTTACATATATCTGTATATTTAAGACTATGCTAGTTGAAATTCCTATGGATATAATATCATGAATCGAATAAAAGATAGACCCAGTGCGAAAATCAAGAGAATGTCTGAAAGAATGAACGGGCTGAATGAAAGAAAATCAGCTTCCATTGAAAAACCAGGAATATAGTGCCTGTAATTCCCGATATATGATGACTTCGTCATGCAAACCATGTTCTCCGTCTGGGCTTTTCATTTTTCCAAAGAATCTTCTCTTTTTAATCCAAATGAATAGAACTCACCCGGGCGAAGACAACGAATTTAATGTATAAATAAATAACAAACTGAATAGAATTATTCGAATGCCTGGAAGATATTTATTATTCATTTCATTCTTCAATGCTGAGACTGTTTACTCCTTGTCGTTTCTTCCATTTTGTCTTTAAGGTTTTATACTTTTCCACTTCACTGCTAAAACTTTTCTAAAGAAACATTCTTTCACATTTTTCTAAAAGATTTAGAAAACATTTTACGCAGCCGAATCAACAAATTCACATATCGCAGGTTAACAACATGTTTTGTTCATAAAAATACTCTTTCATATCATGATAGAGAAAGTAATTTTATTTTAAAATTAATATTTTTATTACTTGTGAAAAATTTCTACAACGTAGTTGTAACGCAAGTTTGTGATTTTGAACTAAAACATAATGATGCTTGCCAAATTGGGCTGCAGGTAGCCAAATGAAAACATGACACTTCGAACTTTTGAACTGAAAAATGTCTTCGTCCAGCTTATTTTAAAAGTAGTGAAAATGTTTCAAAAATTGTAATTCAACATTTAAAGAATTCGGGGTTTTCATAGTTCGCCCTCTAGCGGTCTTCTTGGTATAATTACTAATATAGACAGTTTACTTTTACAGAACATCTATAATAACGAGCATCGTTTATGGCCAATATATACACACTTACACGGGCATCGTTTATGGCCAATATATACACACTTACAAATCATGTACTCACAACGTACATGATAAAATTGTCAAAGTTTATTTACTTCTTAAAATTTAGCATTTTTTATGTTGTTTCATGTTTAATTGGGGCATGGCCAAAAGCAGGATGCATGTAATAAGATGAGAACTTCCTAGACTAGTTCGCTAACAATTACTCCACCTTCAGACGTCATAGTTGCCGTGGAGTTAATCTCATACATTTTGAAATGAAAGACGTCTCAGTTGAATCATTTCCTGATATATAAACAAGTACTTTAAAAGTGGTCATCTAAAAAATTGAACATGTTGGAAAACTAGTACAAAAATTAATTGGGCGTTGATTGCATTTCGTGAGATCCGTATAATGAGAAATGCTGGTGAGTGGCGAATTGGACTGGTTTCCTGTTTTCTAGTAAAAGTAAATTGAATTTTATGTGAAAAAAAGATGATAAATTTTTAATTTGAAAAAAATTACTCTGATTCAGCATGCAGCTTGCCCTGCGACCTTTTGTCAGCGTGAAGTTAATAAACTGTTTATTTCCTTGTCGTGCAATGAGATGACAAGATGGAGGTTATCCAACTTCATTTTATCACTTTCTTTTACACAATGAGCCGTCAAATATATATTATATGTGTGTGTGTGTTCGTGGGTTTATATGTAATTCATTCTGAATTCTGACGGATGGTACTTTAAGAAAGCATTTTATCTATATGTAAAACGTAATGACGCAAAAAATCAACCCCTAATGAAATGGCATTATTGATCTACTCAGAGAGTAAAATTACTTTTCTCGACAAGTTAAATTGTAAGCGTTGTAAGAGTGGCTAAAATAGTCTGGAAAATATAATCTCAAATTTAACAAATGTGTCTATTTGCAATAAATATATATTTTTTTTTAAAAAGGGAAGATATTTAAATTATTAGTATTTATTTTTTTGCCATTCATAAATGATGTAAATAACAATATTTCATCGGAAGTGCATATTGTTTATTGGTGAATTCAGCATCTCCTGTTCAGTTCCAGTCAATTTTGTTTCATTAACTTTACGTTAATGCCATTGAAAACGTATAAATCCATCTTTCCCTGGTTATGGTTTAAATAACTGGAGTGACTAAGTTATCTTGCATTGAGGTAGCAACACATCTAGGAGAAGGAAAATCCTGAATTCAAAACCAACCTGAAGACGGATGGATCCTGCCATTCTACGTTGCTCAAGACGCACCAACTCTGCTATGGCTACAATGCTTATGTTGCCGTTATAACACTAATAAGCAACCAGACTTGTAATGTAAATTTACATTATTGAAAACACAACATTCCTTAGACAATATTTCCATAATGTTTTTCCGTTAAATCCTATCCTTTCACTTTTTCGGATATTCTTTCCATAATTTGTAGACCAAATTTGTTATGACCCGAATTTACATGATCTAATATTTCAAGATGTCCAATTTTCCTAGCACTCACAATCACAAGTATCGATGGTAGAAACCCACTAAAGAGTAAACTGACTATAAAACAAATTGACAATCGTTTGAAAGTTTCTAAATTATAATTTTTCTTTTTCACCTAACTTTTAGGGAATTGTAGATTAAGAGAATTCCCAGACTGTGAAATACAATTTCTCGAAAAGAACATCGCAAAAAAAAAAAAATGTTTAAGTTATAAGCAATATCGCAGTAGTAGTAGCCGTGATGACATCGAAATGTCAAACAAAAAGCAGTAGACATTGAACTATTTACGGCGATATAATAGAAGATAAGCTATAGTCGAAAAAAAGTTTATTTTGAGATGTAAAAAAAGCAACTATGATATAAACAGTCGAAAAGTTACGAGGAAGAAAAAGGATACTTATGAGCACAAACAGTTGAATAAAATTGTTTGGTTTTCAGAGTCTGAGGGGGGCTTCCTGTGAATTATATTAGGTTGGTGCAAAATTAATATCGTTTTTTGACGTATTTTTTAACGTCAAAAAACGATATTATTTTTGCACCAACCTAATATTTTCATTAATATTCTCTGCAAAGGATGAAAATAATGTTATATTTGACGGACGATTATTTTAAATAGAAGTAAAATGAGAATTCCGTTCTCCTGAATATTTCAATTTGGAGACACGGTTCAGTAATTGATTGCGGCTGTGATTGAGGAATCGGAAAGCCGAGTTCGAGTCCCAGTCGAGTTTATTACACTCACTTACATGCTAATACCCTTAGGGAAATTAAAATCTTCTCCTCCCCAGCTATGGGTAAATAGTGGGACAGACTGGGTTCTATAGACTTGGGTGGCATCCTTCCGAGAACAAGGAAAACTCTGAATTCGAAACTGTATGTAGCCCTGGCGAAACACATACTATGCAGCCAAGGAAAGGGTTGTTCACATTGACTCGATGACCCCGACTGCGGTCGACTCCTTAATTTAAAATAGAAATAACTTTACTAAAATTGTCATAATAATAAGAGAGAAATTTAAACAAATCAGGAATAGGTATATAAATAGACACATATAATGAAAAGTCAAACTCTATTTTCAATAGCGTCTCTCAAATAATTTCAAAATTGTACAAGATTGTGTGAAGAAAATTATACATAAATGGAATTGCGATCAACATATTTTTAAATATTCACACTTTCAAATAGAACTATTATCAATTGTAAGATCCTTTTTTTATAGGATACCTAGTTAGTCTCTATTCAAAACGCAAGGTAAAACAAATTATTTGTAAATAGGATTTCAGAATCTATTCCGTAATTTATTATCAATATTTACCCAGATAAGTTCGATAGGGTTCCTGTGAACAGACTGATATTGCCATGAAATTCTATTTTCTTTTTTTTTATTGTAATTGTTTTCTTGCATATCATGGAGCTGAATCTTTTGTTAAGAAATGTTCAAACGACTGAAATTGAAAATTAAGAATGATTCCATTAAATTGCTCGCAGTTTGATATTTTTCGTCTACCGCAATCCAGAAGCATTAACAAAATACTTCTTCATATTGCTACGTTAAATATGACATGAAATCCAAAATGGTTCATCTTAATCTGGTTTACAAAAATATAAAATTTAAAAAAAAAAGTTACTTAATTGTTGAATTTAAATATAAGTCTTTGTTTAGAAAAAAACATTAAATTTCGGTATTAAATGTCCAATGCGTTGTTGATACGCAAACAAACAAACATGGTAGATCGGAGCCTACAGATTAAAACAAAATTATTAGTGAAACAACTAACAGTCTTCTACAAAAAAAAACCAAAAAAACAATGAGCCAAAAAACTAATGTTCATTTTATCATGTTGATTTCCGATTATTTTCTCTATGTTGTATGTACAAAGTGGTCATTTTGCTAAAATTACTACAGAGAAGATGGTGAACTTTTTTCGTACGCATTTGATAGTTTCTTTCCATTAAAAGAGGATTTTGAAAGTTTCACCATTCATTTAACTAAGTTAACTTTCAAATGGTGCATGTTCTCCACAATGAAATACATTGTTTTCCTTTTCATTAGTTAAATTAATATGCGTCCAGTTCAGTTTCGAAAAAAGAGTTGATAAGTATGATGTCAAATAACTCGAAATCTTATAATTCGTGAATTTCTCAAGCAGAAGAATGTGAAGTGACTGTACAATAATATCTCTTACGTTTTATAATAAAATGGATTACCAAGGAACATATATTTACTAAATATCAATTTTGAATAAAATAATGATACTTGTTTCTTTATGGGTGCATGGATTAGTTTATGTATTTATATTAAACTTAACAAAATAAATTCAGCTGAAAAATATTACTGATTTAGATCTGTACTTACGATTAAACATCATTCGTTATAATTGATGATGCATTCTTGGTAAAAGTTTTGACGATCTTATTTAAAATAATTCATGAAAATTTAATTTCACATTAAACAAATATTTACTACTATTTGGGCAAATATATAAAAAAAAACAACGCAGGCATTATCAAAGTTTAAACATGAATCTTGATGAATATATTTTCGCTATTTTTCTAAAAAGTCTGTTTAGGAAAATTATTATTTTGCAGGTCGTCTTAATGTTACCATTGCGAAAGGGGGGAGTCGAAAGGGGGGAGTCGATACAACAAAAAATAAATTGACCGGAGACATAAAAGTACTGAGTATTGAATCAATTCCAAAACAAATGTGAGGTTAGAAATATTTCACCCGGCAGTAACTCTCAGCAAATATTTCTATAATTACTGAATGTAGACATCCGATCTATAAATAAGTAAATTAACATGATATAACATATAACACTCACATACTTCAAAAACTAACTATAATAAGTGAATTTATGCATTATATATATATATATATATATATATATATATATATATATATATATATATATATATATATATATATATATATATATATATATATATATATATATATATATAACAATGAACCTAAAGAGACTGGCTCTTTAGGTTCATAGTTAGATTTGCTCTACTTAGTGTATTGAGCACTTTACTTAGTTACTTTTGTCTTACTCGTGTTGGAGTTTTTTTTTCTTTGGACTCTGAGCTCGAATTCTGGACGATTGTTCTTAGTTCTTACTTTTTTATTCCTTATTTTTCCTTGGTTATTGGTTTTTCATTTACAAGCCAAAACACCTTTTTCCGAACGAGTATAATTAGTTATAAGATTATATATATATATATATATATATATATATATATATATATATATATATATATATATATATATATGTAATGTGTATGTGTTTGTACGTTTGTGTTTGTGTGTGTGAATTGAAAATATGAATTAATCACGGTAAAATTATTAAATAAGGCACAAATAGGAAAGCCTTTCTAAATCTGATGTTCGCTATCTATATAGCTATATCAACCAAAAATATTTCCATTTTTTTGTTTCTTTTCATTGATCTGTAAATTCCACGTGTTCATTTTTGTGTCCTTATTATATATATATATATATATATATATATATATATATATATATATATATATATATATATGTGTGTGTGTGTGTGTGTGTGTGAATATATATATATATATATATGTGTGTGTATGAATATATATATATATATATATATATATATATATATGTATGTATGTATGTTTGTATATGTATGCATGTTTTAATTATTGAAGGTATTCTGTGTTTAGCTTATGGCTTCTGTGAATATCTTGAAATGTGTATCAAAATATTAATTATTCAAATTGATTTTATTAATTTAAAAATTGCGAGTATTTTGTATGCAATAAAAAGATGTATATTCTGTTGCATAATGAATAAGATGGAAGGTTGGAAGTCAACGGGTAATATTAGGTCACATCGTTCACAAATGTCTGGATCTTACATTCTTTAATTTTAAGTTTTACAAATATTGGTGATATGGGAAAATTCTTTTGTATATTTATCGTGGGTATGTTTTTTTATTAATATTTCTTCTAGATATTGTCGTTCATTTTATATTAAGGTTGTAATTTTAAATCAAATTTATGGCTTGTTTTATTTCCATGTTTCTAAGGAGCCTGGTGAGTTATCCCATAAATGTACTGAATTTTAAAATTCTAAGAATAGACATACAAGAATGCCGCTTATGTGTGATCTCATTGGTAAACCGAAACTAAGAAATTTGTTGACGAGAGAAAAGAAAGAATAATAAGTGATAATGCGTTTGATAATGTGCATAATCTCGTTGACTGGTAAAGGTACCGTTTCTTTAGATTTGATATAGCGGTTTCTTACGATGTTAAAGCATTTTGACAGGTATGTTGGTGTATAAGGATTGAACATCTCTCGCCGTAATCTTGTTTTCATATCTATGGATTTTTTAAAATTATTTTTAAACAGATTGAGCGAAGGTAGGCCTAGAAGTTCACCGAAATTACATCATCACATCATTATCAAAATCTCCAAATACATACTTCCGCAAAAGAACTGGAGCAATTATATAATCTTGTTTTGTGTCATTATTCTCGAAACAATCTGAAAATTCCTCATCGTACAAAACAGCAGCTTTCATTCATTGGTGAAAGAAATATAGATGTTAACTATTGTCAGACATAATAACTTTTTGAAGATGACAATTTTTAAAGATGACAATTTTATCCCTTAAATGTGTCCGCCCATTAAAACCAAGCACGGGTGAGGCTCCACTTCCGCGAGGGCCATACATTTACTTTGGTCCAACATAGAAGGTAATGGTAGCCTTAGCTGACCACCAACATTCTTCAATCGTTTGATAGCAGTTTTGAGCCTGGTTTTACATTATTTAGAGTACATATTATGGAAGATATTTTTTTTTTTTATTGATCAAGGTTCTGTGTAGCTCGTGCATCTTGATGGGCCAACTGCTGGATATATGTGTCATTATCATCAAACAAATTCTGATGTGTTTGTACAAGCAGGCCCACTACTTCGAGAGAGGTGGCATACTGGCTCTTCCAAAGCTTTCTAGAATTATTCAATATCACCAGTAATATGAAAACAATCAAGAGAATTTAAAGAGTTTAACCCCCTTTTCAATGGTTTTTAACGACAAAGTGGGATGCGACTTTACTGCGAATGACTGCATGCTCCGAAAGATAATAGTAGTTTCATTATAGAAGAAAATGATCACCGACGTACGAAACAATTGTTTTGACATAATAGTAATTCGCATTCTCTTCCATAAAGATATATTTTATCTTTCACAACGATTTACTGGTAACTTTGGGATCAAACTGAATTATAGTATCTCTTTGTACTTAAGAGCTATAAAAGTTCTGTTAACAACAATTAGACAGCGTAACTGACAGACACCAAAGAGCATAATTCCTTCACTACCAAACTAACACCAATACATTTTTTAATGTTTTCCCATCATTACCATAATAGTCGCCGTCATAAAACATTATTCTTTTATGCTAAAAAAAAGTCTGAAGTGCTTATAATCAGCCCAAATTACATTCTGCATATTACATCTTTGAGGATCATTCCTGTCCACAGGAATCTAGCATTCCAGACATTTGTTTAAACCCGATATTTCGCTGAACTTACATTGGTACTAATTTAGAATGAATAACCAAGATGTTGTAAACAGGAGATTTCATTACTTTCTGTATATGGCTTATTACTTGTGAGTTTTCGAAACGCGCTTTGAGAGATTTGCCATAGCAACTCGTATTATTCGTAACCTAATTCGCTCAGAAATGTTCATTTTTTCCTAGGTCGTTTCTGTGCTTAGCTATAAGCGTTAAGATTCTCCAACAGGATTCGAAACAATCTTTATATTTATATCGACTCCTTATAATTTATATCGACGACTCTAAGATGCTGTTTATGAAAAGAACATCATTCCTTTGGAAAGCTGGAAAAAACAATTATATGAATTGATCACCTAGAAATATTTCATGTTCTTGAGGGATGAATAATGAAATTGCCTCAAACAAACAAGTAAAGGTGTTTTAGTGCGTATGTATATGAGGTTTTATTAAGCTATCTAATGCTAAATTTAAATCATATACTTGCATTTAATCTGATTTATATACAAACAGTTTATGATTTAGATAATATATTGTGTATTTATCCGATCATCTTTGTTAAAGTATGAAAAGTAAACAAAATTCAAAATATAAATATCTGAATCAAATAATATGTCCTCAGATAAAATATATATTTGCATAATAATCAAAATAACACAAGGAAAAAGTAACAACCACTTTCCTAACGTATTTTCTTTTATCATTGCTACAGTCAATCATTTATAACATTCGTAATTTCCGTAAAACTTTTATATAGAATATTTTATTATTATTATTATTAGTAGTAGTAGTAGTAGTAGTAGTAGTAGTGGTAGTAGTATTTACCAGTAAAATTAAAATAAAATATTAAATAATTTTGTTACCATTGCAGTTGACGTACAGAGTGCGGCTGGTATTTCAGGACAGATTTTATGGATTAGTAAAAAATCTTGCTGAACAAATGAATAGAATTATATTTGATTACAAATAAGTAAACATGAAATTTAGCTAACTATTATTTAATCATATTCAATAAAACCACCACTGGCATCAATAAATGCCTCTACACGAGGTCGAAATCGGCTGCAAGCTCTGATTTATTTATCTTTATTTATGTAAAACATTACTCGAACTATTGCAACTTTAAGAGAAGCTGTTTATTAATCTCTTTCTCAACAACGCTCCACAAACAATAGTCTAGTGGATTGAGATCTGGAGAGTTACGAGACTAAGTGTTGGGTGTGATGTGGTCGTACAAATAGTCAGCAATCCATACTTGTGTTCGTAGAGCCTTGTGGGATGGAGCCGAATTTTGCTGGAATATGTAAGGCCTGCTCTTGCATATGTTGTCAATCCAGGGCTTGACAACTGTGTCTAGAACCTCAATGTAAACAGAAGCATTTACTCTAAGACCTTATGGAAAAAGGTGTGGTGGCATAACATGTCCTTCATTGCTAACAACACCTAATACCATAACAAACCAAATCACACTAGCTTCTGAAGGATTTTTAAGTTTGTTTAAAAGCCTTTTGGATCTGTTTAAACGGTTTTCTTTTGTTTGTTTGTTTTTTTTTTTCAGACATAAATTGACGGCTCTTTATCACGTAGGACTTGTATCAAATGTCTTCATGAACACTCCTTCTGATTGTTTTTCAGACACATGCAGCTTTTTGGCAATTGACCTCATTGATTGACCCCCGTTTTCATCAATTGTCTGCTTGTTATCATAGGGTTTGCCATGCTTGATTTCTGAAAAATAAAAGCATTAGAAGTTAGTGGGAAGTAGTATAAATCTTAAACCTGTATGTCCTCAAATACCAGCCGCACCCTGTATATATTTTTCATAAAAAGAATGGAAATCCCCAATTATTTCTGGTATAAATTATCTATTGCAAATATATTTAGGTTAAAATACTTACTAGATTTATACTTTATTACACCGTTAATTTTAAATTCTTGAGAGTGCTAAAAGCAACAAAATAAAAATATAAAATTTGCTTTTTATAATTTCATTATTCTTACTAAACTGTTTCAGAAATAATATATTAGACTGAAAATAACACATAACATGAAACCGTTGCGCTTTTCTTTATAACGTTTTTCGCAATATCTTAGCAGAACGAAGGCGATTACGGCTCATGATTTTCTGGTGGCATGGCCCTCATTTAAATATTGTTTGTTCATTTTTGTTTCATTCTTCACAGAGAATATGTTAAATTCTGCACACAAACACGCACACACACACACACACACGTACACGTACACATACACACATATATATTTCTAGGTTGATCAAGAAGTGTATATTGAAAGGTATATATGATGTAAGTGTATTGTTCTTTTTTAAACAGGCACTTCAGTTTTTACCCATGTTTATTTTTTTCAAACGTTGCCAAATTTAACAAGTTGAAGTTTGCTAAGATTATAATCTGAAAAACGTTTTTTTTCTAAAAATGTATATCTTCTAATGCGCATCAATATTATCTATCTACATATTTATATATATATATAGAGAGAGAGAGAGACAGACAGACAGACAGACAGACAGAGACAGACAGACAGAGACAGACAGACAGAGAGTGAGAGAGAGAGAGAGAAAGAGAGGGAAAGAGAAAGAGATTGGGCTGAGATTAGGTGAAACCTGAATTTGTAGTCATTGATGTCTGCACGAGAATTTTTATGCTTCACAATTTTCAATTTGGCACTGTTCGAAAAAATAAATATATGAACACAGTAAACAGACAACGGGATTTTCACCTCTGTTCTTGCTTTGCATTTTGTGAACATCATCAGTTTTGCCTCAATGAAAAAGCAGAAAAGATACAAATAATTCAGGTTTATTTTTGTTTAACATGAAACTGCAGGAATTCGATATGAGCGATATGTATTTTCAAGAGTATAATTCTGATTGAACCAAATGAAATTTCAAGTGTTTAGATTCGTTAAAATAGGATGCTTAACCAAAAAAAAAAAAAAATTGACGTAGAATCATCGCGCTATATACAATTTCAGTGCATAATTTACGAGTCATTTTTACAGATATCGTACAAGATCAATGTTTGGCGATGTGTTGTTCTTCATAAGAAAATAAAACTTCGTTTACCCGACTAATCTGTGTTTCACAGTCTTTAAAACTGGATTGAAGTGAAATTTAATAGAAGAACCCTAATCAATATTAAAAGATCGATCATATATACAAAAGTCAATATTTTCAAGTCAATGTAATTTTTTCATCGCTTAATATTCGAGGGATTATCATGATTTTCTAAGCGTAGCTTAGCTGTGACACAAGGCTGAAAGGAAAGGCCACTGAGTGAGGATTCAACTCACTATTCAATTGTAATTGATATCGCAAGACAAGCCTGAAATGATTTTTAAGCAAACTAGGCCGAATGTGTGGGGCACACAGTGAGGATCGAACTCACTATTCAGTCAAGACAAGCTTGCGAGCCACTGCACCACGTAGAAGTGCCCAAATGTCCGGATCTATATATTTTTATGTCCATACTTTTTAAAATATCATCTAGCTGTGTGTGTATATATATATATATATATATATATATATATATATATATATATATATATATATATATATATGTATATATATGTATATATATATATATATATATATATATATATATATATATATATATATGTATGTATGTACGTATGTAATGAGAAAGAACAATAAGATTTATAATCAAATGTTCTTATTAATTATTTTTATTTAAAAAAAAACTGCTCAATAAAATTCAATAGAAAATCGCTTGAAAATGAAATAGTAGTAGGGATTTTAATTTAATTCTATAATTAAATTTAAAGTTTTAGTTTCTATTTTTGAAACATAGTAATTCCTGGGTAGTGATGGATTCATATTTTTTAATTTTTAAATTTATTATATATATATATATATATATATATATATATATATATATATATATATAGATAGATAGATAGATAGATAGATAGATAGATATTGTATTAGTCAATAGGAAAAATATCTGAACGAGCCCTAGAATGCATCAGATTTGATTTTGGATTCAATGTATTTTATATTTAGTTTGTTTCCCAAGATTTTTATCCAACCCTCTGAAACTCATGATCAAGCATATTAGTTTTCCGGTTATATTTTGCTGGGCAATTTGCGACTCTAAACTGTTTAACATTTCTGGCTCAAGTTCTGCGGAAATCTAAGATCATCTGAACACGCGATTAACGAGATTTCAGTCTGATGCTTCATCTTTTACTGATGGTTTTCAATAATACGTTTTACTTAAGTAATTTGCTGATAGAAAATATATAAATCTAAAATCGAACATATTTTCAGTTTGAAACGAAGAAAAATATTACTATATATTTTAAAACAGATATTGTCTCTAAAAAAGAAAAAAAACTACATTCATATTTTAAAGTAAAACACTTAATTTTAGACTTTTTAAAGAAGGGTCTCATTCAATTGCTGATCCTATCAGATTCTTTGGTTATATATAAATGTCAAAGCTGAGATTTACTTGTGTGACGATGCCGACTATACCTTCTATGTCTGTTCCTCGTGATATGCTTTACGAAAGAGAAATTGTTTGCAATAGAAAAGTTGATGCAATACAATCTTCCCAAATACATAATTTTGTATGAAATTCCGTAAAAATGGTCATAATCAGTTTTAACAAAGCTCTGGTGATTCTATCCTAAATGTATTGAGTTTAATAAACTGTTTAGACGGTCACTAAATACAGAATTTCAATAAGCTCAATATTGTTGCATTAAAAACATTCTACTCTAGTGGGAATCATATCTCTAAAATTGTAATTTATCTTTGTCAGATCCGAATTGTCTTTTCTGAAAATGACTTGAAAATATGATTCAGAAAAAAGTGGTTCAACGTTTTTTGCTTAAAGTGATTTTAGAAAATTTAGTGGAAGGGTTGAATGTCTGAAGAGAGAAGAAAACAAAAATAAAATATTTAATATGCGCGAACGTCATTGAATAAATTACACATTGCAAAAATTAATGACATATTAATATTTCTCTCGCGTATTTTTTTAATTCTTTCTCTGTTTCTCCCCCTTTCTCTCTCTCCTCTCTCTCTCTTCCTCTCTCTGTATGTCTACTATGTTATGTCTCTTCAGAAATGGTTATATTTCTAACACTAACTTTTCAGTCCCTATAATACAGTTTTGGATAGACTATACAATAATATTATTGAATCTGTGAACATTATATTTTCACCGATAAATCAATACATATAATTAGAAATGTTATCATAGAAGAAGAAAATCAGTCAATGATATTGAATGTGCGATCAAAGATCAGATGAAAATTTTTGTTAAACGTAACTGAATGGCATAATGTTAAGGCCTTGACAAAGAGAGATATACAATATTATTGTTTGCAATAGAAAATAAAATATTTCGGACTTTGAATCAATTTTACTTTCATTGCCTTGCACTCAGATAATTTTTTATAAGGATTCTTTGTGCGTTTATGGTGTCTATCAGCTTTATATTAAAGGTTCAACAAGCGGAAAGCGTTCTACAAGAAAACCCCTCATCGAAACATTGATAAAAACTATTGCAATCAAAAGTATTTTATACTATTAATGCATGATTGATTTGGGCGGCATTTAAGCTAGCGCCTGCTGGGTGCTCTTGATTGAGGGCCTTCATTACAATAGGTAGGGAGGAGTAGATGCTGCATTTAATTATTGCATTAGGCTTAGATTTTAAAAGTTCAACGATAATTCTTGTCATCACTTAATTGAATGTGCGTAGTTCATTACTTTCCGTACAAACAATAATTTTGATTATTCCCAAATTCATTCCCAAGTTATAAAAATTGTTATCGTACAAAAGATTCGTCACAAAAACTTGCGTAAAAAATCGCCGAAAACAATCGTAGTAATGAAACTTGGGAGTCGGCTTGATTCCAAAATGCTATGATACGTTGTGCTACGGCCTCTAGGAGTAATGTTGAAAAGTATGACACACTGACATTTGCAATTATTATATTTCATTATTATTATTATTATTATTATTATTATTATTATTATTATTATTATTATTATTATTATTTAGAAAATCCTGGACAGATAGTAAGAATTAAACGCCAGTATCCGGATAGAAAATGAATGGAGGCATCACACAAACATAGAAAGGAGCATAAAACGAGGATGCGTCTTCTTACTGGATTCATTTAACCTATACAGCGAGGCAATCCTAAGAAAACTAGAAGTTCTACCAGGACTTATTGTTGGTGAACATAATTTTAATAATATATGATACGCAGATGACAACGCTTTGATTGAAATTCCAGAAAGCAAAATGCAGAATTTCCTAATCAATACCCTGCCTGGGAGTTTTTGTAGGAGTAAAAGAAAACGGGAAGAAAGTACTAATGTTCAATTATAAGAAGACAATGTATGATCGTCAGAGCGAATAAAAGCCCAAGATGCAAAGCTACAAATTTCAAATGTAAAAATAAGACACTACAAAATGTTAAATATCTAGAAAGTGTTTTAACAGAAGAATATGACACCAAAAAACCTATGGCGGACAGTAATAACAAAAGTCGCCTTCCAAAACCTAAGCAAGAACACTGAACAGCTTATGTAATATCAACCCTCCTAAATTTTGGAATATTTTCTAACAGATGAAGCGGATGCTTGAGGAAACAGAATAATGAAAAGAATACCATGGACAGAACACGTGAGTAACGAGGGTTTTATTTTTTTTTTAAGAAAAATATGATACATATTATCAGAAAGAAACAGTTGACTGTTTGGAGACACGTAATGAGGAAGGAGTACTTGGAATATTTGACACTCACAGGAGATATTGAAGACAAAGGGAAAACAATGAGTAATCTACCTAAATAGATTGTGTAAATGGATTGTAGAATAGGAAATGTAAGAACATTTTAAATATCTAGAAAGGATAGTAAGTTGTGCATCTACATACCAAAGGGACACAACAGATAAAAAAGAAAATACCTACCGTCCCCTAGAATAGGATCCATGATTATTAATGGATTAATAGCACATTAGTTCTAATGTACAATGTTATGTATGTTTAAATCTTCCTTTGGTGAAGATTGTGAAGAATTATTTACCTGATAATATCGGTTTGTACAGCGAATATGAAAATCAGTTTAAGATTTAAACAATCTGATCAGTTCCAACAATGCCGCAATAAAGAGTCTTTAATTATCATGATTTTAAAATTCAGCGAACAATGTTTGGCTAAGTCGAATACGTTTGGATGCATTCATTAGAAGTTGTTTGGTTACAATGTAAAATCTGAACTTTGATAATGTTCATAAAAAACTGAAAATAATGTCAGTAAAGAACCAGAAGCTAAGGTTGATTTCTAAAAAACAAAATATTATTCGTTTGATCTTTATTGCTAGAAAAGTTCACATTTATGCTAGATTTAGTGATTGTTCAGAATAAAATTAAGACCATGTTATCAGCCTCGTAGAATATTTATATTTGAACAAAACAGAAATATTTGCGTCTCATTTATCATGGCAGAAAATGGGGCGGTAGCTTATGAGTTTGACACCGTCCGACTACTAATTTATTAGGCTTTTGTTCGGGTGGGAAAATAAATTAATTTTCGTACAGAACTAGAGGTGGACTGTTGGGCAAAGTACAAGATTGCCATAAAACATAGAAGGATTAAAGATAGACATCACAGTCAGCATGTGGGACGAATGAAATTTTAAACAGTAAATCTGTATTTTATATATTTGTCTTTCTTCAATATCTATTTACTAGTTGATATATTATCCAACGTTTTCCATTTTTACCTTACGCTTTATACATGGTGGTATTAAGATAGAGATAAATGTCATACAATTACAGACATGCATTTGCAGATGGTAAATATTAAGAGTGAGATGTTTTCTGCCATCCAATTACAGGCATACATGCATTTAGCTATTGTAGAGAAGTAACTGTGTTCTGTCCTACAATTAGATATAGGCACTTATAGCTTGTAAATATTAAGAGAGAGGTGGAGGTGTTGTGTCATACAATTACATACATACATTTATAGTTTGTAAATATTAAGAGAAACGTAGATGTGTTCTATATATGTCGTGCAATTACAAAATTAAATAAATGCAATTATTGAATACTGATAGATGTGTGCGCGCATCACATAAAACTTGAAGTTTATAACTCGAATGAAGAAATAATTCCATCCAAACAAGTGAGTACTTATAGAGGTAGGAAATAGATATTAATGGTCAAAAAATAAACGGCTTGCAACAAATCAATATATAGATTATCAGTAGACATTAATAAGTAGACAGTAATACAAAAATGGCTATTGTTTTGAGAATAGAGAACAAGGGGCATATTGATATTTGCGAAATACAGTTGTATATGTGAACATGTTCGTGTGTGCAAGAATCTCACATGGAAAATTACAAATTGAACAAGTACTCGAACCAAATAAATAATTGGGTTAAAAATTCTAATGTCTATATTACTTAGTTTTAAGACATATCTCTCAAAACGTTCTAATATTCATGTAGTGTAACGGTTAGCGATTCGAAAAGAGAAATCCTTGAGCCGAGTTCGAATTCTGACAGTGTTTGTTACGTTCAATGTCGCACTCATACTCTTGGGAATGGTATGAATCCATTAATTCTTCCCCTTGATATCGGTTAAATAGATAGGATGACTGGGGTATCTAGTCTTGAGGTGGTAACCGATCTGGAAGAAAAAAAAACCTATACTGAAATGCTACTGAAATAACGTTATCTTGCTCTAGATATGGCACTGTTGGTGAACTGATTTTGAAATAAATGACAAGTGGATATTAAAATTTAAATAAAGAATGAAACTATATCAGACACATATGCAACCAGAAAAATACAGACATTTATAATAAGTTAACACAGGACAATTTCTACTTATTCATAGTTTTAAGCATTATCAACGTAGAACCAATGTATGTAAGAATATATTTCCTGTACATTGAGAGACATATGACGGAATATTATATCGAAGATGTAATGAATGTAAAATTTTGTTTCACAGCGGAACAATTCAGAATGTATGTACAATCATAAATATGTTTAAGATTTACTAAAAAGGTTTACAGTTAAATATAGTCGTTAGGTGTAAGCATCTTTATGAAACTATACAATGAAGCAAAATATTGAATATAAAAAATAACTTTCAAAATACGCACTTATACAAGGGATCTAAAAGCATGCACTGACAGAAGAGGAAAACAATTAAACAGTCAATATAGATACATCAATCAGACTAGGAACAGTTTACATTGATATATCAATAAAGCTATTTTAATGTCACAGAGTTGTATGAATCATGCTACAAATAGGTCATATATTCAGACTTCAGTTAGAAGTAAGTTACAGAAGCAATCTTCAAAACGGTCTCATGCATAGATCATACGGCTTAAAAAAAGACATGTAGATTATCAACTGCAAGTCGCTTAACATAAATTTTGCACAGCAAGTAATAATTTCTTCCATTTTTTGTCTTTCACAACATGATTTATGTCCTTGAAGTCGTGTTTATATTGCTTACTTTCGTTTTTGCTGGCGCTCTCTCTCTCTCTCTCTCTCTCTCTCTCTCTCTATATATATATATATATATATATATATATATATATATATATATATATATATATAAAAGTGAACATAGAAGTCAACATTTAAAGGCGACAGTCTGTTTCATGCTATATGCAATCGTCAGGCCTGAAAACATGAAACTCTAAGTGTTGACTTCTATGTTCACTTTTATATTTACACACTCTCTATCTCTGATATTGAGCACTTTATTCCATAAATATAGCACACCTTAAGACTATATTTCTTTATATATATATATATATATATATGAGATAATATATATTTTTTATATATCAAGAACAGTATTGTGGAAATTGTATGACAAAGGGGGAAACGTTTCGTCATTCAGAATTTCATCGGAGTAAATTTGTTCTGTTGGTAGGTCTGCGCATGCGCACGACGGAGAGGTGCCGAGAATTTTAGAATTTTTTATCTAAATGAATTCATTCATTTAGAGTCTTTTGTTTTTCTTTTTCCTTCCATCACTTTCGTAAGTAAGTATTACACACTGATATTGGAAGATCTGCTAGGAATGGTGAAATGTTGTAAGAACCAGAGCGCAAATTTACTGTAGATTACCTTGCAATTAAGGCACTCTCTAGACATTACGTCGTAGTGAATTATTTCCTCCTTTGATAAGAGTAGCATATCTTTATGAGAAAATTGTAGTCAGACTCGTTACAGTGGACCACAAACGCAATTGACATATTATTTTATAAAATGTCCTTTTGTATTCCTATAATATTTTATTTAGATTCTTTGTGGTTTCCACTATGTATTTGTTATGATAATTATTACAGACGATGGAGTAAATTTCTCCTTTGTGATTTAATTTATTGTTTTGATTAGTATTGACTAAATCTTTTATTGCTTTGGATGTAGTAGTAACAATTTGTTGAGTCTAGATAGATTATTTTCGATTGTAGATGTGATAGAGTTAGTTGACAAGATTATTATTTTTTCATTCATTAGGAAATTATATAGTGGAGCAAAATTGAACGACCCTACCTTAGAAGGTGGGGTCGTTCGTTTTATTCATCTTCTAATTTTGGAGAAGAACTACATCAATAAGGCCTCTGATCAGGAGATTTGAGGCTTTGAGAAGCGGTGGAAAGAAACTCTTAATTGCTGTTGTTCTCCAGGTCAACCCTGTACATTGAAATGGGCCCCCCGCACCCCGATATGAGAAAATAGTGAAACCCGAAACAAAACAAAACACTATAAATGTATACAAATACTTTTTTTATAGTAAAAATATAAACAATACATTGTATAGAAAAATACCAACAATACATTTTATCTGTAGTCGAAGGCATACTATTGCGTTCAAAATATAATTAGTTGAAGCCATAAAATCGTGTTGAAAATATTTAGGTTTTGGCATTAAGTAACCCATAGAGATGTTAATAAGCCAGTAACAAAATCAACCTGGACAAGAATCAGGTAAGGCCGACAATCTAGCGATGTTTGAGCTTGTTAAACAAGTACTCCATCCACATTAGTTGCTTACCTTACCACGTAAATTTTCATTTATGTACTCGTACACCACATGGCAAATAGTGTACATTTGAGCTGCTCGATTATACCCATTATGTTGTCATGGATGGTTATGTCCTGTCTTCGTATATGTATATGTATATATGTATGTATACCTTAGTGTTTTGGAATGTATCATCAATACTAACAAAAATCTACTGTTGTTTGAAAAAGGTTTTTTAATTGCTTATAGACTTAATCAACAATTGTGTCTTGTTACTTTTAAAAAATCATTATGGACTTTACTGTACTTTATCGTCAATAAGATAATATTGTTAGAATATGTGTAGGCTTATATTTGTATATACCTACCTATATATATATATATATATATATATATATATATATATATATATATATATATATACGTATTGATGTGTATGTGCGTATATATGTGTATATAGGTTTATGTTTAAATATACGTTTGTATGTTTTTTTCTATATATGAGTGTGTTTGTATATGTGGTAGTATATATGTATGTTAGTATGTTTAGTTTATATACGTTTATGTATGCATACATATATGTATATATGTGTATCTATATATGTATGTGTGTATCTGTATGTATGTGTATGTATGTATATGTTATGGTCCGGTTCCTTGTAGAACGGTGATAGTCCAAGGTAGAACCAATAAAGAAGAACTCGAACACGGATATGGAATATACACAGATATATTACAAACAGGAATATACACTGCGTGCCAAATTATTATCGAGTATAAGAATTTAGTGAAAAAATCGGCAGAAAAAGCAGTTTAAGTGATGCTGAAAGAAAACTATCACCTCAGAACTCTCAAAAGGTAAATCTACCTTTATCTATTTTTTAAAATGACAGGGAAGTGTCACCAAACTGAAAAATTCAACGCCGACCCTACACAAGTACGCAAAAGTACGCGGACTTCACTCAAGACTTTAGACTGAACAGTATTTAGTCACCACCCACGAGGGTATCATGTGGCACAAGGCCGGTTTAACGTGGGATCTCCGAGCCTGTGGGATCTCCGAGCCTGTGGGATCTCCGAGCCTGTGGGATCTCCGAGCTTGTGGGATCTCCGAGCCCGTGGGCTCGGCCAAAAATATGCCCTTTGAACCCATATAAACGGGTTTAGGGTCGGTTTACCTCCCCGAAAGAGACTCCGCCCTTCGGCGTAGCCTCGTTCGGGTTCCTCCCCGCCCGAAGGGAGAGAGTTCAACCGATCAGCCAGTCGCACGACTTCGGACTGAACGATATTTATTTGTACAAATGGTACAAAATGTGGCACAAAGCCTAAAAGGGGGTTGGGGAAGGACGGTCTTCTTCTGTCTTAATTCTAAACTTAGCGAGTCGCAGACACGGACCCAAACATACCAACAATGTCCCAATTACCAAAACAACACATTCACTCCTACCTTTCTTACTGCGTTCAGCATAATACCTCAAATTCTCTATGAAATCCTAACTAGTCCCCTTATGTACAGATATTGTTCGTGGGGGGAGGGGCATAAAACAACAATTTTTAAAAGGATGACCAAATGAATATGTACAATATGACTTAAATATTTACAAGAAAATAAACAAACAATTGTGTTAGTAATAACCCCCCCCCCCACAAACCATAAATGTGGCAGAAACATCAGTTAACCGGACGAAATCAATGCGGGACTATGAAAAAATCAGGAAAACATTCATTCCTCCAAGCATTCACACAGGCACACACACATTCATACACAACAACAAATACGAAAAATCACACACACGAAAACGAAAGGCGCGACGCATCCACCAGAGAACTGACATCACTGACCACCTAAAGAGGGAAGGGATGGGGACTTAAAAAAAAGAAAAATAGGGACAGAAATAAAAGGGACCAATGAGCATGCATACGCTAGCTAAGTTAATCAGAAAACGGAAAACTAAAGGATCAAAATGAAAAACCTAAACTGGCCTAATATTGGGATGGGTTTCCTCTGTTCAACCCTGTTAGGACAAAATCCTGTACCTAACCAACATCCAAGTGCCACTCTAGGTCAGCCCCTTTCACTCTACACATTCGCGCAAGATTTACCGACCTTTTACCAAATTCTGATGAAGGGAGCCGCCGCCTTTCCGTACTAATCTTGACTTTAAGCTGATGCCTAAAGAACAAGATCAGTTGGGAAGAGGTGAACTTCTCGCCATCATAGAATTCCTCCTGACGCGTCGTCCAAATCACGACTCTCATAACCCCTAGTAAGCAACAGAACACATAGTGTTCAGCCTTCGTCAATTGCGGCACCACATTGCTACAAACAGAACTGGCTTCCAAGACAAAAACTTTCCCTGCAGCATGCGAACCATGAGGCCTTCAACAAACCCGCACAACGGCACTGAAAAAAGGCGTGACCAATGGTCTCGACTTCCCCAGTACAGCGACGACAGTTTGGATATTTCTCCAAGCCTGCTGAACAAAGTCTCATGCCGACCCAAAGGGCCCCACGAATCATCAGCCAGGTGAGTGATGCCTCATCATTATTGAGACATTTCAACCCAGGCGCCCAAGGTCATATCGAGCGAGCCTCTTTCTTCGTAAGGCCGAGCTCGCCAATCAAATCATCTTGAACGGCTCCCCAAACTAACAATCGATACAATGCCATACGAGACAACGCTTGGGCGTCGGAGAGGCCATCCGACGTCCGTAAGAGGAGTTTCAAAGTACGACGACATTCGCGGTAGAAGGAGCACTCGGGACGAGGTGTACGGCCGGCCTACTCCTCGCACGAGTACACAATTCTCAGGGATGGGAAATATTTTCGGTCGTCTTCTTTCCAAAAGGTGCCCACCTCATACAATCCGCGACACATTCGATCTAGAAAGGTAATGCGAAGCATATATTGACGAATCTCAATAATAGGCATATCCAGACCGCCCTCAGAGGGATGAAAGTAACAGATCTCGCGAGATACCATAGGGGCCTTGTCTCTCCACAAGAAAGAGAACAAGGTCCGTACTAATGACATTAGTCTGGAATACGGGAGTGGAAGCACAGAGAGTCAGTACAGGAGAATCGGATATATGTGTGAAACACATACCTCCGACCTTCCCTTCAGGGAAAGTCTCCTCCGAGACTACAGATTAACCGCGATCTCGGCCTTCCCTTGTACCTACGACCAATTCATTTCCAGCTGGAGATCAGGACCGAACCAGATGCCGAGTATATTGATCGGCCCATCCACCCAGAGGAAAGGTCCGGGAAGAGAAACTCCCTTCCACGCACCCAACCGCAAGCCCACAGACTTATCGCGGTTGATCTTGGCCCCTGTCACCATCTCATACCCACTGATCTCTTTGCTGACTTCGTCAATCTCGGCTCTGCTCGACACAAGAACCGAAACGTCGTCAGCATAGGCAGAATACCTAGCTGAGGTGGAAGCCCCAGGCAGGGAAATTCCGCGCAGGGCCGGATTCGCCTTTAACTTGCGAAGGAATGGTTCCAACGCAAGAACGTAAAGCAGAGGCGAGAGCGGACAACCTTGACGAATGGAGCGAGACAATACGAAAGGCTTCAATCTTACCCCATTCACTTCCGCCAGCGCACCGGGGGTCGCATACAAAAGTCGGATCCAGGAGCGAAAGTCGGCTCCGAAACCGGCCGCCGAAAGGACAGCCTCCTGAAATCGATGGTCAACCCTATCGAAGGCCTTGGACTGATCTAGATTAATCAGCGTGACTTCACTTTCGACTTGTTCTTAGATCAAGCGTACCATATAAACGTTATCCTGCATCGTCCTGCCCTTCACAGCACAAGTCTGTTCAGGGCCAATCCGACTAGACAGGACAAGCTGCAAACGATTGGCTAAGATCTTCGCCAAAATCTTTAACTCACTGTTTAACATGGTTATAGGGCGAAAGTTCCCTAACCCATCCCAACCGTTCTTGTCCTTAAAGTAAACTTCGTAGTGAAAACCATCTAATCCCGGAGACTTATCCAGGCCAACCTGCTTCAGCGCTTCCCAGATTTCCGACTCTGTAATGGGACCCTCGCACCTAGCCACTTCAGCTGCCTTGAGGCAGGGAAAGTCAGCTAAATAGGCGTCGAACTGAGCAGAGCTCAGACCGGGCTCCCTGGTGAAAAGATCCTGAAAGTAATCTCGAAAAACCTCACATATGCCCGCGTTTGTAGTCACAGTTCGCTTATCCGGCAATGTGACGCACGCTATATATCGCCTAGACGCGTTTCGATTCTCCTCTGCACGCAGTTCAGCGGCCATATTCGTCGCCTCAGAAGACATTCTTTTTAACATAGCCCTAACTACCAGAGCTTGATACTTCTTGATAAGCAAGGCGGACAACTCTGCCTTAGCTAAAGCTATATCCCCACTAACACGGGATTTCACAGCCCGATCAACTTTATTTTCTAAAGCCGTTTGCGCCGCTAATCTATCTAGATTGAGTCGACGACTAAAATCGGCAGCAAACGTTCGAATTTTAGATCTTAAATTGTCGCACCAGGCATTTCCAACAACCGCACCCGTCAATTCCTTGTATCATTAGTAAAAGCTGGTCCCGGAAACACTGCTCACTAAAAAGTGAACAGTTCAATTTCCAGTAGCCATCCAATCTAACCTTAGGCTTATCTAAGTTTACACGGACCCGGACAATCCTATGATCCGTATAAACTATGTAATGGAAACTTGGACACCCTAAGAGCCCTACATAGACTCTCCTAAGACTCGGTCCAGGTAGCTCGCAAGCGTCCCAGGAGCCGAGTTGCTACTAGTTGTCCAAGTCCATGCTACCTCCCGAAGGTGTTCGTTCCGGAACTTATCGACAAGATCAAACCCATCGATAAAGTACCGAAATGGTTTCACGTCCGGGTTGTTAGTACCTTGTTTGTGCCCTATACGATCTATATCGGGGTCAAGGACGGCATTCCAATCACCCACTAAAACTACCCGACGAGACGTCGTCAAGAACGACGCGATCTGCCGAAACAAAGCAGGCCGCTCGGAATGGATATTGGGCGCATAAACCCCAATGAGACGTAGAACCTTATCCTTTATGGTAAGATCCAGCACGCAAAGTCTGCCCGCCGGATCCGCGAAGACAAGGGTACATGCAGCCTTCAAAGACCTACTCACTAGCCAAGAGACACCCCCTCGAACGACCATCAAAACATGCTGAATAAAGGGCGAACCCCTTAGACAGTATGTCCTCACGATCATGAGAAGAAAAACGGGTCTCTTGCACACAACATACATTCACCCCGAGGCGCTGAAGGTCACGAGAGAGCCTCGCCCTGCGAGACTCGGACCTCAGGCCCCGGGCATTCAAACTAGCTAACCAGAGTGCCATTGTCAAATCGAATTAGGGTTGTCCTTCAGGATAGAACATAGCTGGGGTGAGGACACCGACAGCTCGTCCCATAGATCCGGACGCCATCTCACTTTTGACAGTATCATATTGAGACAAGCCGCCGATGTCCGAAGGGTAAGTTAATTTGAGAGCTCTATAAAGGGATTGGTGAACGAAAACGGGGACCCTCCCTTTGAGTTTTTGATCTGCTTCATTCATTTCTGAGACGACTTTAGAGACGACTAGGCCTCCTCTATCATGCCCCAAATCTCCCGCGTACCCGAGTCAGTTCTAATGACGGTCAAAATCCTACCTGCAGAAGGGAAATTTTCAGGTTTTTCCACATCTAACCCATAATATGTTTAAAGTTCCACAGGACTTTCAAGTCTTTCGAGTTTCTCGTCTGCCCGAAGACCCTCTCAGCCTGGTCCCGGGAGACGTCTTCCCCTGGAAGATAAGGTGGTTTCATCTTTTTTTTCTTTTTGTCAGTCACTGTTTGTGACTCAGGGCTTCTAAACATTTTTTTTTTTTTTTTGTGGTGATTGGATGGGTGTTGACATGGGTGTGACATTAGGTGTTGTTGAGGGAGTCCAACCAGTAGGCGTCCTCACCGGTGAAGGTTTAGACGAATGAAGGGATTTTGCCGGAGAGTTAGATACAGATTTGGGCGGAGGTGGAATAGTGAATTTTTTTTTGAAGAAGAAGGGGAAGACGGGGCAGAGGATAGGGGGCCCGGTGCCCCCAGCGATTTTTGATTTTTACCTCGCTTAGACTCCAATTTTTCGTTTAGTTTTTTAATGTCTAATATCTTTTTCCAGCTTAGCTCATTTAATTTCTGAGATTCAGTGGCGTTTTTTTTTTCATAAGACACCGAGGCGTCGCCCTCAGAGCTGGTAGAGGGAATGGAACTGTAGGTGCTATTGTCCCTGGGGTGATGATGGGAGTGAGGCCCCGCTGTTTGGGTCTTCCCTTTGCCCCTAGCTACGAGGCGCTATCCCCCCTCATCCTTCTCCTTATCCACACTTGTGGAAGGCGTCGGTGTAGGGGTTAATGTGGGTACGGACCCAACCGAGGGATTTTCCGCACCGGTCCGCCTCGCAGCTAGGCCCACTACAGGCGCCGCGGATTTAACATTCTCGGCCAAAGGGGGATTTTGGTCGCCTGCGACCGGAACTACAGGGGCCTTCTTCCCTGGGCAGGAGGAGGAAAGGTTACCAATCTCTCCACACCTCCAGCAAGTAGGTTTCCTACCGGTCACAATGACCGGCATTTTCCGGTCGCCTAACTCCAAACAGTTGGGGACGGACTTGAAGGCCTTCTGATCTAACATTATATCAAAAGTCCATCCCCCGTTCAAATCATCGAAGAGAGCCCCTAAAATTTGGCCGAACTGCATAAAAAATGCAACCAGGTGCTCTACGGAAATTTGAGCAGGAACCTCAAAAACGACCACCCTGGTCCTTCTCCGACCCTCATACTCTGTTCTTAAAATCAGGTCTTTTGTGATAAGCTCTTTCTTTGCCATTGCCAGGCAATCTTCTGGCGTGGGCAGCAGAATGTCCCACATGAAGAACCCAGTACCCTTGATGACTCTTTGGGGTTTTATCCCCAGGGAGAGAAGTGATTTAATCACTATGTCTTTCGTGGAGCGACAAATTTTGCGAGTTCGCTTGTCCACCACGAAAACCGACACCATTCTCTTTGAGAACATATTGAGCTCTTGGACATTATCAAGGAGCCCATCTTTATTTAACAGATGAGAATAACTCTTTGTCTTTTCCAAGAAATCCGCCATGTTCAAAATGCAACTTGGGGGGGGGGACTTCCAACAAGAGGGCAATTCCTCGGTTGTCTTAGCTTGTGCCTCTTTCGGCACCTCTTCCTTCTGGCTTGAGACCTGCCTGGTCTCTCCTTTTTTTGAGCTACTAGCACGGTCATCTAAATTAGGGGCAGCATTTGCCCGTTTCTTAACGGATTTATCCGGCGGGTCAGCTTTAGCAGCCGCCCCGAAAAGGTCTTTTTTAACATTAGACCGACTGGCATCGTCGTCCATGATGAAAAAGTGTGGAGACTTCCACCTGCGGGTGTCTATCAAAAATTAAAAAAAAAATGGGGAAAGGAGTTGGGAGAAGGCAATAAAAAAAAACCTGGATAACCCAGGAAACCCAGGAAATTAAAAATACAAAAGCAAAGACAATAAAAAATAAATAAACTGGTAAAACTAAAAGTAAAAAAAAAATAAAATAAAAGATAAAGTAGATCAACTGAAAGAAAGAAATAGACAGGTAAGACTCTACCTTCTTGGTCTATTATATGGTCAAGATATTTAATTCCCTTCATGAAAAAATCATACTTATTTTCTTTCACTTTGAATCCGTAACTTTGAATTCTCTTAAACACTTCTTGTACATGTTGCCAATGTTGTTCAACGCTTTCGCTATTAATCAATATGTCATCCAGATATTCTATTGTGTATTCTAGTCCTGCCAGCATCGTATCCATTGTCTGCTGGAAAATAGCTGGCGTTACTTTAATTCCAAATGGTAGTCTTTGGTATTTGTACAATCCCTTGTGTGTGTTTATGCATAGAAGTTTCTTCATCGACTGGAATTTGCAGGTAGGCCTCACTTAGATCAATTTTTGAAAATTATTTTCCGCCATTTAATTTAGTGAATATTTCTTCAGGACTAGGTAGCGGATAGTGGTAGTCCTTTATTGCTGCGTTCAAACCTGTAGAAAAATCAACACAAACTCAAATTTCTCCTGATTTCTTTTTTAGCGTAGACCGTCGGTGCTGCCCATTTGCTGTAATCTGCGTTTTTCAATATGCCCGTATTTTCGAGTCTAGATAATTCGCAGTGTATACAGAGAGGTAGAAAAGTGTTAGTACGAACAATCAGGTTTAGTAGTACTTGTCTGAACGCGACTCTGTTTCGGTCTGCCTGACTCGCTCGCTCTGACTGACTAACAGACTCCTGACGGACTTCACTCAAGACTTCAGACTGATCGGTATTTAGTCACCCTCCCACGAGGGCATCATATGGCACACGGCCGCTTTAACGTGGGATCTCCGAGCCCGTGGGCTCGACCAAAAATATGTCCATTGAACCCGTATAAACGGGTTCAGGGTCGGTTTACCTCCCCGAAAGAGACTCGACCCTTCGGCGTAACCTCGTTCGGGTTCCTCCCCGCCGAAGGCAGAGAGTTCAACCGATCAGCCAGTCAGCCGGTCTATGTATATGTGCATAAGTGTAGATATATATATATATTTGTGTGTAGATATATATATGTGTATGCGTGTATGTGTATATATGTATATATGTGTGTATATATTCATCTATAGGTAGGCTTTTCTGTGCTTCTGTGTGTAGTAATGAATGTGTGTACACTGTACACATATATCTGTAGCTAGTTCTTATTTTCTTTCACCTAGTGTACAATAAAGCGTATATAGACATATATGAAAAAAAATATTTTTAGATATATTTGTGTGTTTGGAATTTTTGGTTTTTATATATTAGATGATGTCATTTTTATACGTGTATATCTGTTTTAATGTCCTTTCTTTCACTATTGTTTGTTTCTCTGTTCTATTAGACCATTTTTATCTATGTATATTTGCCTGTATAAGTTATATTTTAATAAGTGGTTAGAATTAGTTTATAATACTTTCAATCTTAAATAGTTCTTGGTTGTTGTATCGGTAGGTCTAGGTGAATGTATTGGGTGTATGGACATGTCTTTATCGGTGTCAATGTGTATAGTAACTTGCATTTCACATTTAATTGTGTATGTATGTGTGTGTTCTGTTTGTTTGTTTTTTTGTAAATGGTCTTGGAGATGTCTCGCCACCTTTTTCTTCTTTTGTGTCTGTATATATCTAAATATGTCTGGGTGCTTATTTATTACAATCTGAGTGTGTATGTATTGTCTTTCGCAAGATGTCATCATCCCATCCTTACACTTGTAATTCAAATGTATCCAGGTTGTCATGAAGTCCATCTTAACTTCTATTCCAACGTAATTTCAATAAAAACAAAATAAATAGAATCACAGATGTTTTCTTTTCTTCTTTTTTTCTCGGTAATTTTATAATTTTAAACTTAATAGAGGTTAAATGTAGATTTTAAAATGGGTAATTTTGTATTTTATATTTTGATTTCAGATTTTATCATATAATTTAATACTCATTAATTAGATTAATTTTAATTTAATACTTATTAATTAAATTCTATTTTACATAATCCCAACTTTAAAGCACTTAATAGCTATTATAATCTTACTCCTTTGTCAAGTTTTTTTAATTCTCGTATACTTGTATTTTGATTGGTCGTTCCAGCTTATGTAACAGCGTTACCCCTTGCGAGGGGTGGTTAATTAATTTGAACCTTTACAAACCTTTATTCTACATTCAACATCATCACTTGATAAGACACCAGAGGTGTTGAAACGAAATGGCTATTTTTATAGTGATTTTATAACATATTTATGTTATAACTTTTAAATAAATAATTATATATATATATATGTGTGTATGTATGTATATATATATATATATATATATATATATATATATATATATATATATATATATATATATATAAATTTTTACATGATGCTTTTAGATGATTCACTGATTATATAAAGCATGCCCTTCCACTCTTTCATTTGAGTTTAAGTAGATTGAAGATCGCGTGAGCGTGAAACTCATGTTATAACTAGAGCCATTCTTCCATAAGATTTAACGTTGGTAAGCGTTTTTTGCTTGGTATTGGCAATCTAGTTTTCGAGGACTTTACTGAGTAGGTAAGTTTGCCTTAGGAATTTTTTCTCTTCGTTTATTTTTTTCAGTATTGTCTTTTTTATTCGAGACTGTATCTGGATGAGAGTTTTAGGTTTTGGCAAGTTGGTTGCATGCCCGTGCTATTCAACGTGTTCTTCACGAAGTTCGAAAACTTCCTGAGGAAAGCAAATTGCCAGACACATCTGTTGCAAACACATGGGACTACACTTACCTACATACACCTACAGATCTTACTGTCTTGAATCTACAGGAGAATAATGTGCGAAATAATGGTATAGGTCATCTAGCCCGAGGAGGGTTTGATTGTCGATTGATGTTGATCGTCCAGAACTAAGGATAGATTTACGAGTAAAATTCCCTGAGTAAACATTCAGTGGCATTTTCTGACACATAAGATTTATTTCCATAGAAATGCAAATACTCCTTCTCGCCACTGAAGTTGATGAATCCCTTTTGAAACTCATGAATCATTCAGTGTTTCAAATGGATCACCTCTAAACTCATTCATATGGGTCGCGTCAATTCGAAGATTATACAATATGACATTGGATATTACTGAAAGGAAAGATGAATGATACGAACATATATGAATAAATATTCCTTATGTAATCAAACAACAACTTTAAAGTTATCATAAGAAATCAAGTGATAATATTTTTCTTATAAAATATATACACAAAATATGCATGTAATATGAGTATGTATTCATGGGTATTTTTGTTGCATAATGTGTATGTTTAAAATATTAACGCATTTTTCTTCGGTATATTATGTTTGTCCAGGAGATATAAAATAATATTACAGTTAATATTATATGTAATGTAGAGTATATTAAACAAATTACATCTCGTTTGAATAGTCATATGTACAGTGGCTTATATTCTATTTCAATGGGTAAAAGACTATTAATGTTCAAAATGCTTTTGTATATATGTGAATATATAGTCATAATTTTATATATCTATTTATATATTAACAACACTAAACGCATATTCTTTTAAAGCAAGAGGATATTAAAATAAAATAATATTGTGCTTTGCAAAAAAAGGGAAGGTCAGGATACTTTTTGAAAATAACGCTTTTAAGTCTGGTGTTTTTTGTAATTCATGTATTCAATATAAAGAAATATAGTATAAATAATAAATAAATACTGCATATTAACAAATAAAAATATAAAATAAAATATTCACATATCTGTCCCTACTTTGCTTTGAGTTTCAGAATTTTACTATCAAGCACTTTGCAGAGATGGGGGTAGTGAAAATTTTATTTTATTTTTTTAGTAGTAACAATATATATACATATATATATATATATATATATATATATATATATATATATATATATATATATGCATATGTATATATATATATACAGAGAGAGAGAGAGGGAGAGAGAGAGGGAGAGAGAGAAAGGGTGGAAAGAGAGAGAAGGAGAGAGATGTATGCGCACGTTGTATTTTCTCAAACGTTACAATAATTATTCTTGTAAGAATATCTATTCTGAATAAGCATCATCCAGCAAATATTTTTATCATCTTTGTTTGCAAACCACACATCCAAAAGTACAATATATTTTTGAAACCTTAGAAGCACCCCTCAAAGTAAAGCCTCCAGGGGACATGAGGAACCGTATTCTAAGTACTGAATCTACTAACTTACAAGATTTCATAAAGTTAGTGTTTTCCTTCCCGGAAGGGAGGGAAGGGATGTTATGCCAATTTTCAAAGGTATCCATAATTCAGATAAGAATGATCCTGAATAAAAACAGTCTTCTAAAAAATAGCAGTCATGATAAACCATTCCAAAAGAGAAACTATGATTTAGAATAGGGATGAAAGCAATGATCACACATTTCCCGACTTCATCATAAAAATACCGAATATGGAATTTATATACTAAGCGCTTCAAATTTACTATACGTGATAGGGAAACTGAGCATAGAATAAGATGCGCAAAAGCGAGTCTGCCTAACGTGATACAAAACCAAAATATTAACATAAGAACGCGAGTCATCGTCTTAACTTCTTCTTCGCCTCTTAGTTTTGGGAAAACCTTTCATTTTTAAACTTTTTTTTATTTGTTTTTTAATATAGTCCCTAAGAAATTCAGGCAACTTGAAATACCCGAACGGTGGCTAACATATCTACCAGACGTATGAGTTGACTATTGAACTCGTTTCAAGCCCAGAAGGGCATGAAAAGAATCAAGATCGATGGCTAAACACGTATGTAGCTGTTTTTTTAACGTTATGTTTTGGACGTTTTTATACGCCCGTGCCTGAAATGGTTAAATCGCCTCATCAGAACTGGTTTCTTCTACGTATGTCATTTATGTCGATAAACTCCTTCAGAAATATTTAATCTGTCCGCTGTATGCAAACTTTTTCTCAGATCGATGTTTTAAAATGTTTACACCAAATCTTGTGGATTAGCGCTACAAAATCACAAAGAAGTTCACCAAATAAAAGGAGCTACGTCTTTTAAGAAATATCTAAGGCAGTAACAAGTAAAATGGATAGAACATGTAACGCGAAAAGAAAATAATGATATAATCAAGATGGTTTACTTTCCACACTACAAGCAAAAAGTCAGGAATGAAGGAAGCTTTTATCAGTACTAGAAACAGCGAGTTCCGTTAGTGCACCTAAGAAACCCATTTTCTGAAAAAAAAGTTTCAAGAGAAACATTACATAAATAACGCTAACTGTTCAGTCAATTGAATGCCATTTTCCTCCGTTATAAGGAAACAACAACTAATCTCATAATTGCATTGTTCGGACTGCTGTTAATAATTACTCATACCAGACATTTTTCCGAAGCGACAGAGTAAAAACAGGAAGTGAGATATTGAAGAAGAAAGTATACCCTCTTATATGAGGACTGTTTCTTATCCCGACCAAAAAAGCTTACCGAAACAAATCCTGATTTCTCTTTATTCGGTCAGGTTTTGAAAGATCATCGTACCAAGAATCTTGCAGCATCCCTCACAGCATAATGCAGTTAAATGTCGAAATTAAATTCAATTATATGTTTAGGAAATAAATGGTTCCGAGGTATTGGTAATTTGATTTTAGACTAAATAGAAATATTTATCAGGGATTATTTATCGGGAAAAAAAACTGATATGAAATAGTTTGTGCACGAAAAGATTCCATAACCTTAAAGATAATTACTACTGGAGATTGAAATTTTAAAACAGCTTTGTAAGAATCAAATTGTATTAAATAAACTTTCGAGTACACACACACACACACACACACACACACACACACACACACATATATATATATATATATATATATATATATATATATATATATATTAGGTTGATGTAAAATAATGTCGTTTTCTCACATAGTAACATATGTGAGAAAACGACATTATTTTTGCACCAGCCTAATATATATATATATATATATATATATATATATATATATATATATATATATATATATTTCGTTTACATTCTGTATAAAGTTTGAAGAGAAATCAGATTCTGTGGTGATTGTGCCTTGTAGACAGACCTAAATCATGCGATAATGAGTTGATATTAACAAAAAGTTGCCATTTTAATCAAACGAAATCAAAATTAAAACTTTCGTCGTCAGGGTCGATCTTCATCAACTAATAAACCTGTATTCAATATATTATGCAAGATAAACGAGTCTTGGCAACGGTCTGAAAAGTTTAATTAAGTCAGAACTCCATCCAAGTTTTATTTCAACTGAAGACGCAATAGTTAACACATGTAGCTGACACAGTGAAAAGAAAACTCAAAAGTGACTACATTTTCATGAAACTCTCAGCTTACAGTTTTCAACAAAAACATACAATTTGTCTGAATTTCTGGGAGGTGAAGTTATCATTAGTTACACTATGATAATCATTATGTACACGTTTTGGCCGTTACACTTTCATCTGGTGTATGTCAATCCGGGTAACCTACAGGGAATTCCGAACAAAACCCTTTATTTAATCTACGCGTGTAGATTTTTCTCATTCCTCTGCCCATGTCTAGGAAGATCTCGTGTAGTTCTTATTTTTTAGTACTGCTCACTTTTTGCTCGCACTATTTCCACTGAGTTCAAGTGGTTCGAGAAGTATTCATTGGACTAAGTTGAAACGGCTAAATAAATAAGAACTAGATTTTTCTGATTAAGAAAACATATATGTCGTTGGCCCATTTCGAAACTATATTTCCTATCTTATTGTTATAAACGTACTACATACGCGATTAATACATTTTGTAATTAGACATATTTCTTATGACTATAAAAACTTTATTTTATAGTTAAATGTGTGTAAGTAAACATCCTTGATTGTAATCAGTGAAACTAATACCTAGAGATCGGTGAGAAAATTTCTCAAGATAGATAGATACATAGATAGTCATATATGTCTGTGTTTCGAGTGACACTGTTATTGAGTAAAATAAAAGCGAATAATAAACATTATTACTCTTTATCACATATATAAAGATATACTAAAAATAAATAACCGTTTATTTTGAAACAATAATTTTTACAACGTGATTAAAATATTTATTGGTTTGTTTTTTATGGCAGGTTTAATTTCGGTGATCTATGCGAGCTTCCAAAGTGATTTTAACTTGATTAAGATATTGAAATATATTTAGTAGTCAATTTAAATTATAGTCAATTTTCCATGGTTATGTTCTAAAGGATTTATACTTCCAGACACCAAATTAGCTTTTTTTTTTTATTCTGGTGAAATATTCAACAATCTTTATACGAAATGAATATTTATCTTATTTTATGATCGAATTAACCCACATATGTAATAAACGCTTTTAATTATAAAAAAAACACTTGGATCTGATGTTATCATACTTTTTTTTTTTTTTTTTTTTGCAATATGTCTCATAAACCTTCATCGTATATACGATGGCGCTGTTTCTTTACTAATTCATATCATTAAATAACGGGAAAATCTTTTATATATAATCTGAAATCATCTACTTGATAATACTCATTACAATTCATAATCTTTGAATTACCATTATCTCATATTAATCTCTATACCAACATTGAAGGTCTGTAATGTTTGACAGTATACTAATGATAGCTGAAACCAAATTCTTGGCAATCCCAGACAATGAAATAATATATACTAGACATATTTGCTAAAAATATATGGCAAAGTTTATCATATCAAATGAGGATTATATATTATTTTTCGGGACATGCTTTATAATTTTCAATGACATTTTATACAGAACGTTCTTAAATAGTGTATCTTGTTTATTATAAACCTGCCATTCTAAATATAATGTATATCTCATGTTAATATTTTTTCACAGTTCTTGCGAGGAAATTTTCTCTATTCCCTTTAATAAAATAACATTTTTAGATATTTATTTTATTTTTATATTTAAGAGACTTCGATGCTATATCTCGCGTCACGATCGCCTTCAATTTTTAAAATGTCTTGATATTAGATCAAGCAAACGAAAAGGCTGTATATTTTAAATTAACAAGCTGGCAGAAATTTTAAAGGAAGATGTAGGCTGCATTTCAAGAACGTTATATTGTCAGTTTGTTTAAAATGTTGTGTGCAAACTGACAGCTGTCAACATGCTAGGAGAACAAGTTTTCTATATTTATAGAAATGGTTGGCATCGACGTCGAGAATGGTCTCTAACAACTACATAACAGAATTAATCAAAGAGACAAAGGGCAAAGTCAGTTGAATGTTTTAAAACATCGGCCGAATCTGACTGAATGCTTCCTATACCCGATTGATTTTTCAAGTAATTATATTGTTTCGGACATATCAAATTTTCATTAATCAAATATCGGCAATTTTTTTTAACATTATTTGATCCATCAAAATTTTCTTTTCAACCGAACATCGAGTATGATATTTTTCATGTATTCGGCTCGGAATTTCAATCGATCTATTTTAAAGACTGTATGATAGTGCTGCATAATTTCACGTTCAGAGACTTTCTCCAAAATCTATGTTCAAATAAATGTTTTGTTGTTTTTGTACGTATCCGTTATTTTGATTTTGATCCAAACATTGACTTTTGGTTTGTTCTAATGTCTAGGACTTTTAAAAGTATTTTCATAAATAAAATTTCATGTTTGAAAACATCGTGTAAATATATAACAAAAATAATGCTTTTTACATGTTCAAGGCTATTGAAATACGACATGATTCACATGTCATTAAGATAGGAAATAAATTAAATATTACATTTCAATGTATTTATCTTATATAACACTTGGCTCCTCCTCATCTGAAAATGTGCATTAAACTAAACAAAGGTAAAGTGATTTTATTTAGTCACTTATGTTGGATTTACATATTGAAATATATTAAATAAAATTTCTTTTCGCGAGATTGTTACAGTCTCTGTGCAAACTTATTGTATTTCCATTTCGACTTTGAGATTTAATAAAATCGTCAAAGGCTCAAACAATACTCATAAACAATCCTATAATGAGTATGGATATAGGCTTATGAAGACTTCGTTTTCTGTCTTAGTTTTGCAGAAATATACAGAATGAAGAGTATATATATATATATATATATATATGTGTGTGTGTGTGTGTGTGTGTATAAATATCAGGCCTTGAACAACGATAAGCATGAAACTACCGTAACCATAAGATCGGCTCATACAACAATATAATTCCCTTAACACTTCTGATCCCGTGCTGACATTGTTAAGCGCATCGATGACTCCATCATATCAGATCAAGCGAAACGCTTCTTTCCGCAGTGTCAAACCTGGTTTTTCAACCCCAATGTATAAATACAGCAGTTGTTATTCAATTCGAGCGAAAACAGCGGACGGTTTCTGTTCAGGCCTTTTTAAACATCATATTGATTGAATGTTTTTCAGCTCACTGGAGCAAATATAGAACATCTCAGAGCTTTTTTGAAAATATTTCTTTCGAAGGTTTTTTTAACGTTTTCCATTTTATTTATTTTAATAAATTTTAAACTATTGATTCTAGAATTCATATCACAATTACAATATCCCTCAATGCAGATTAAAGAATGAAATATTACAGATTTTTCAAGTAGACAAATTTACTGATTGAAAAGAAGGTGCTAATCATAGAGTGGAAAGAGTTGCATATTTATAAATAAGTATCCCAACCAATATCATTTAGATGGACTCAACAGAATAACTCAACTAAAATTAAAGATAAAACTATCAAAATAAGCTGAACGGTCAGGCGTATTTTATTTCTAGCGTTTTTACTTCTTAGGAGAAAGGAAATAAACTAACCTAAAGGAAAGAACAATGGAACAGAATCTTTCTCTCTCTCTCTCTCTCTCACACACACACAGACACACACACAGACGCACACGTAGACACACACAGATAGATAGATAGATAGATAGATAGATAGATAGATAGATAGATAGATAGATAGATAGATGGGTACTGGAAAGCCCTCGGTCAGTTTTATATCGGAAAAGTATTTCAGTGACCAATCTCTATCCATAAAAGGCATGGGTGTGTGTGCGTAACGAATGCACGCCCGCAATTTTCGACGGATTTGCACCAAAATTTACATGCACATGCTCCAAGTTAGCGGGAAGGCCAACACCGACTTTGCATTTCCCAACTCCCATCGATGGTGGAAATAATAGATTTTTTCATGCTTCTACGGCAGTTTTCATGTAGTTTGCGGCCATTTTCTACTGGCCAGAGTGAGAGCCTATAGCTGGCTGCCACGAATAGGGAGGAAGATTCTATTGGCCAGCATGAGAGTCAACAGCTGACTGACACGAATGTTAACTAGCATGCTAGCATGCAAAAAAAAATCGATAGCTGCATTCGTCACAAGTGGGAAAAAATTTAAATCTGCATGGCACTTTACTCCAGTTGGCTCATTCGCTTGCTTAAACTCAACGTTGATTCTGATTCCGCAGAACTCGGTTGGGTGTGAAAAAGTATTTGTTGTTAACATTCTTTTTTCCATTGGTTTTTCCAGTTACGAGTCCTTTTTTTAAAGCTGATCGTTTTGTGTTCATTTTATTTAGTTCTTTTTTCGTAACAGATTTAATCTTTAGTATAGAGCTTAGAAAAATTCGCAATGTGAGATTGGCAAGAAGTAAGGAATATAGCAACATCAGCACAGCAAAGGGCACTCCTTGAAAGGCAAGGAAGGGCAAAAATATTTTAAGTCAAGTGATAGCGATTGCTGTATGAGTCGTACGATTTTTGAATCAAGCACGGGCAACGCCGGGCTATGCTGCTAGTAAACATATAAGAGTATCGATTTTGCGAATTTGTTAATATATATATATATATATATATATATATATATATATATATATATATATATATATATATATATATATATTCCATTGCGACACACAAATTACTCTTTTTTCAAAACTTGGCTCAAGTCCTAAAGTTTAATTTCAATATTAAACGTAAAATTTAGAGTACAGTTTCATTCTCAAGCGATTCTTAGAATAACTCACTGAAGAAATGCTTTACTCATTTATGGCTGGAAATGGAGGTGTAATCTGATGTTTTTTCTTTTGTTTACTTTTGTTTAGTGTGAATGTTTATTATATGTCAAATTTTTAGAGTCGTGTAGGGTTTGGTTGGGGATTTTTGTCTGGCTACAAAGGCTTTTCCTAGGTTCTTGTTATTACTATCTGTTAAAACTTACTGGCTGATTTTCTAGTTACAGTCGTTCTGGTGTTAAATTATTTGTTTTTTTTTTTCGTTGATGATTTCGTAAAGGGGTGCTTAGATATGATTGGGTTGTATTTTGATTCAATAGTTTTATATGTGTTTGAATTTTATTTACTTTGCATTTGCAAAGTAAATAAAATTCAAAAACATATAAAACAAATTTCTCAATACCAATATATGGTAGTATAATTTGTTTTCTATTTAGAATAGCCGGGTTTGTCGCAAACTCGAACTAAATGGGAATGTAATGAATTCTCATTTTATCTTTCGTCTTTATCTCCTTCACCGAGCGTTGGCCTTAACTTACACCCCGCCTTGTCTTCTTTCTCTGCCTTCGCTCGACAGCATATCCGAATGATTCTCACGACAGTCTCTCTCTCATAACTCACCCACAATTTTATGCCTTACCTTCTTCACTTAATGGCTCCACTCTTGAGTCCCAGTATTCATAAGTAAAACTGATCTATATGGCACGATTTCCTTTACTTTTACAGACCGAGGTAATATGTTATACGAAAACAGCGCTTCCATCGGCGATATCCGCTCTCTCGTCACGATTGTCTTTATAGTACGGTAATGTCACTCAACGATACCATTTCCATTGGGCCTATAAGCTGCCTTGAATTAACACCTAACCTTTCAATTATCTACCATTTTTCGAATGCGTTCCAAGGGAAACACCGTAGTGTTACCACTTCCACTTCCCCCAGCGTTCCTAAAAGACTTCATTAAGCACCCTTGCGGTAACAGCTACAGTTTCATCTCGGATTTTCTTCCAAATAGGTATCCTCCTTAACCCATACTCTACCATAGACAAAGGCATCCATAAGCGATAATTGGTTAATGACAATGACCGACATCGTCCAATTAGTTTCTTCCACCTTGTACGTTGGGTCAGGATTTGTACCTAATTCAATTTCTGTCCAGATTTGGATACCCTCACTAATGGTCACCGCATAAAAACCTTACGAACTATCTACTCCCATGCAATGCATGCAGTGCAATCAATTGATCTCACTGTGTCTCAGGAAGTATACTTCATTTGTATTCCCCTCTGTCTCCTTCATCATCGCTCAGCCGGGTCGTCTTTATAATGCGCCTGCATTGTTTCACTCTGATAGAACAAAGATCGCCTTGAAATTCAGGTAGGACTCAGTCATCCATTGCCCAATTGCACTTCACTATCGTTTCTGTAGTTATTTTTGGCCTAATCCTCTTTTCATCAGTAATCACGGAGTCAATCCAACTAAGAACTATAACCGAATCTGTACGCACTTCTATGTCTGTCAACCCAGATTTTAATACCAAGTTCACATTATTATTCACGGCTTCCAATTTAACCTCGTTGATATTGTTCAAATTCTTTTTTGTAACTATGCAACATCCTCAGCTTGTTTAGTTTCGATAACATCTATTCCAATACACACACACTCCCTTTTAAGGATTCCGGATGCTTCGATACCAATCGAAACATCTTTAAGAATTTATTACTTCTTCCTCGGTCACAATTGTCTCGTCATTAATGCACGAGTTGTTAGCTTCTCTTATCTTGCAATCCCTTGCCAATATAGTTGTTAAATACAACCGTTATATTCTCGAGCGCCGTATTCAAAACGAACAGTGATGTTAGACAGTATTTCTGTCCCTGCTACTTGACCAGATGCTCGACTCACAACTTCTGTTTCACGCACAACTGTAGGCATGTGCCTTTCACGTATATAAAAATGTTGGTCAGTTATTTGTCTCCACATTCTCAATGTTTCAGCGACGGCGTCCCCATCTGTGTTGCAATTATTACGGTCGTTGAATTCTCTAAATACAGCATAGGTTTGACTTTGTTGAAGCCCTGCCGTCTTTGCTGCCTCTTTCCAAAATAATAAAATACCCTCCTCAATTTGACTTTCCACTTCTTTGTTGAATGCCACACTCTCCTCGCGTCTGAAAAAAGTTTTCATAGAAACCAATGTTATCTTTTCAGTCTATAGGCATTTCTTAGTTGTCCATTTACATTTCTTTTACTTTTAATGAAAATAAAAGAAATGACGCTGCAGCCATTCTATATTACATATGTTCTTATTCATCTTATTATTCGCATTAAAATTAATAAAAGCCAACCAGTAAGCAAAAATATCACCTCAGCTGGCAACTTTCTTTCTTTCTCCAATATTCATGATATTTCAACCAATTTCTGTAGCGTTGATTTCTTTCTATTTTTTCTTGAAAGGTTCTCCGTATATGTTAGCGCTTTACAAAACTTTCTTCTATTACCACCAGTGAGTGATCTATTACAGTCTCTCTTCTACTTTGTCGAAAGGATACTAGTTTGCATATATATGGTCTTGAAGTCTTGAAGTTTATATCCTGAAAATATTCTAATGGTAAGGGATTCGTCTCTGGAGTCACTAGAGGATTCTTACATATGTTTTCAGTTGTAGCATCATACTGTTAGCTGTCACGTTTTCCGTTATCGCTCCCTTTCTTCTCATGATTATAGCATATTAGGCAAAATGGCTGAGTATCTAAATAGTTCTCTCTATAAATTTATCTGGGAACATGTCTGTTGATGTTTATTTTGAATGTTTGATAAAACAAGATGCCCCCACCCACCTACGTACCAGACTTCCTTTTTTTTATGAGCGTAACGACTGGGATTTATTTCGTAATTTTCTTCACGGTGCCCATTGGAGTGAAATCTTCAATCTTCCAATCGAAAGTTGTACCATTGAGTGTTGATGCTTTTCTGCCATTTCAGAAATATCAAGTGAAACTACAATTCCTTGTTTTACACCTGCCTTGTTCAGCCGCTATTGCACACAGAAATGGCTTTTTTCCGTCTATACCAACACGATAGCTCTGATTATAAGAAGCTAGAAGACTGTTCCATAGATGAGAGAAGTGTGACAGAAAAAAGTATTAGATTAGTGCTTCCTCTTTCTGAACATTCGTAATAATTGCAAACATGTCGTCAATGTGATTCAGTCTTTGTTCGCTAATAATGAGAATGAGAATGAGACACCTCTTATATGTTTGGTTGTCGTGCCTACTAGTGGCTCATTAATACTGTGTTAGATAAGGATAAGTACTCAACCCATCATTTTTCACTCAGTTTGAAATGTTATCATCTTTTACTCATAAGGCAGAATATTTTACACGTACACTTTTTCCAATTCTACTCTTGACTCCGTATATGATTTCTACTAACACTGACATCTGTAAACCTGATCCCCAAAAACCATATGGGCTCGAAAGTAGTCTTGAAGAAATTTGAACCTCTATTGGACCATGTTTCTTGCTTTCCAGTTTGTTAATATCTTCTTTATAATTATTTCCTATTTTTAATAAGACGAGCGAACCGTCTTATCCTTCGAACTATCGACCTATTAGTCTTCTACCTCTTCCTGGAAAAGCATTAGATGCCCTTATCAATTCGAAATTGGTTAAGTATCTTTTATTACAGAATTTTCTATGAGAAAAAAAAAGATATGGCTTTCATTTCTCAAAGTCAACTGCCAATGCGTTATTCCTGAAATAATATGTCAAATACCAGATAAAAATGGTGAAGCTAGGTCGTTTACTTTAGATATCTTGAAGGCATGCTCGTCTTCTTCACAAGTTGAAGGATTAGGATATTTCTCGTTGAATATTTTATGGGATTTAGTCTTATTAAATCGGGAAATGAAGGTTTTTTATTGAACGGATACTAGGTCTTTCTGCATAAACATACTTTATTTCTATCTTTTATCTAAGACCTCTTCGATATCATCATTTAGCGAGTTGGTATCTATGCCGATGGCACTACTATTTACTCTTGTTTTAAAGATAAATTTTATTGGTTTAATTGTCAAGTCGGTAGCTGATCTCAAATGCTGCCGTCAATCCATTGTTAACTGGGACAAGAAATGTAAATCTTAACGCCTTCAAAACAAAACTGTCCCCTTTTAATCGTCTGAGCGAATCTTTTTTTTTTTGCTTTTCATCAGCAAGGTTGATGCTAACACACTGCACCTTCGCGGTCTAACGTTTTCGTCTGATATAAATAAAAATGATCATATTGAGTTGATTGTAAAATCTGATGTTAAGACATTTCGTTCACTGTCGTGCTCGATAAGTTTTTCATCCAAATGTATCTTGCACCTTTATAAATATACCATTCATTTGCGTATTGAATATTGTTGCCATATCTGGTTTGGAGTCTCTGTTGTGTATCTTGAGATTTTGGACAAATATTATCGCGCCCAGCTTGGCACCTTCGTTTGAATCATCTTCCCCATAACAAAATTTCTCTGTTTCTTTCTTTTCAAATATTTATATTTTCATGGCAGTTTTCTAGTGTGCATTCCTCTTTGGTACCTTGACTTGATGAATTTAAGCACAGAACTAGATTGGCAGCTAAGCTTCATCGTTTTACTGTTGAAAATGCTAAATGCAGTCATAAGTTCTATTCCTTTTCCTTTCACATATGGAAATCTTTTCCAGCTTCTTGCTTTTCTGTCAACTAAAATCTACAAAAAAATTCAATGAAACGTTAATCGCCATATTCTTCTCCTTACTGGAATAATTAATAACAATCTGATATGTACCAGAGCAGGTACGAAGATAGTGGGCTATGACGTCGGCAGGTTTAACCAAAGGTTGTGTAATCAAAATACCAGATTTTTAAAGGACTCTCGAACGCATATGTGATTATATCCAAGCGTTGCTTAGGCTATCGCCCTGCTGAACACATCTGATAAAAAGAATGATTTTGTCGACCATGCGAAGTACACTAGTTGAAGCTATGTTAGATGGGTAAGATGATACACAGCTGAATCATGTTTTAGCGAGGGCACCTTCAACGAATGCTGTTCACCATGTGAAGCTTGTTAAGAAAGCTCTTTAACGCATCGGTTAATATCACTCGATTTATGAGCTGTCGGACAATTTCGCAATATCCTCTAACTCCAAACTGTACTGGTCTGAATTATTGACTAGAGTTTCTAATGACCGATTAACATGGGGTTAGAACAAAGGTGAGTAGAGTTTTTTTTTTCCAATAAGTGGCGTTTGAACACGAGATTTCATTTCACACGTGACTGAAATATTTACGATAATCCTACGGTACTTAAAGATAATTCTGCATAAAAATCTCTTATTGAATTCTATTCAACAATGCAAGTTGTAAGCTGTAATTTTGGTTAAATATTAAGAAGCTATTTCTTGAGCCAAAAAATTGTCTGCACGTCAATAATTAACAGTTCGAGTATAATACGATGTATTAAAGCAATGGATTCGAATAAGGAAAGGCATTAAAACAAAAGGAATATTAATCACAAAGGGGTTTTGCTCCGTGAATTGGTAAGAATAATTTTCTTATCCAACCTATATAAGAATGTAAATAGATAAGCTTCAATGTTCATAATTACAATTCATTTTTATGTTGTGAAATTAATGCATAAATGTATTTTTGTTCTTATTCATGGAATTAGCAAGTATGTGCAAATGAGTTGAAAGTCAAATTAATTATAATTGTGTTTTAACACTCGTAGTGCTTTTGCTTCGTAACTCGTAACATATATATATATATATATATATATATATATATATATATATATATATATATATACATACACACAGGTAGATTACTCTCGAGTAGTTTGTAACACGCTTATTTATCATCTTTCAGTTGCGTCTCTGTCCTTGGTCAGAGTGCACTCAGGGGCGACTCCGCCAATGGACAGAGTCGCAACTGAGGAAAAATATACCGAGAGATGCTGACCCTGTACTAGAGAGAGGAATTGGTGTACACACAGAGGACACCGCAACGGAGGTTGCGGGGATCGGGAATTTTGGTTCCTAGCGTGTATGCACTCGGGCTCCCCACATTAAACCGACCCTGTGTCACAATCTGACCTCGTGGGTTGGGGGTGAGTAAATACGAAAAAAATATACATGTAGTAATTTCATTGGTATATAATCCAAGTGAATTATATTAACACAATATAAAATATTAAATATTAAAACTGATTCACACATAGAGCTCAATGTTTTTTTTTAATAAACACAGCAATATATTTCATACAGTCAGAATTAAAATAGTATTATGTAAATGATAATTTTCACATTGTAAAATTAAATTTGCAGGATTTTACAAACAGTCAATGGATGATAAATTATTGAAATAAAAATAATATATATATATATATATATAAAATATATTTTTAAAATAACATATTTATAATAATTTCCATCATTCCTGAATAGTTTCTGGAAGTTTCATTCAAATCTGACAATTATTTCTATTTTTGCAAGATTTTCAAAATTAATGTGTGCCATAAGAAAAAAATGGACAAAAAATTCGCAATGTTATTTTTACGGGACTTCCGGTGATGACGAGAAACAAGTTTTTCAATGGAAAGTTAGAATGTTGTAATAAAGACAGCAATTTTTTAAAAAATAATTAAAAATTATTTTTTTTCTTTACTCTTAATAGTAACATAAACATTTTGGCGATAAAATTTTGTTTTCGTCGAGTTTGACGTCTTTTCCATCAGACTATGCGCTTTTTTTAGCGATCTCATGAACATACCTACTGAATAGTTTTAATAACTCTACACTTAAATCAGATAATGATAGGGAAAAATTATGCGATTGTAGAAACCCGGTAGAATGCCCATTAGAAAATAAGTGCTGCATCAAATCTGTGGTATACCAATGCACTATATCATCCACGGAGAACCCTAACAATAATATGATATACATTGGGTCCACGAAAAATGCCTTTAAAACCAGATGGAGGCAGCATAAATACTCCTTCAACAACATAAACTTTAGACATCAGACCTCTCTATCTAAATATTTTTGGCACCTGAAAGAAAAAAATAGGACACCTAAAGTAAAATGGAAAATCATTAACAGGACTAGAACTTGCAAAACTTGGGATGACCCATGCCCTTTGTGCCTCCATGAGAAACTACACTTTATTAAGCTTCTAAACAATAAAAACCTATTAAACAACAGGCAAGAATTAACGGTTTTCTGCCGACACAACTCTGAATAACTAGCTAAAAACACGCATACAATAAAATAAATTTTAAAATCCATAGCCCATATACGTAGTTTTAATACCCTACAAAAATTGATAACCCTTTATGAAGTCGTCAAATAACAAACGTTACGGCCTTTTCATATACACAAATCCCTTTCATAAAGATATATAATAAAAGAATAAAACAAAAATAAATAAATAAATCTCCGTAGACGCTCAAGCCAGACTATGCGAAAACTTCCTCCGTCGTAAATTTAGCCACCCCCACCTTACCGTGACCCGGCATCTATGAAAGTAACTCTATACTGATACAAATTATTAACACCCCACCCCTGCAGATTCTAAACAATCCGCCCTTGATGTTACCATGGAAAATTTTGATTTCAATTCTGACCATACTATTAAAACTCGTAAATTCCAGAAATAAGTCATTCCCAAAAAAAAAAAATTCGCTTGAAGATGGAACAGAGCCTACTTTAACTCAAGTTAATTCAAATATTATTTTGAAGTTTTCGGCTCTTGTTTTGAAACATGAGACCTCTTATGTAGCGAGTTGGAATCATATTTTTAAATAAATAATTATATATATATATATATATATATATATATATATATATATATATATATATATGAAAGAAAAAAGCTGTAACGTTTGTTTTTTGACCACTTCATAAAGGGTTATCTTTTTTTGTAGGGTATTAAAACTATGTATATGGGCTATGGAATTTAAATTTTATTTTATTGTATGCTCTGAATAACTAGCTAAAAACATGAATACAATAAAATAAACTTTAAAATCCATAGCCCATATACATAGTTTTAATACCCTACAAAAAAAGCTAACCCTTTATGAAGTCGTCAAAAAACAAACGTAACGGCTTTTTTATATACACAAATCCCTTTCATAAAGAGATATAATAAAAGAATAAAATAAAGAAATAATAATAAATCTCCATAGACGTTCAAGCCAGACTATGCGAAAACTTCCTCCGTCGTTAATTTAGCCACCCCCACCTTACCCTGATCCGGCATCTATGAAAGTAACTCTATACTGATACAAATTATTAACACCGCACCCCTGCCTATTCTAAACAATCCGCCCTTGATGTTACCATAGAAACTTTGACTTCAATTCTGAATATACTATTAAAACTCGTAAATTTCAGAAATAAGTTATTCCCCTAAAAAATTCGCTTGAAGATGGAACAGAGCCTACTTTAACTCAAGCTAATTCAAATATTATTTTGAAGTTTTCGGCTCTTGTTTTGAAACATGAGACCTCTTATTTATGTAGCGAGTTGGAATCATATTTTTAAATAAATAATTATATATATATATATATATATATATATATATATATATATATATATATATATATATATATATATATATATATATATATATATATATATATATATATATATATATATATATATATATATATATATATATATATATATATATATATATATATATATATATATATATATATATATATATATATATATATATATATATATATATATATATATATATATATATATATATATCACTGTGTATATGAAAGGGACTATATATATGAGAGATCTAATGGATAGCAGCTCGGATTGGTGAATCGAAGAGCTGAGTTCGAGTCCAGGTGAATCCATTGCATTCACTTACATGCTAATATCTCTGGAAAAGTTATAAATCCCCTTTCTCTTACCCCTGTGAATAGTTGTGTAGATGAGAGAGATCAGTATATAATATATATATATATATATATAGTAAAAGTTGACTCTTCCATGCGTCTTTCTATACGATTCGGGTGAAAGCTTTTAATTTTGAATGTATTTAACGCAAATTGAAAGGTATGTGCGGTTTCTGAAAATGCTGCCAATGCTTAGTGTACTGAATATAAGTATTTCCCTAGCTTAGTAGAATTTTGATCTGGAATAACGTGGATGTTCCTGTCGTTATGACGCTGATTAAGAATAATCGCGATCACGCAACAGGACATTGTAGTGATACTTCACATATCTCATAAAAACATTATAATGAATTTGAAAATACGTTGTTTTAGTGCCTCAACATTTAACGGAAGAAATAATTAAGGGCGCGTATTTTAATGAGTGGTTCATTGTAAAACGGATCCACTTTCCAAAAGAACGATCAAGAAATGGAGAAATATTTAAAACAATGTGGAGCGAAAAGGTCCTCTGAATGAACCAACATTAATCACTCAAAAATTTGGTCTAAGTTTGAAGAAGGCGATGTTGTGTATCAGATATGGTTAGAAGGTTATTGTGTATTACGAACCTCTTCTACGAAAACAAAGTTTGATTTCTGACAAGTACTGTTTCCATTAGGCAGCGGTTGAAGAAATGTGTCCGGAACCAACGTTTGCCAGGATAACACCAGATCTCACGTCACTTTATCAAATCAGCAGATATTGATACAGCCTGGCTTGCATGTTCCTACTACACACGCCTTACTCACTTGGCTTTGCACTTTCTTATTGTGATCCGTGTTTCTGTTTAATTTTCAAAACATAAATCTTCTTATTCCACATCTTAAAACAAATTTTAGTCGATCGACAATCTAAAATGAAGGATGCGCGCTATCCACAATCTGTATCATTGATAAAGTTTTCGCAAGATTTGAAATGGGTCGTATTTTTAAAAGAAACACTCTTAATTACCTATAGAAGAAACTTCTTATTTACCTCTTACTACTATCGTTATAATTACACATGAAAACTCTAAATGTATCCATCCTCATTGCTTAAGTAAGAAACAATATATTTATGTAGCGGATAACTAAAATATACCTATTCCTATTAAGAAAAGTGAGAAATCATGTTATTTGTATGAATAGAAATTGAGCTATTATTTCTGAAGCTGGGTAGAAATATGAACGCGAGATTGGCGGGGCAAAAAGAAAGAATACTGTAATTTTAAAATCAAAACCATTTACAGAATAACCTGGCAAATATCCTTCAACAACAAAGGCTTAATCCAACGTACTTTGACCAGTCGGTTATGAAAAGCTTCACAATCAAGTTAAGTTCAATCTGTGCTGCAAAGGCAAATAAATCTTTTTTTTTTAATTGCAAAGCTGTTTGTAACCAATTTGTCCATGCACATTGGAGTAAACGACGGTTTCTCTTGCAAAGGGGGACGCAGAGTTGAATGCTGTTGGAGGGTGCATTTTTTAAAATAAAATTTTGTCGAATGTACAGTCAGGAAGACGAAATATAATACAGTTTAACTTGAACGGAGTGTCTACGCAAATAAATGTTTAAAGAAATATGCCGGATTATAAAATTAAAATCCATTAATTATTTAGAAATTGCTTTTTATACGTTTCGGTTACGGAACTGAGCAGTGATGACTCTCCAGAAATTTGAGCGAGTAAATTTTCTTTAAACCTTTTTTACCTTGCTTGATTGTGTAGCTCTTCGTGGCCGAGTGGTTAAAGAACGTCAAATTAAACGAAAATGGGGACGCCGGTTATTTATTAGTTTTTCTACAATAAATGCAGTGTTTATCGAATGCAAATAAAATTTAGAAACATTGACTATTGACTTACAAAGAAATTAAAATATTTTAAATGCATGTTTGTAAATATCAAACTGACGGCTACCATTTGTCGTACAGATTTATCTGGGTGTCGGAGAGGATTTTCAGTAATTTTTCTTTTTTCGGGTTCATTGATAACCGTGGTCTTCCTGAATGTGAGAACTTTCATCTGCTTCAAACTTAGATCTGATGCGTCAATGAATCTCTGTGAAACTATCTTCTAAATCTTTTTTGCACATCTTCGATGTTTTCGTGCTTCTAGTAACACTTTATGACGATTTTTCCCTTCTTCAAAATGTAGTCTGCCATTATTATTGTGCATTGGATCTGAAAAGACGAAAAGTGAGTAAATTTTGTTTGAAACATCCTGCATATATATATATATATATATATATATATATGTGTGTGTGTGTGTGTGTGTGTGTGTGTGTGTGTGTGTGTGTTAAAATATGTCTTTATAGATTGGTCTAAGAACTTTTCAGTACCTGTTTATATATTTGTAATATCACAATTTTATTTATGGGTTTATTATATACTTACATATCTATTATTCAATAACCTACAGAATCGTTATTGATTTCAAGTAGTATTCATTTGTATTTCTTGTCTTATTCTGATGGCATTTTAAAATGTCAACTTTCTTAACTCTTTCTACGAATGTAATTCATGAAACTATATCACATTCTGCATCTTTCAATTAGATCTCATCACATTCAGATTAAATCCTCGATCGTCTACAGCCTTGGACATTTATTAACCAGACATCGATAAAATCTCACCCACTTCTTATATCTGTATTCCTTGATATACAAATTCGGCTTACGTAATTTTGTTTGCTAGCGCATAGCTAAGTGATATATTGGTTTGCTTCAATATATAAAAACTGAAAATGATAAAATTAGATTTTGAATGCTAGAAGCGGTCTTTCATCAATTGGGCCTTTAGGATTATCCGTCATCTGAGAAGGACGTGGAAATACTAAAATAAAATCAGGGAAATATTAGATTAGTGATTGTCCGTTCAAAGACAATTTAAGGAGAAAACAATGACAGTGAGTCAATGTTCTACTGTTTGGTATGCGGTTTCATAACTTACGCTCGAAATGAAATATATGATATTGTTTCCGTTTTTCATATAATTTTTCGTCTTAGAGAGCGAAACCAACAAAAACCGAGCATAACATATAACAAACAGTTTTCGCCTATGTTTACACGAAAAACTTTTTAAACTATTTTCGCCTAGCTTTATAGACAAGAAATTTTAAAACGTTTTCGTCTATCTTTATAGATAAAAACTTTTTGAAATGTTCTCGCCTATTTTTATAAACAGAAACTTTTTGAAATGTTCTCACCATTTTTTATAAAAAAAACTTTTAAACATTGTGTATAAAGAATGCAAAAAATATTTTAATGCACAAAATATGGAATGGAATTATTTTTTTCTACGATTTAAAATCTTAATATTTTTAAATACAAATACATTGGATTTTTGCATTTGACACGTCTTTTTGTGTTCGTGCAGGTAATGTTGAATATAAGTGATAATGGTTATTTGTACTGTAAGCATCTATTACAATGACTGTCAAATGTGCAATCAGTGGAAATTTAGTCTATATGTCTGTCATCATAGCATACGTATTTTAAATATAAAATATATTTAAAAAAATTAATTCTACATCTTTCGGCTGTTATCAAATGCTAAATGATCAAAATGCAAACTATCTTAATTTGAGGATTAAGTTTTGCGTATGACCTTCAGAATAGAATTAGCTGTTTTAAAATATATATTCGTTTTACTAATGTTTTCGAATGTGTTTTGTCTTCAAAACTCTTCTTCGCTTTGAATCAATATCAAATTTCTTTTCAATAAGTCATCCGGAAAATGATTTATGGAATCATTAGAAAAAAAGACATTAAGGTAATTTCCACATAGTGTGGTAACAAAAGCTGCCGCAACTTATAAATGTAATCTTTATGGAAAGCATCACCTCAAATATTACAGCAATATAGATGCCTGAATGAATAGATAGATATAGAATTATCGTAGTGAATTATTTCCTGGCATCAATTCTTGGGCCGTTGTTAATATCGAGATTGCAGTTTCTTATCAGTGCTCCTTTTATGGCAATGAGATAGTGTTCTCAGAATTTATAGAAGAGTATAAATAAAATTTAGCAGGAATTACGAATTCCCATCTTTTAATAATGGCTTTCATATTTAGAAATGCATAAGACGCAAACAAAACACCGAATGTACGTTTTCAAAGAATAGCATATATTCGTTTCTCCTGTGACTGTGTTCAGATTAAACAGAAAAAAGAATAACCTACATGTAAATACTATGCTTAATATATAGTAGTGTTATGACTGATCATATACAAATAGAAAAAGAAGCATATCAACATCCATGAAGCGTATTCGAAATAATATATATATATATATATATATATATATATATATATATATATATAAGAATATTGGAAAATAATAGACACTGCACACATGCTGGGTTCACTCCTCTAACTAGTAGACGAACGGATATCAACACTGTATGGGAGCTACTAATTAGGAGAGAAAATACATCAAATTTAAGATTCGAAAATCCCTACCTGAATGTATTATGTGTCTCATCGACATCCCCGAAGTTGTGGGTTTAAACCCTCAATCAGACAGTGTAGAAAACAACGTGAAAAAGTAGATCAACATTATTTAATTAATCAAGCAAAGGACAGCGTAATTATTATTGAAATCATATCTGGGAGTGTTACCAAACGCTACAGAAACCTAAGAAAGGCGTGAATGGATTGTAGCTAAAGCGTTTTGATAAATAATATAAAAACAAAGGAAATGGTCTGAATGTATTAATATATAATGTCATTTTAATATCCATAAAAAATATAAATTAAACTATTCTGTTTTACCATCTGTGATCGGTGACAACTATAGCCATCTTAATTTTTTTTTAATGCGTATTATCCGAGAAACTTTTCAACCACAAGCGTTATACACAATCATAAATTTAAGTAGCAATATCTATGCCAGTCGACTTTTTAATCATTTTTGGTGTTCTTGTCTTTTTAATACAAACCTTTTAGTCATATGCGTTTATTTTGCCACGTTCAGTAATCCACGTGCAAAAATAAAGATTTCCAGCGAGAATAAGAAAACTAGATTTCCGAAGAAAGTAATTTTCACTATTCAAGAATTAAATTTCGTTTTAGAAGATAAAAACATTTGCAACAAATGTTTGTAATCATTGAACCTTTATACCGCTTCGACATATTCTGGGTATATTTGCGAAGCATAATAAATTCAAACATAGAAATTGACTTTCAAAATATGCTCAAGTACAGTGGTTTAATTTAGATGTTGCACAATTTTAAACTTATTAATGAAATATCACAAACTCTAGTCTTTATTTTCAATTTGACCACAGTTATTTAAATAGGCTAACTAGTGTCCTTGATTAAAACATATTAGCATTAATTTTTAGATAGACTTTTATATAATGAATAGTTACATTTATTAAAATATTATTTCACGGGGTTTACGATGTTCTTATACAAAACAGAGATTTCAAACAAATTATCGATTAAAGTAATAATTATTGAAAACATTGATTTCACAAACCATTGTGCATAGTAACTTCAGTTGAAGCTGAAATGTTTCAATGAACAAACATTATTTTTAAAATGGAAAACACGCCACTACATTCTAAATGAAACTATCAAAAACTATCAAAAAGCGAAATCACGCCTATCATCAAGTAATGATTGTGAAACTAGCACACTATTAGCTAATTTAATAAGTTCGAAACCAACATGCCACACTCCGGTATATATATATATATATATATATATATATATATATATATATATATATATATATATATATATATATGTTTGTGTGTGTGTGTGTGTGTGCGCGCACGCGCATGGCGTGTGCGTGTGTGTGTGATTCCTGCTTAAAAGCATACAACATATATGTTGTAATTGAAGAAGGCACTGCCAAAGAACATTTAATAAGTTTTTCATGAAATATTTCAGTTTCAGGAGTGAATCTATCTTATTATCTTACACTGAGAATTGATCATTTGGTGAAAGATTCAGCATCGTAGCAACTTCAAGATGTGGGAAAAATGTGGGCCTATGATTCTGGAAGTAACCCAAAAACACAACGATACGGACATTGGGTTTTGGCTTTGTCTCAAAAATCTGTTTATTTTCCACTTTAAATTTATTTACTAAGATACCAATCTGATTGTGCCATTAAACTAAAGCAATAAAGACCTGGTCAGTAGCTTGGGAGATAATCATGAGGAACTGGAAAGTAGATAGTTGTTTGCTTCAAAACTGTTTAATCAGTTTGTCCTAACCTGGTGGCCTCACTGACAAAAGATTGAATATCAGCATAATGCTTCTCCAATGAGAATTGACATTTTATTAGCAGGTTCTTGGAAGTGTTTTTATTTATTTTTCTCCTATTTCACTATAACAAGATCGCATATATATCAAACATGGAAATCCCTCGTAAATTTCCGTCCAAAAAGACAAACGATGAATGAAAAAAGAGGAAAATTAAAGATAAAGAATTTTTAAAATAATAAATATATCCATCTACTGGGAGGCTAAGCCTTGAACTTCACCCTAGCGAAGTCAGCTATGCTGTTGAAACACAACTCTTATCGGGGAGTATATAGACAGTTGGGTAATGGGACTAAAAGGAAACACCAGGAGAAAACCTCCAACCGAGGGACCTTACTCAATTTGTTCTACTGCAATTGATCATGGTATGTAAAACCTTAATTTATAGATACATAGAGGTCACGCATCCCAAGCCCTTGCAACAAACAGCTGGCTATATGCCATCTATATCAAAACAAATCCAAAATGATAGTTATAAAGAAGTATTAAATTTAAAAAAAATGAACAATCAATCAAGTAACAAGGGAAATTACTCGAAAGATATTTCATATCAATGCACTCCCAGAATTAAAGAATTGTGTTTACTTAAAGCAAAATTGTCTTCAACAAAGAATTCTCTTTGCTTAAAGCAAAATTGTCTTCAACAAAGAATTCTCTTTACTTAAAGCAAAATTGTCTTCAACAAAGAATTTGTTTTAAATTTTAGTTTATTATTTTGAATTCTTCTTTTCGACAAAATTATTTTTTTTTTTTTTGCTGTTAGTCCGAAATGTTTTGTTCAAAAAAATTAGATGCAATTAATTTTATGAGAAAACCTGCATATATTTTCAGTAATATTAACACTTGAAACCCAGATAAAAAAAAAATGCGTTTTTTTCTGAAAAAAATATAAAAATCGAAACTCTGTTTCTTTTTAAATTAAAAAAAAAAAGAGAAAAATTCCCAGCAAGCCTTTTAATTTTCGCATTGTTCTTTGAGAATTTTATAATAGCTTCGATCAAGGCTCTATTTTTCCGTGGAGGTGGGAGATGCACTTTCGATCACTTTCTGTAGTGAAAGAGAATTCATTACCCCAGGAAATGTACTGCTGGAAGGAGGAAATCTTTACAAAAGAGGAAGTAGGAAAATGTTTGATGCTGCATAAAAAATGATTTAATCCAGTTTGATATTTTTTTAATTTGCTGAGAAGTATTGTTATATTAAAAATGCGTTATCTTTGTTTAGCCTTTTGTTCCGTACAGATTCCTCTTTTCTTTAATAAAATAATAGTAGAAATCTAGCAACATCAACGATGAAAAGTCAGAAACATCAAAATTAAGTTAAAATATTAAAGAATGTTTTGCTGCAAAAAAAAAAAAGAAAATCTCCATTAAACTCAGTGAACGATAAATAGCAATTTACTGATAAAATCCAAACTATTCAAGGCTCATATACTAAATGATGTTTTTAGCTTGGGATTACATTGTCTTCATTAATTTTTATTTTTTTGTTATACGAACTGTGTGGAATAATGCTGCTGTTTCCCAATACATTCGTCAAATGGCTGGCTTTATTCTGTCGGTAAGAAAATGCTGCTGATTCAAATCTTTTGGTTTTAAGCTTTTAACCCTGCACTACGTAACTACTGATGGATAAGGGGTTTGTTTGTATCAGTTTGTTTGGAATGGTCTGATTACTGACCACGATCAGGCTTATCTTGCCCTATTTTTTGCATTTGATTCATTGAATTTGCTTTTGCTTTCTTTTTAGTTTCATTGTTGTTACAGTAGGTGTATTATGGTTTGTTTACACTTCTTCACCCTCTTGAAATTCTCTTTTGAATTTGTTGGCTTTCTTTATTACCGAATAAACGTTCGCATTTCTTTTTGTTCTTTGACACAAGATCATCACCCATTTTTCGGCATATGTTCAGAGTATTTGAAGATCGATTGTTGTGGTTTTGTAAGATAATTCTAGTTGAACTAATACTCTACCTTCTTTGGATCTAAACACATACAGACACCAGTCTTAGGATGATGAATGCGATGACAAGTGAGAAGTCTTCTCGTTTTGACATCCATTCGAATAATGTCAGGTATGGTCCAATTAAAGACGTTGAAATTGTATTGCACTACAGAGATAGCCAAAGTGCTTATGGCTGATATTCTGTTTGTGAATTTAACGCCACGCCTGTAGTATCCTTTAATAACTACGCCTGCATTATTAATTACTTTCTTTCTCTTTAATTAGTGCATGCACTTAGCTAAGGTACTTATAGGCTTCTGCTTATTCCAATTTCCTAATTTTTTTGACGAAATCTACATCCATTGTGTTTACTTCAGTAATTATCCCTTTCTTGAAGTTTACTTTAACACATTTATCTAAGACGAACCCTAAACATTTTACAATGTTGAAGATACACTTTAACTCATTGATGTCTTTGGTAAAGAATTTGACATCATCCATGAAGAATAGGTGATTAAACACTTTATTTTTTTTATTTTGTATCCATGGTTATTACTATTTAGTTAATGCGAAAAGGAGATTATCGACAGAAGAAACACAGGTGGCGACAAGGGTCTCCTTGAATGATGCCTCGTCGTATATTCAAATAATTGGAACTGGCAGTAAATATGGTGTGATTTCGGTATAACGTGGTTTTCCACAGTTCCATGCTATATTTAAGGTAATTTACTATCGCCAAGAAGACCATTTTCAAAACCTTAAGGCCGCTTATCGCCATGTTAAAAACCTTAAGGATCCAAGAGTGTAGCATGCTATCAAAAGCTCTACTGTGATTTCTATATTTTTCCTTCAATTTTCCAGTATCATTTTATTTATTAGTAGTTGATCTTTTCAATCATATGCATCTACTTCAATATTCCTTCTGTTCTCTGTGAAGAATGTTGTTTTCATCGAAAAAAGAGTGAGTAAAGTTCGTCATAACATACGTGATCAATTTATATGTGGTGGAAAGACATGTTATTGGCCTATAATTTTTGATCCGTTTTTGGTAGAATATATCGAATACCTTGATTGAATCCATTCTGGAATTTCATTAGCCTATTAATTAGCATTGATATTTTTTGCGAAAGATTTTTATGGATTGATGACAGCTGAGAGAGCCAAAAGTTGTGTACCTTGTCATTTCCTAGGGATTTCCATTTTGCAGATTTTGTTACAGCTTGTTTAACATTATACTTGTTTATATTTTTCCATTTTTGCACAAGTTTATCCTTTATTCTCGTTTCGTTTCATCCACTCTGCATTCGGATTATATTCCTTTGGGTTGCTCTAAATATTCTCCCAGTGCTTTTGCACGTGTTCAATAGATTATTTATTTATTTATTTGTTTTATTATTATTATTATTATTATTATTATTATTATTATTATTAAACAAAGGAGTGTATCTTGTATTTTTATCAATTTGGTGGCTGATTTTCTATACCTATCTTTCTTCCTATATCGGGAACACTGATATTCACTGATTTTACTGATGTCATTTAGAACTTACATACAGTAGAGACATAAAAAGATATTTGTTGCTCGAAGCAATATCCTAAGATAAACGCCATAAGGGAAAAACTTGCATCAATATCGTTCAATCTGACAGTATTAACAAACGATATCTGACAACTATTCATAGAGGATATGTGACGGTTTCCCTCTGAAATTAGATTTAATATAACACAAGTGACAAAATCGGAACAATGTTTTTCACTTGATTTCTTCTTTTTTTTTTTTTTTTTTTTTTTTTTTGATATTTTCAAAAATGTACAAATGTCTTACATTAGAAATAAATCTTATTCGGGAACTGAAAACGAAAAATAAAAATTAGAAACGATATTGATATCATTATGTCTAGGGTATAAGAAAAGTTAAAATGATTTTATTATATTTTTCAACTTATTTCATAAATAGTTAAATTATCAATCTATTGGGACTTAAAAGATAATTAAATTGGGTTAAATAAAAGTAATGTGATAAAAATATTTATTATAAATAATACAGGCTAAATAAAAGTAAAATGACTGCAGATCATCAGAAAGGAGGATAATAATTTTGAAGTCAACATAAATTGTAAATTACGACTAAAATAATTAGATTGTTGAAAGTATTATACGAAAACAAATCAATGTCATTAAAAAAATAATTCTGAACTTACTTTTTTATGAGGTTCAAATATAAGGCAGTATTTTCTTAACTGATTGCAAAATTCATTAAATATTTACCAAAGAATGTCGTATTACAAAAAACGTAAGATAATCATATAGCAAAGTATACAATAAATGAGAATATCTAAATACGTTTGATTTATTCAAGTACGAAAGCACAAAATAGTTTTGAAGGTCGTCTAGAAAATTCTTAAAACACAACCTTTTGTTTCTGTCATGAGTCTATTCTCATGTGAAGGCAGATCTTTACAAACTATTGATGACTATGATATGATCTTGGATCGAACATACAATATATAAAATAATGCAAAAATTTGATATATAGAATTTATTAGTTCCATCTGATATCACTTGACAGTGATTCGAAATTACGTCATCTGATTAACTCATGAGAGATGCCCGAGTGAAATAGATTTCAAAAAGCACATAAAATATTTGCGTGTGTTTGGGACTTCCGTGTAAATATAATAATCGGTTTATAGATATGATATGAAATCCCGAGTTGGAAGATACTGTCAAACAATATGTAAAAACAAAAAATGTCCGTCTTATTTACTTTTATTTTCATTTTCTTCTCCAATGAAGAATGTCTTTTTTCCTTACCGCTTAAATAAATCTGAATTTTTTATAATGATTTCATTCTTAAACTTTTTTCTTTCGTACATTTTTAAAATATACACAAAGTAAAGTTTTTGTTTGTACAGGTTTATCTATCAAAAGAAAGAGAACAGATAAAACAAATATTTTCGAAAAGTGATGCTGCAAACAGATGCATTTTTTTTTTTTTGTTCTCTTACATCTTAAATTATTTGTTTGCTCTGTCTTTCGCACCTTCAACCCCACCCTCTTTATATTCTTTCGCATTCGATTTGTACTTTTGCCAAGTAGAAGTGCCTTGGAGACCGAATTCTGAATAGCGAAACATTATATTAACTCCAATCAGCAAAACAAACAAAAGAAATCACGGAAATAGAGACAAGACTATTATTAAAGTTACTCCGAATTCAGGAAGTTAATCTTTATCCCAAAACTATTAAATACTTTGCGCATCAAATATGAAGAGTCAGTTTTTGCACTTAATCTGACTCGAGTATTTCTGATGAAATTATTTGTACTATTTCTGTACTATTGAAAAACACAAAAAAAGATCCTTATAGAAATTCTAATATATTAGGTTTGAGATTAAAGTTCCTGTTTCTTCTGGACTAACTTAGGAAGGACATCAGAATAATAAAACAATCCGTCTGCATACTGATAGAAAATGAATACAGTAAATGTAGAAAAATAGAAATGGGTGAATGACAAAGATGTGTCTTCTCATCGGACTAGTTGAAAGTATAGAGCGAGGCAATTCTCAGAGAATTAGAATTAGGATTCATTATTTACGGCCGCAACTTTAACAACATAATATATGCAGATGGCACGGGAGAGCCCAACATGCAAATTAGAAATTGGAGATTTCAAACTCAAAGAAGTAAACAATTTAAATATCTGTAAAGTGTTTTAATAGAGGTTCGGAAATTCCGACACTGAAATCTGAAGGCGAATTGGTATAGAGAAAGATGCCTTCCAAAAACAGAAGCAAAGTATTAAGAAACAGAAAAATGTTGTTATAAACAAAGAAAAGAATCCTGAAATATTTCATAATATCACTCCTTATTCCGAATAATCTCCTTGAAGATGAAGAAGAGATTTGAAACAACAGAAATGTGGCTCTACTGAAGGATGCTGAGATTAGTGTAGATTGAACATTTGAACAACGACGAACTTTTAGAGAAAACGGAAATAAAAAGGAAACTTAATATCATGAATTGACAATGGAAATTTCTAGGACACATAATGAGGAAAGAGGGTGAGAATATTTGATACCCACAGGAGAGATTGAAGGCAAGAGGGATAGATTAAAACAATACGTAACATACCTAGCGAGCTTGAGTAAATGGATAGCGGAACAACTTTTAGGAGATATAAATTTTTTTTTTTAAATATTAAGAGCTACAAAGAACAGAAAATTGTGGAGAGTCATGATCACTAATGCTCTGGAGTTACACGCTGCGCATAGAAAAATGATTATGAGACAACATTTTTAGAAATGCTTTAGACTATCACTCTATGTCGGAGGATATTTTGTTCTTTTAAACTTTTTTTTTATTGCTATTTGTTTTGTTTATTTACGAGCGTCATTCAAACAGTAACATGTGTGTCTAATTAATTTTATTTTCCTTAATATAAGAGTTTACAATCGCAGGAGTACTTTTGTTTTTCTAACTACATATTTTCGAAATTGTTGCACCTTTGGGCATACATAAAAAACAAAGAGGGTATCATAGAATTATTGTTTTGAAAATGGGAATGTGCTGCAAACTTCCACAGGATGTTAGTGAATATTTTTGGTAAGGCTTCACTTGATGTTAGCAGAGTAATATTGATATGTAAGGCTAATGACAATCATCGAAAGAACGTTACCATGCTGACAGGTTCAAGTTGATGATGTAATTAAAACTGACAAAATGATAGCAGTTGGAAATCTGTGTGTGTAAGTTTTCAGGTGAGCCATAGAAGTGCCTATAATTTCGTGCAGTCTCCTCACTAATCAAAGGTCTCAAATGTCTGCACAAAGTATGTTCCAAATATACAGACACCATGAGGAAACAGAGTATGTTTGATGACCAAGAGCTACGAATATGCAAAAGACAGTAGGTCTCCAATGTGAACAAGACGCTAAGAAAGCAACTTGGAATCTTCTACAGTTGTTATGAAAGCCTCATTAAAAGGTGAAAGAAGGAAACTATAATAAAATCTTGGTTTCGTTTCGTGAAACTTGGATGTTATTTTTTAAGAGTCGTATGCTTCTACTATTCAATATTTTCAATTATAGAAGTCTAAGCATTACTTTTTACTGATTAATTAAAAAAAATAATAATTATATTTTTTCTTCTCGTGTAAACGGACTGATATTATCGTACTAAAAGTAATAGTAATAATTACTTCTTTATCTTCTATACATGTATAAACACACACAAAAACACTATTTAGTGTCGATGGTGCAGGATGAGACAGGCTAAATAAAAATATATTTATTAATAGTCGGGATAATGCCCTCATCATTGTGGGTTTTCTGCCGGTGGTCACTCCGGCCTTATTCGTAATGTTGTGATAATAACAAAGATGAAGTTGCCAAATCAAATGTAAATAATTAATTTACAAATAATTACTCCGTTGTTAAATTTAGAAACCAACTCTTTAATCCACGAGGCTATATTGCTGTAGGATAATTTAATTCGACCACTAGGAGACTTATAAACTAAATAAGTAAATATAAACTAACAAAGTAAATGAAATTTCAATCCACGGGCCGAGCAGCGTGTATAAGTAGAAACAGGCTAAGCAATAACGAAATAAAAACTAGACAAGATTATCCATTACGATAACCACAATGTCCATGCTTAAATAATAAAAATTCCTCACCCCAGAAATTAAAACAAAAATAAATGAAAAAAATTATGATATTATATCTCTTTCTGAAGAGGACTCAAATTCTTGGGCCCAGTACTATAGAGCAGTATATTAAATTTGCTATTAATTTCCTTATTTTCATTGAAAGAATAATATTTACATAATTGTAATAAGTGAATGCTTTTAAAGTACTCACTATATATATATATATATATATATATATATATATTCATGTATGTATATACATGTATGCATGTACGTATGTATGTATATACAGTTTTATATTTGGGAAACAATCCTAGTCTAATTTTGAAAAAATATAACAAAACTGTATTACTCCAGTCGAACATATTAAGTACATCAAATTATTTACGACAAAAAAGTTTAACCAACGACCTTATCATAGCCAAATTCTCCACAGCACAACCCAAAATAAATGAATAAAATTATTTATTACTTCAAATTCCCCATAGGTAACTGAGTTCCTTACAAATACAAATTCATGAATAACTGGGCATACCCGATAACACCTTTTGTTTTAAGAATACGGCTAACATTACATATGTTTGACTTAGTCTTTGTAGGGACCCATTAAAATGAATATGACAGCATCTCAAATTCTATACTTATTGGAAACACAAATATAATTCACAACTATGTATAAAATAGACTAAACATAATATAAGCACTCGTCAGCAAAAGCCAAATACTAACCGTAAACAACGAATATGGACGTAATATTCTGACAGTTTTCGAGAATTAAAAACATGTCTACGTTTTAGCAAACTACACATCAATTGCAATAGCACTACCAAATTCCTTGAAATAGTTCACAGATTATCCAAAAACGCTTGCAATGACCAATCATTTGGGTATTCCTTCATATACTAAATCCCATAAGAATTTCTTGTACGCACACAAGAAAAAAATACACTGTAGCAAAATAACCTAAATGTTAAAGAAACACACCCTAATATATACACGCATATATATATATATATATATATATATATATATATATATATATATATATAATATATACACGCATATATATATATATATATATATATATATATATATATATATATATATATATATATATATATATCTAACGATATATATATATATATATATATATATGTCTGTGTGTTCATGTATATATATATATATGTGTGTGTGTGCGCGCGCACTCTCTTTCCTGTTTATATATCTGCCTATTCATTATAAATCTAAAATTAATTCCGGACACAAATTCTGCTATTTTTTTATCATACAAGATACTATCAAGTGATAATCCAATTATACGAGAACATTCTTTACACTTTTCACTGAAACTAACAATGATTTTCAAATGTTTTACCGTTTTTTCTTTTCTAAAATCAACTAATAACCAAGCATAGCACTCAAAGATAAAAAAAAGTTTTCATTTTATCTTATAAATTCTTTCCCTCAGAGTCGGTCTATATTTCTGAGATGAGGTATTATGTACAGTATTTAAATACTGTACATAATACCTAATCTCAGAAATATAGACAGACTCTGAAGGATCGGTACGGACCCGATATACCAAAAATATGGAGAAAAATTGAGAAATCCTACCAGAAACTGGCACGAATATCGAACCATCTGACATTCCTACACCGATGCAGAGACCTACAACTCATCCCTTTTAAAAGAAATTATCATTGTGAAATTTGGTAATCTAATTATTTCGCGATTAGCGTTTATCAATTATTCTATTTTAAACATAAACACATTTTTTGCACTTTCTCGTGAGAAAATTAATGGAAAATTTTTCTGATATTTATTTTCTTAGAAACATCATTACACCCAACATAAAAAGTGACTTGAAGCATGTCTGCGATATTCATCGTCAAAAATGCATTTTCTATTATGCTCTATCAATTCGTAAATAAACTTCTATTCACGCTAAAATACATAAAAAAACTAATATTAATTCAGAAAAGTTATTTAATGTATCATCATTTTATAGGAATTTGAATTCAATGGCGCACTAGTTTGATATTGCTTATTTTACTGTCGTAAGAGGAATGTTATTAAAATCAGCCTTAGCACGTTGTATTTATTGGAATTTCTCTATCAATTCTCTCTAAAAAGTATATTGTGGAAGATTCGTCATTGCAAAAAGTACCTTTAGGGTCGTCTCTATAATTATGGAACTTTTTCAACAAGTTTATTTTTAATCATTGTCCAAATTCTTTTGTGTAATTTTGCAAATAAATATAAAAACATTTCCGGGAAATCGAACAGGTGTTATCCATTGTTGGTCTCTGCATCAAATATTACTTAAAACATTCTTTGTCGTCTTAGGCGTTCTTTTAAAAAGTAAATATAATTAAAAAAAAATGAAGAAAAAATAAGACACGCTATGTTATTATTAAATAGTATTTCCACAAATTAGTGTCCATTTTTACTCCCTATTGTCCGATTGCGCTCTTGTCTAATGCAGATCCATTCTTTTCAATACAAACATAGCTATAGCTATTGTATGATAGTTACTTTATAACACGAGTTATTCACCCAGACATGCCCACACACACACAGACACACACACACACACACACACACACTATATATATATATATATATATATATATATATATATATATATATATATGTATAAATATATATATATAAGTCAAAGCGAATAATTTAAAGAAAGAACAGACCACTTTAAGGTTCCATTAGTTATCATTTATTTCACCAGAGATTTTATTTTCCTCTGGATCTTCAGACTAAAATATGAATTTAAAATTTAGACTTTTGAAGGGCAGTATTAAGTTTACATAAGGTGAACATAGAGGGTGGTGAGGAATAGTGTTGGTTGAGTTTAGAGGGGGAAGGGTGAGTTTTAAAACTTATTTTTATTACAATACTTAATATTGATATTCATAAGTGTAAATTTAAATTCATTTTTTCAACTTTGAAGATAGAGAAAAATGAAATCTCTGGTGAAATAAATGATAACTAATGGAACTTCGAAGTGGTATGTTTTGTCTTTAAATTAAATTATATATATATATATATATATATATATACACATACATACATATATATATATATATATATATATATATATATATATATATATATATATATATATATATATATATATATATATATCCTTTGGTGTAACTAAAACATTGTTCAATGCAAAATAACAGAGTTATTAAGTATATATTAATAAATATGCATAATACCCGACACCGACAATACGAATCGGAGTTTTTTTTGCATTATGCCATAACCAAACACTAAGAACTGATCACACTCTGGTTAATATTTCTGGCCCTCGCTGTTTCATCGTTCATTTCGATAAATTATTGATGTTAACATTTAATTGCACTATAATCTAAATTTGAATTTAATTTTATGTTCTAACTTACACTCAAAATTGTAAATTAAACTCTAATTTCAGTTTTAAAAATGACTTTTTCGAACGCTGTTGGTAAACAGACGTTAAAAGGCAAGGTGGGAATGATTTTTACTTGAAAATAGTTAATGATAAATTATAATAATAAAATAGGTATGCAGTAGTAAATGTATTAAACTTTCTTAAGCACAGCATGGGGATATGGAACACAAAACTATACCTTAGTCACACCGGGGGCACTGCCATATCCAACCGTCTGACGTGGAATCTTTCAAGGAGACTCTCTGTCACCCCTTCTTTTTTGTTTATCCTTAACCCCTCTTACACATGAACTGAACAACAGTAGCTATGGTTACAAAATAAATAAGAAAATATTCAATCACCTACTATACATGGATGATCTCAAACTCTGTGCCAAAGACGACAATGAGTTGAAAGGCCTTCTCAATATTGTAAAATACTTTAGTGACGACATAGGTATGGACTTCGGATTAGATAAATGTGCAAAAGTAACATTCAAGAAAGGTAGAATTACAGAAACACCCTCAATAGATTGAGATTTTGTCACAAAGATTAGGGAATTGGAGCATGAAGAAGCTTATAAGTATCTAGGAATTAGCGAAGGAGATGGCATACAACACCCCCAAATGAAAGAAAAAATAAGAAAAGAGTACTACAGGCGTGTACGTCTGATACTAAATACTGAACTAAACTTAAAAAATAGAATATCAGCTATAAACACATTGGCTGTCCCAGTGGTGCATTACAGCTTTAATGTCCTTAACTGGACCATAGCTGAAATTAAGCGAATGGACGCCAAAACGAGAAAGCTTCTCACTTGCTATCGCATGCATCATCCCAAAGCTGATGTTGATCGTCTGTATGTGCCCAGATCCGAAGGAGGCAGAGGATTAGTTCAACTAGAACTGTCCTACAAAACTACAACAATTGGCCTTCAAAGATACTTGGAAACTACAGAAGACTGGATGATGGTATGTGTCAAGGAACATGAAAGTAGTAAGCGTCTTTACTCCGCAATGAAAGATGCCAACAAATTCATAATGGAGTTTCAAATGGGCGTAGAGATGCAACTACAGCACAATACACCGGCTGAAACTGCAAGATACTTGAAAAAGGCAGCAAAGACGAATGCAACCGACCAGATACAGAAGCGATGGCAAGATAAACCGCTTCATGGCCAATACTCTGCCCGTATCAAACAAGCTGATGTAGACAAAACCCGTACCCATCAGTGGCTACGCAGTGCAGGGTTGAAAGCGGAAACTGAAGGTTTTATCCTTGCTGCGCAGGACCAATGCTTGCTAACTAGGAATTATCAAGCACATATACTAAAATATTGTGTCAGCCCAAAATGCAGATTCTGTGATAAATATCCAGAAACGATTGATCATCTTGTATCAGGTTGCACGATGCTGGCACCCACTGAATATAAAACCCGACATGACAGAGTGGGCCAATATCTGCACTGGAAAATCTGCAACTTCTACGGGAAGGAAACTGAAAGAAACTGGTATCAACACCACCCAGACCCGGTTACGGAGATAGGACCTGTTACAATTCTAGGGGACTACACAATTCACACTGACAGAACAATCAAGGCCAACCGCCCAGATATTGTTATTAAAGACCACAAACAAAAACGGTGCCTCCTTATTGATATGGCAGTCCCTGCTGACTGCAATGTATCTTTGAAGATATTCAAAAAGCTGTCAAAATACAAGGACCTTGAAATAGAAATCTCGAAAATGTGGCATATGGGAACATCAACAATCCTTGTTGTAGTTGGAGCCCTAGGACTGGTTGGAAAAGATTGCAGTAGACTAATTGCAGGGATTCCTGGAAGCCCATCCCTCAAAGAGATACAAAAAACTGTTCTGACAAGTACAGCCCACACTTTAAGAACGGCTTTATCTATGTATTTATTTTTTTTATTTTTTTTTTCTAACCTTAAGTCTCTGGGTGGGAGCCGGAAAGAAATGTGTAAACGCCATAAAGCAAAGAAAATAAAAATAATAATAATAATAATTGTTCTAGGGTTTCTAACTAAGAAACCATAAAATTAGCGTAGAGTTCTTAGATATTAACAATCATGATGTTAATAAGCCTAAACACCGTAAACGCAATATCATATGGTATAATCCAACCTTTAGAAGCAATGTCAGTAATAATTTATCCAAACAACATCCCGAAACAGCGAAACCCGAAAATATTAACCAGCTTATGATCATTTCTTAATGCCTGATGATCGAATAGTGCCTGAAACTCCGAGTCGTACTGTCGTTGTGGAGTATATATATATATATATATATATATATATATATATATATATATATATATATATATATAGATGTATGTATGTATGTATGTATGTGTAAAAAAGATATTTAAAAATAAATCACAGGAGAACAGAAAGTAATCCTAAACTGCTTGAAAAATTTATCTGTGAATTTATATTGTTGAAGAGAGGGTAATAAAGTGCCAATAAAATAGAGGCGGGAAGGAGTGGGAAGTACAAAGGACAGCGAGTGTAATACAGGGGGATCATATCAAAATTTATATCCTCATCATATAATTTACGTCAGATAATAACAACCATCACATATATAAAAATAAGTGAAAAATTAAAATATAATATATATATATATATATATATATATATATAAAGCCTTAAATTTAGTATATCTCATTCAGCTTCATAATTATAAAATCTATCACACACACACACACACACATATATATATATATATATATATATATATATATATATATAATAAATTTCACTATGTATGGGGGTGGCATATATGTATAAAAACATGTGCAAATATAAACATCCGCTCAAACACAAGTAAACAGATATATATATAATACATGCACATACACATACATACATATATGTACACACACATGTACACATATACATACATATAAACACCTGCATACACATACATAAACATACTCACACGTAAACACCCACGCAATACTTATTTATATATACACATGCATATATATACATATCTATATATATAGATACACATAAACAACCCATTATAAACATATATATACACCTACACAATAAACATACATCCATAAATTATACACTCACACATACATTACATATATACACATACATACACGCAAACGCATATACACATATGTGGACATGCACAAACCCATATATATATATATATATTTAGAAAGAGACGTCTGGTGTTTTAGATAAGGGACAGAAAAAGAATGCTTGTGATTGCAAGTACATCTTCCAAATCCCAGCAGAAATTCCGATGTATGCTTTTTTTTTTATTATTTACATTTTCTTTAGAGAAAATAGTTGCTTGGTATATAAGATATTCAAATTTGCATATACCTCCAACTGGGCAGCTGTTTTGGTCCTACAATTACAAGAGGTTTTGCTATCTGGTTGATTATTGTTATAAAATTATTGTCAGAAAGCATTGACCAATATTTATATTGGATACTTGGTAGAAAAGAGAGTTAAACCATATTTCTTTTTCTATGTTTGATTGTATTTATTTTAGTACCTTTCAAACATTCTAGAAATTCTATCTAATATAAATATTGGTAAATATTTTCTGAAAGGAACTGACAAACATTTTAATGGAAATAACGCACTAAGTATT
>OZ010607.1:59956690-59971690 GCA_963932145.1 Acanthosepion lycidas | reverse complement strand
TATATATAATACAGCAGATAACTAGAGAGATATATAGAGAGGTAGATAGATACGTCAACAATGTCGACCAAGTGAGTTTCGAGTCTTATTGGATAGACGTTGCTTTTATTTAAAAACACATCTACAAAAATTAAGAATACATTTTGTTCATATGAAAAAGAAATATTTGAATCTCGTGCTTAGCAATATCAATGTGCAAGCTACAGAAATGTATCTTGAGATAATTTATATTGTAAAAGACGAACTGTCTGTCACATTGTCAACATGAGACTATACAATCTTCTATGTGCCGCATCCCCAAAATTACCTATCCTTTGTAGCTCTTAATATATTCTATGTTTTTGTTATCTTTCTCAAGCCTTACATTACCATTCATTTAATCAAGAACGCTACGTTGGTTATGCTCTTTCCTGTGAGTATCGAATTTTCCAAGAGTTCTATTCCTCATTCCTCTAGAAACATCAAATGGCTTTTCCTGTTGTTAAGCATGTGTTCTTTTGTTTCTCTATGACTTCACCGTTGCATACATGTACCGTCCAAGTTATTTTCAGCATCCTTCTGTAGAATCATATATCCATTGTTTCAAGTCTCTTATTCATCTGTCATATATGCGATCTGATTTTGCATAACCCTTCAATGCTCTTTTGTTTGTTTCTAACGATTTTTTCTGTTTCTTAATCTTTCGTTATCCCAAGGCATTTTTGGATTTCAGTCTTGCGCTTTCCGTCCTCTTTTAAAACACTTCACCGATATTTAAATTTCTGTAGTCGTTTGATTTTGGTATTTCCAATTTGAATGCTAGGCTGTCAGTTTCACGTAATGTATATATTTCTATATGCCTTTGTTATGCGTCAGTAATTAACATAGATTTGTGCAATTTTATGTGTACGGATAGACACACAATTTGGGTGAGTGTGATATAAAACGTTCGAATTACATATTCGCCTCCCACTCAATCTTTACAAATCTTATCTTGGGCTGAGCAATAATGCCATAAATTTGACGAAAACAAACAGAAACATTTTTTCAACCACGAAAACAAAATTTTTTCTTCTTTTTTTTATGTTTTTCAGTAATAAAATAAATTAGTATTTTTTTTTAATTTTCTCACAAATATTTTAGGTCTATCATTGAATTAAAATACGCATGCCTGAAATATACGTGAATGAAACTGAAATGGACACCTGAAATCTTTCAGGCAACAACAGTAAAAGATTAAAAACCGAAACGTGGGGCCCTTTGAATGGATTTTTATGATTCGTTCTATATTTAAACTGAATATATTTTGTAATAGATGTAGTACTTTAAATAGACAAAAGATTTAGATTTTAAATTATATTTAAAATTATATTTAATTTGCCGTCCGCGAAGCGTCGGACATCGAACTATTATTGCTAATAGTATTAGTGTGGGTAAGTATGCAACGGTTATCAACGGACGTTTCGACAATGGGCTAAATTGAAATTATTAATAGATTGGTGTATCAAAGTGAATCTTAGCATCTCACAAACAAATAGGGTGTGCCTCTAGTATCCTGAAAAGCAAGAATTAATAAGAACATTATCACATAATAAGAATATAATCATCACATCAGAGAGAAATGTAGAACTGCTGCACTGAAATTACTTCTGCGGTGAAAAGCAGATTCTACTCCAGACTTAGATAAATCGATTGAAAGGAATCAGTGGTGTTGATTTACTGCAAACAGAATTTCTTTCTTTGACTACATAAGCTAACAGATTAAAAATAAACAAGACCAGTCGTATCAGATTGATAAAAATCGAAATATTGAAAAAAATAAATTATTGATAAATTTGGAACTTTTCAAAAGAAGCAAAGAAGAAGCGTAAAATCATTACCGTGATCAAATTTTACCAACAATCCAACTATGCTGCACAACGTTTTCTTCATTTTTTACAAGTAAAAGAAAATTCAAAGACTATTTTGGAAACCTTCTATAATGTATGTATAAACTAGTATGCATACACTGGAATTAATCTGGGTTGAGCTGTTTTTATCATCTGGCAATAAAATAGATCTACACCATCTCGCCTCCTTTTCCATCTGAAGTAGACGTTAATCTTTTAGTATTTTTGACGTTACAATCTGATCAAACATTGCATCACTGCATTTACATTTCATTTTTCGAACCTGACAACGTTATTAAGAACTGGCTGCAATGTTTGGAAATACAAGAGGAAAACAACATTTTTCATTTGGCATTCCAAATTTCCGATGGAAATTCAATAAAGTCTGATTGTATCCTAAAGTACTGCTGTAGCATCATTACTGGAAATGATGTTTCAACTTTTAAACCATGATTGATTCACACACAGACATATATATATATATATATATATATATATATATATATATATATATATATATATATATATATATGTATGTATGTATGTATGTATGTATGTATATCTTGACAAATACCATGTCTGGCTTATTCTATTGACGTATTTCTCCTTGGCATAGCAATTATTTTGACGCGTTAAATGAAGAACTTTTATCAGCTTATTAAATAGAATCACATGAAAAATATGAAAAGATAAACAAAAAAGTGAATTTAATTAAACCAGAAAATAAATGTGATTAGAAAAAATGTAGCATACTTTAATTCGTTTATTGATGTCCAAATTTCAATATTCAGCAAGGAATGTTGCAAAAAATGGCTGAAGAAAAATTTTCGAATCTCAAAATATCAGAAGACTAAACAATAGAAAAATTTCGATAACTAAATATTGCAATGTGATTTTGAAGTGAATTAATAAACTAAAATTTCTAGTCCCTATGGAATATCACATTCTCCTCAATAACAACGGCTACTCGAGGAGACAAACACTGTACTTGGTGCTGAAAACGATTATACACTATATTAATTCAGATACGTTCTAGAACGCAGTTTTATTTGTTGGTTATATTTGCAAAGAAATTTAATGTCACAATAGTGTTCATTGGGTTACATACAGTCAAGAAATTAGTTGAGTGTTTCTGGAAGTAATTTCTTATCAACCGGGCTTAATTTGGTATGAATTTATCTTGGTAGAACACACCACAAAACCTGGGAAATATAGAGATGTAAAAGGAGTTCAAGTTATCAAAAGATATTTAATGGTCCTTGTGATCTACAATAGAAAATATTCCACACCATTAAAGATCATCAACTTGATAAGCTGATTCTAGAGATTCACTCTCTTAAAATTTTAATGATATTTACAATTGCAACTATTTTACCGAAAGAACGTTATGGTAGCAAGATGGTTTCATATATTCAGTCTCTTACATATATGAATTCAACCATTTCACGAAAAGATCGGCTGAGTTGATTGTTTAATGGTGTTCTTTTGTTGTTGTTTTTTGTTTGTTTGTTTTTGTTGTTTTTTTGCAAAGTGCAATAATTAATGTTATAATGCCAAAAATCCAACGTTATTGAATGAAAACTATGTAATCACATGTTTTTTTCAGCATACGCTCTATAATTTATTCCTTCGTTCGCTAGTTACAGTCTTTTTCAATCCACTAGCGTCACTTTTCTGTTACAATATTTTTAGCGCTCATGTCTATCCATGGCTGTCCCTTTTCCCCACCAGAAATTTCCAGTTTTCAATTTCCAATTTGAAGTTAAAGTTGAGGATTTGAAACTTATACACATATAAAAAATACGTATAAGTTTCAACTTAAATTATAAAATTATTTTATATTTATCGGTTATGAAAAACAAAATTTACGTCTGTTTTTTAATCTATTCTAATACTCACGTGTTCACGTATATTGTTTTACAGGTGACTGTTTATTTGAGAAAATTCTAATGCTTTTAATGACGCGAGATTGAATAAGAAATAGTAAAAATTTTCTTAATACAATTTTAAATCAGTTTAAACCTGAAGTTTTGTCTACGTATTTTATCTTCAACTGTAAAAAACCTTAATTTTTTCCACAGATCGTCATACTGATTTTCAAAATCAATGATTGTGTTTCGAATAACCATTTACCAAACCTTCTTGAAATATTACAAAACTTCGCAGAACGTTTTTCGTTTATGGCACTAAGTAAAAGTTAAATTATCACTGATAATGACATATGTTAATTCGGAAAGAGAGGAAGATGTGTTAGTTGATAGAAGGAATGGCGAAATGGAGACGACAGGAGCAAGAAGTTACAGCAAGAAGTATCAATAAGATAACACTTTTCAATATTATCATTCTAGATTTTTCTATAAAGCATTCTAAAAAAAAAAAAATTCATTAAAGTTTATATATTTAACTGTAATAAAACTATGCGTTCGCTTTATCGATCTGAATTTGTTCTTTCTGAAAATTTTAATATTTAGAATCGCGATGTCATGCTTATTTTCCCAGTTTTTCTAAAAGTAGATTTATAAATATAAATGGAGTCATTTACGATATCCTTAAAATAAGTCGACAGAAATTGTGAATATATTTTCAATTGAATAGAAATGTGTTAATCAAACTGGTAATATTTATAACACGTCAGCTGAACACGATTTGAATCATTTTCTTCTCAGTATTTCCATTACATAACAAGAATATAGCTACAAATGCCATTGTCATAAAAAAATTTTCGATATCTTTTTCCGAAAATTTTTTTATGTAACTGAGTTGAACTCGGGCATAAAATTATTCTCCCCTCAAATTCACTGAGGTGAGTTTTCTTTTCGTATCTTTCTAAAAAAAAAAAAAAATGTATAAATGTGGTAAAAAATTATTCAATTACGTTAAAATTAACGGAACCACGGGAAAAAAAAACTAAACACACATAATTAGTTTAGTTTAACTATCGTATGTCCATATTTTTTTCTGTAAAAGAAAAAAAAAGGAACAAATCTATCAAGATATTTTTTGTGTACCTCCTCTTAGTACACGTGTTTCAAAGCAAAAAAAAAGCGCTGTCATTTTTAAATATGGAAGATTTGCAAAAAGTAGTTGCCCAAATGTTAAAACTAAATTTGTACCAGCAACAAAAATCAGAAGAAAGACAACAACAACTATTTTTGGATTTACATAAACAGCAAATGGAATTCCAAAAAATTATGCTTCAGAATGCTGAACTACAACAGAAACAACTTAAAGAATTACTCGTAAATGTATTAAAAGGCTCAAACTCTGAAAAGGTACAATATTCTCCTAGAGTATAATCTACAATTCAATGGAAACCTTTGAATACGTACCAGAAGAAGACAAAACGTTCCAGGCTTTTTACAGGCGCTACGAAGATATTTTCAACGTAGACTGTGAACAATGGCCCAGTAAAAAAAGGTACGTCTTCTATTGAGAAAACAGGGAACTACAGAACATAGTAGGTTCGTAGACTTCATACTACCCAAGAAAACGACTGACTTGGATTTTTCGGAGATGATTAAGCTCCTTTCGGAACTATTCCGGCCTAACACAACCTTGTTCCACAAACGTTGGAAATGCCTGAATACAGTCAAAGACAACCAGCAAGATTTTCTAACGTTTGCAGCATCGGTGAACAAGTTATGTAATGATTTTAAACTAGCCGAACTGACTGCCGATGATTTTAAGTGCTTAATTATCGCACAAGGTCTAGTATCTGCAGAAGACGCCGAAGTCAGACGACGGGTACTGACTAAGCTTGAGAACGAACAAGGATTGACTCTCCAAAAACTGGCAGAGGACTGTAAAGCGTGACTCAAACACTATCGAGGAATCAGGTGTGACTCAGATTAATAAAATCAGAAGTAAGTATACCTCCTATTCCCCTCAAAAAAACAAAAGGCAAATCTCATGTCCTAAATTACGCAGTAACCAAAACCCAAATAGTTTAAAGAAACCGCCCGGACCATGTTACCATTGTGGTAAATGGCATTGGATGAAATTCTGTCCAGTTAAGAACAAAAAATATTGCAAAAATTGCAATAAAAGTGGGCATACTTTGACTTCGTGCTGGTACGCCAACAGAACGAGAAAACCCAAAAATAAAATTAGGCAAGCTCAATCTGACAATATTGTCGATAGGAATTTAAGAAAATATGTAACTGGATATTTTCAATAAGTCCATTAAATTCCATCTTGACTCGGGTTCTGATATTTCAACTATTAACTGGCGTACTTGGCGAAAATTAAACAAGCCGACCTTATTAAAAACGGATAAAACAGCAACATCCGTAACTGGCGAAAATATTAACATTTTAGGCGAGGCAATACTTACAGTAACACTAAAAGGAGTTACCAAAAAGCTAAAAACCTACGTATTAAAAACTTCAGACAACTTATTTGGAACTGATTGGATAGAAAACTTCAATCTTTTGGATTGCCCAATGAGTACATTTTGTAGCAAGATACTAAGTACAACGTCCAATTTGGTAAATCTAAAAAAGGAACTCAAACAACAATTTCCCCAGGTTTTTTTTCTGGCGGCCTTGGGAAAATGTACTAAAATGAAAGGTAAGTTCAAGGTGAAGGACGGTGCACAACCGGTATTCAAAAAGAAACGGAATGTCCCTTTCGCTGCTCTAGAGCAAATGAACAAAGAGTTAGATAGACTCGAACAAGCGGGTATTCTGTCAAAAACAGATTTCAGCGAGTGGGCAGCACCTACGGTCTACGTAAAAAAGAAGTCCAATCAAATACGAGTATGCGCAGATTTTTCCACAGGGTTAAACGATGCCTTGCAAGATCACTACTATCCTCTCCCAAGCCCTGAAGAAATTTTCAATAAACTCAATGGTGGAAATTTTTTTTCTAAAATTGACCTCTCGGACGCATACCTTCAGATAGAGGTGGAAGAAGAAAGTTCCAAATTGCTCTGCATAAACACCCATAGAGGGTTGTACAAATACAGCAAGCTGGCTTTTGGAGTAAAGGTTGCGCCTGCAATTTTCCAGCAGGTCATGGACGCCATGCTGGGCGACCTTGACTACGCAACAGTCTATTTGGATGATATACTGATTACCAGTAAAACTATGGCAGAGCACCGGAACCATATAATAAACGTATTCGAAAAGATACAAGAATACGGATTTAAGGTTAAGGAGGCAAAGTGTGATTTTTTTTCTTACCAGAGATTAAATACTTAGGACACATCATAAATAAAGATGGTCGTCGGCCGGATCCAGAAAGAGCCAATGCGATCAGAAACATGTCAGCCCCAGATAATGTTCAAGCGTTACAAAGCTTCCTCGGCCTAGCTAACTTTTACCAAGGGTTCATTAAGAACATGCAAAATTTGAGAGGGCCTCTAAACCAACTTTTAAAAAAGGACAAACCATGGCCATGGACCCCGGAATGCCAAGACGCATTCGAGAACATCAAGAAAACTCTTACTTCAGACATCTCCCTCACACATTTCGACCCTAGTCTCGACATCATAGTCGCAAGTGATGCAAGCTCGTACGGCATAGGCGCTTGCATATTACATAAACTGCCAGAGGGTTCGCGAAAAGCTGTGGCTCACGCATCAAGATCTCTACTCCCAGCTGAGAAACAATAAATCCCAAGAGGAAAAAGTATTAACAGTTTTATTTTTCTCTCCTTTTCAAAAAGAAAACTCTTTGGAAGGTGGGTATTGTGAGACCGGAAACTACCTACACAATAGATCTCTTCCAGGCCTATATTAAGTAGGCGACATAGCACTCTATAGGAGAGTGACAGAGAGTGACACAGAGAGAGACAGTGAGAGTCTCGTACGACTACCAGTGTTGGACACTAACTTATAGTAAGCTCTGCTTACACTATCTCTGTAACCCGTTGTTAATACATCTTTCTTACATCTAATCCGTGCTCCGTGTTTTACTTCTGTGGGCCCAACTTTGGCACCCACATCATTGACTAATAGCAACAGAAACAAAATAGATTCCATTTGTACTTGATAAATTTAAACGAATAAATTTTACAAGTCGTAGAACATTTTTTATGGAACAAATTCCCATTAAAAATGCGTTTTTGTTTACACCTTTTTTAACAGACAAATAATTTTAGTACTGATGTTATTGTTAAAAATAGAATTTATAATCTTACACTCAGCTAGGTTAATTATTAATGCAAAATACATTGGCGTAAAGCAAAACAAGAGCGATTTATGTGAGTGTGTTATGTCAGTTTTCGTTCAATACAATTCAATATAATGTATGTATGTATATGCAATATTTATAATCCATACATATAAATATATATATATATATATATATATATATATATATATATATATATATATAGAGAGAGAGAGAGAGAGAGAGAGAAAGAGTGTGTGTTATGTCAGTTTTTGTTCAATACAATGCTAATTCTGAAACAATTTTGCAATTTCTTAATGCATAAATATATGCATGTTTATCTATTTAAACACGCGTCTGTTTCAATCTGAATTTGTTCATATTACTGTTTACTATTTATAACTTGCCGTCTCGTGAAATGCCCTGGAAGCTGACGCAAGCGGTTTTAATCTTTTCCCAACTATTTTGGGTGACTCTATTTACTTCTCGTGAACGTGATTTTTTTACGTTTAAAATCTGGTGTTACTAGAATCAATATATGGCAACTGTTAATGGAGGTCCAAATTTGAGTTCGACACACGATCGTTCACTGCTGTTTGTCAAAAGCGTTATTGGACAGAACTCAAATACTTTAAAAATAAGAGCTTTTAGAAAGGATTTTTATACAACGCACTGTATAAAAAATAACTTGAAAGCAAGAAAATGATTGAACAGTAGGTTTTATGCTTTAGCCCTCAGCGCACTGTATCTTTAGACTTCTTGTTGGACTGTGTTAACGTTGTTACATGAGCCCGGTAAAGATATGAATATGTAAAGTTAGAAATCAATAGCAATGACTTGTGGGAAGAGATTGCTTAATATTGCGTCTCGACAGTTAATGTAATGTAATGATCTGATATGCAAGAGTTCAACATAACTAATAGATATTTTATTCAATCTCCTCCCTATAATAGTTCTACTTACTTGAACATAATTTTAAAATCCACATTAATTACCGTATTTTCCTTTCTTATATCAGGGAACCCGCTCAGAATATGAAATCAAAACATGTTCCTCCCTAATACATGGATATAAAAAGATGTGATTCTTTCCTCAACTGGATTCATCAAAGGCAACGATGTGCCGATAATGAATCCTTTTCCAAATTTTAAAATGTTTGTCCTATCGTTAAAACAACTTTTTTCTTATTTTCATTTTCATACGTTGTCGCTAGAAGAACAATATCTCCTAGTTAATGTAGAATGCAAATAATAATAATAAGGATAATGATGGTTTTACACCTCTCTGTAATTTGGGACGCGCAGAGGTTAAAGAAAACATCAAGATAAAACGCAGAGGAACATTTATATGCAGCTGATTGATAATGTAACAACCATAAAATGTCAAACAAACTGTAACTAAATTGTGTTTATCATAAATCATTAGACATCTTTTCTTAGGAGAATCTCGTTCTGGCAGTTAGTGAGAAATGCAAATTTGTGGTGAAATGTAGCGAACTGTCATCATGGTTTCAGTCACTGAAATTTTTTTGCTGCTTAAAATGGTGCAAGAACACAAATAGTTAAATATATACAACAATCACGCTTATACAATATAGGCGACAAGGAAGCAGCCGATAAACATTTATGAAGATATATTTATGATTACACATTGCAGGAAATATATAAATATTTGCAATGAAATCGTTGTCTTCTGGTATTTTTGCTTATAGGCATTTATTTGATGACCCTTGACCTTGAGAAAATAAGTCAGTGAATGTTAATGTAGATCATGTACATAATGAATTTACCGAAAGAAATAAGGTCACAGCGATGTATGTCGAATCGGATCGCTGAAATAATAATCTAATAAATTCATAATTAGGCAAGTGAATTATCTCTCCTCGAGTGTTCTGTCTTCGTAGGTTTTCTCATTCTAGTCAAAACTATAAACAATGATGTATTGTTAAAACGAAGATAATTATAACTGATAAGATATTTGAGTTTTACTTATGATATTTATAATCATTGTTTGCAATTAATATTCTAGTTTATGTTTTTACGATTATCTCTGGTAAAAAACATAAAATCCCTTGTATCCCTTAAGTAAGATTGTCCTTTTGATTGCCACGTGATTAGTAATTTGATTTTTATAGATATCGATGCTAAATTTTTCTCAATATTTTGTTTTTCGTTTATTTTTAGATTAAGATTTTTTTTTTCAGGATTACAAATCCTTAGACCACGTTTCATGCATGTTTAATCGGGAATGAAATGTAATTTCTAATTTTTGGTCAAAGCTACTTCTTTATTGAGAATTTCCAGTTTCAGTGATTTTCCTTCAACCCTAACTTAGCTTCTTGCTGCCTTTTCTATAAATATTTTCATGACAATTTTCTGTTGAGCTTTGGTACCTCGACTTCACGAATTTGACCGCAGTACTAGATGGACAGATAGTTCTCATAATTTTACTGATCAGATTTTTATATGCTAACGTAGGTTTCTAATCTATTTGTTTCTTCTCTTGCGCTTCTCGACTGTTGAATTCTCACCTGGCTTCTTGCTTTCCTGTCATGTAGGATCGTCAACAATGTAAATGCAACGTCAATTGTCATCTTCTGAATTCTTGAATCTTGTTCTGTTAGTATCCTCTCTGTTTCTTTCACACTCAGTAACCCCTTGCATCTTTTATTACCTTTCTTAGTGTGAAATGATTTTTAAGTTTAGAACAACTGACAAATTTTAGGCAGTTGTTCTAAACTGAAAAATCATCAAGAAAGAACTTGTCAAAATATTTGTATTTATGAAAATATACCCTCTCCAAAACTACCTAAGAATATTAATGCAGATATATATAATGATTGTGAAGTGTGAAAAATATTTAAAGGTTGTATTTTATTTTCAAATATGAAAACCTGTTTGAAAGGCCAACAATTGTGAAATATTACAATTTCACTCTTATAATACCAAATGAAGATTCATCCGTCCAATACGCTGCCCTATTATGACCGAGATTTAAGAAGAGCTGGAGATTTTACACCCTGTAATATTTCATATATGTCCTTCGAAAACTCATACTAAAGAGACATCCATATTCTATTAAATGTCTTATATTTCAGTAATGCTTCTAATTTTGTATTTAAGATATATTTGTTTCCTTAAGATATATTTGTTTTCTTTCTTGACCAGTCACTTTCTTCTGGCTTTTCTTATCAAAAACTCTTTTAGATTTCCGCTCGGAAACACATATTCAAAGGGTAAACAGCATTTTGCCAGAAGGCTAACTTGATTTATTTGACAAATTGTCCATGCAAGCATAAGATACTGTCTTAGAATTTACCTGCGTACCAGACACTCATGTTCGTGTGACATAGAGATTTAACTGTGACTGAGATGACACAAAAGCACTTGATCATCAAGTACATTGCTTGAGCCACGGAAAAGAAGATACAGGATATCAGCTTTACGTAAGGTGAAGGTTAGCACTAACATTTTCATTGCTCAAAAAGAAAATGAAAAATTGGAAAACTATTTTAAATGCAGATTCATAATGTAGTTGTTGCCGTTTTTAATGAATTCTTTTTTAGGTTTATTAGCGAAGTAAGGTTCTTTTTAGACAAGGTATGTCTTTGCTTTCTCAATGAATAGAGATCATAGTAGTAGTAGCAAGGACAATGTAGATCTCACCATTCTTATTTCTATAATTTCAAATAGAAAATGATTTAAAATATACTAAAATATTTATTTAAATATACTAAAATATTTATTTGTGCATACAATGCAAAAACATTTGCTTATCTCTTCACACAAATAGTAAAATATTTTTGCTAATCATAATCAGTTTCAGTTTCAAATAAGGAAGGTAGCAGCCATGATCCAAATATTATTCATCAGGAACTATCATGAAACTTTCCGCTGGAGCACAAGTCTACAAATGATGATTTTCAAAATTATTTAATGCCAAAAAATAAATAAAATGTAAAGGTTGCTTGGAGTTATATATTTTATATATTAAATTGAAGGTTGTCTCGAAACATTTTCAAATACATGTTAGGTTTTGGAAGACGGTGGGATTGTTGCTATATATATATATATATATATATATATATATATATATATATATATAATTATATATTTAAAAATATGATTCCAACACGCTACATAAGAGGTCTTATGTTTCAAAAACAAGAGCCGAAAACTTCAATATAATTATTAAAATTAAATTGAGTTAATGTGAGTTCCGTTTCATCTTCAAGCGAATTTTTTGTGGAATAACTTATTTCTGAAATTTACATGTTTTATATAGGAATCAAAAATTCCTATGGTGACAGCCATTGTGGATTTTTGAAATAGGTGGGGTTGTTGTCTGCTAATGATATGTATCAATGTAGAGTTACTTTCATAGATGTCAAGTCAGGGTAAGGTGTGGGTGTCTGAATTTAAAGCGGAAGATGTTTTCAATCAGTCAGGTTTGCTTGTCTATGAAGATTTATTTATTTTTTATTTTATTTCTTTATGAAAGGGTTTTATGTATATAAAAACATTCGTAACATTTGTTATTTGACGACTTCATACAGGGCTATCATTTTTTGTAGGGTGTTAAAACTTTTTATTGGGGCCATGGATTATAAAAGTTAATTTATTGTATGTTAGTTTTTAAGCTAAATTGTTAAATGCGTGAATTTGATGATGTCGGCAAAAAACCGTTAACTCATGTCTATTGTTGAATAGATTTTTATTATTTAGAAACTTGATAATATGCAGTTTCTCATGGAGGCACAAAGGGCATGGGTCATCCCAAGTTTTACAAGTTCTAGTTCTGTTTATAATTTTCCATTTTACCTTAGGTGTTTTATTTATTTCCTTCAGATGCCAGAAATATTTAGATAGAGAAGTCTGATTTCTTTTATTTATATTGTTGAAAGAGCACTTATGCTGCCTCCATCTAACTTTAAAATCATTCTTCGTGGACCCAACGTATATCATATTGGTATTAGGACTCTCAGTGGATGAGATAGTACATTGGTATACCACAGATTTTGTGCAGCATTTATTTTCTAATGGGCATTCTTCTGGGTTTCTACAATTACACAATTTTTCACTGTTATTGTCAGACTTAAGTGTAGGTTTTTTATTAATACTATTCAGGCATGGGGGTTTGTTCAGGATTTTATTATTATGTTTTTTATTATACTTTCTAGGTTTTCGGTGCAGCTGTAACTCAATTTTAGGGTGTTCTTCTTAAATATATTACTGAGCCTACTATTGGTGGGGAAGTGTTTATCAATTAGGGCTAAGAATTTTTGTCCTAGTTTAATACTAACCATTTGGTTGAACGGAGGGGTATACCAAATGATTTTTCTTATCCTGTTTGTTTTCTTCTGGCTAGTTTAATTGTTTCTATAGTTAATGTTTGCATTTTTGTAACCACTATTTTTAGGGCAGCGTTATAGAAGCTATCGTGTTGTTGGAATATTTCTTTGTTAGCGGAGTTAATGCTAATTCTATTTTCTATTGCTGAGGGTATATGTTTAATTATGGATGGAGGGTGGTTTGACTTCGGGTGTATATATAAGGGGTTAGTATTTGGTTTTCTATAGGGCTGGTATGTGTTGCTTGCTAAATCTAGAGTTACGTCAAGGAAGTTTACCCTTTTCAATATGGTACATACCTTTATCTTTAAGTTTAGATTTTTAAATTCACTAAATATAATTTTTCTGATTTTCTCTATTTTAAAACTAGTAGAATTCCTTACCACCATGAGCCCGTCATCTCTATACAGCCCGATGTCCTTAATATCGATTTCGCGGTGCGCGGTTAAATTGTACAGCAATAAAAGACCAACAAGATCAGAAGACTCGGCAGAGTCTAATGATCCCATAGTAATGTCAAATAGGTCATTATTGTTTTTTATCCATTGTTCCCCATTATGAACGAGGACAGATTTTTTTGCGCTGGGGATTATATCTTTTTCTTCCTTTGTCAGGTTAGAATAGACAGCAGCAAACTCCAGGGCTGTCGTAAATGGATCCTTCGAAATTGATGGGTAGTAATCCACGATATCGAATTGTATCAGGGTGCAGTTCGGTTTATCGTCAATATTGTTAAACCAATTGATTACATCTTTAGTATTGATACTTAATTTTAATCCAAGCTGTTTTTTTATTTGTCAAGTGATTCTTTCCAGGATTCTTTTGCTGATCTTTAATATGTCGGGTCGGGTAGGGTTAATTATCCTAGCAGTAGGGTTTTCCAGAAAATCATGCTTATGGCCCTTAAAAGTTATGTAACATTCCTTTTCAGCAAGGTTGCCTACTCTGTCGCTAATTTTTAATTTATCAGTTATTTTTTTGCTTGTTCTGTTTATGCTGTCGATCATATTTATGTTGTTGTTGCAAACTTTTTTATAAGTCCTGGTTAAGTTTTTCTTAATTAAGTTGTAGTTATCAACAGCCAATTTGTAGAAGTTGCCAGTTTTGTCAGACTTAACTAGTATTTTATCACAATCATTTATGCTTTTATCGAGATGTTTTTGGAAGTGGCTTTTCTTATTTTGAAAGGAGATGTTGTTGATAATGTCGAGTAGGTTTTTTTTCAAATTCGTATAGCTGCTTGTTGAATGGTGCAAATTTTACCTTTAAATCCGTAAACTTCGCGTTCTTTATCGGTTGAGTTGTTCCCACGAAGGTAGAAGTATGCTTTTCCACCTCATTCTTCTAATTAATTCCTCTGTTTTTTGTAAGAGTTTAACAAAATAATTCCGTTTGTTTGTTTATGGAATGTTTTTCAGAGAAATTTCGAAATTTACTTTTTCCATATTTTTAAAAGAAGTTGTTTTAAAAATAAAGGTTCAGAGTGCTCGACCTTAATTCGGGAGCCAATATATGTGAAAATATATAGAAAATAGGAAAGAACAGGTTAGGTTAGTAATCCAAGGTTCTTTAGTATTTTAGTTATTATTTTAAAAAAATAGTGCTCGATACAAAAGTAGAGCATAAATATAATTATATATTTAAAAATATGATTCCAACACGCTACATA
>OZ010607.1:59699190-59951690 GCA_963932145.1 Acanthosepion lycidas | reverse complement strand
GAAACATTGTAAACAGAAAACTATTATTTTGCACTTGCAAGAAAGAAATTTGAAAAATGCCAAAGTCACATTGGCAGAATGTAACGGAAATATTTTTGCATTTTTAATCAAATAGTTTCTTGACATTTTCATAGATATTATTCATGAAACAGATTTATATGCTGTAAAATACCAAAGAGTGTGATACGGAAATAAAGTCATATGACTTAAGTAGTCATCAATCTATCCTTTACAATTATAGAAATACATTTACATAAGACGTGGCGCAAAAGTCTTCACAATAATAGACTTTCAGCATGATAAATATAAAACAGATTAGTTATTAATGGAATTTTTATACTCATTAAATTGTATATGTGTGTGACAGTTTATTTATCATAAAGCTTTCTTTTTTAGTTTGGGTTTCCATATGTATACGCTGTGCATTTAAGCAATATGATATCTTGAATGCACCTTATTTCTTTGTATCTGAAAAACTTAAAGACTAAATACACCGTATTTTTCTCTCTCTCTCAAATATATATATATATATATATATATATATATATATATATATATATATATATATATATATATATATATATATATCTGTGTGTGTGTGTGTGTGTGTATAATGCCTTGCCGAACAGTAGGGGAATTTATTCATATTCATTTTTCATAACTGAAAGGAATCTGGAGAGGCGGATTAACAAGTTTTATCTAAAGCGTGGTAAAAATGCTGATGAATCGTTATCTCCTATAAAACAAAGTCTTATAATCAGCACGCTACAAAACAATTAGTGTTTTTGAGAGGCAAGTGTAGTTCAATAAAGCGAGAGATATTCACGATGACGCAAAAAGAGTGTAGCACAACACATAACGGACAGAGGTAGATGTGGACAGATCGTGAACCTTGTAGCGTTCATATCGAAAATTAAATATGCAACCGATGGCACAGACCCTGAATATGAATAGGAAATAGTGCGGCAGATTCTAATAGAGAAGTTGGGAATAAGAAAAATTCTGCGTTAGGAGTTCGTGAGTCTCCTCTCGGAAATCCATTACAAAAATTGGCTATCCATCTTATTTACCAGACTTAGCCCCTCTGGGACTTTTGGCTATTTCCAAAATTGAAAAATCCCCTGAACGAACAAAGAATTGCTCGCATATTTGACATTCAACTACACGTGACTACATTAATAAAATCGGGTTCTAGTAAAGTTTCCAGCAATGTCACCATGGTCACACGAAGTTGAACAGCAATCAGTACTGGCCAAGTAAGCAAAATTTCGTTTCACAGGGCTATTTTGAGTCAGAAATTAAATTATGACAAGCTATATATATATATATATATATATATATATATATATATATATATATATAATTATTAAATATTTAAAGAACTTCTAAGTTTCGCAGATACATCTTTCCACTTGACAAGGTAAGATACATCTAATGAATCCATTAACAGATTTATATTTAATTCAAATGCACTAATATGAAAACGCTAACCCGTGACTCCAAATAAGTTCAAACCTGTTTGATACTAAACATGTTATATGTTGGCAGGATTTAAACTTTAAAAGGATATAACCATAAATTTCAATTTGCTATTATTACATTACACCGTTTTTAACGTTTAAGCATTGTCTCACTATAACGATTTTGCTATAAATTTGGAATACATAATAATAAAGTGTACATTCTGGTTTTATATGAAAATATCGTATATCTTTAAAGATAAAAACGTGCTGCATCATCAGTTACAAAAGACAGTGAAAATGCTAAAATAATATAATTATATTTTAACAAACTAAACTTTTTACATGTTCTACGAATTTGAGATTTCTGTTCTAGCAGCCATGACGGAGATAAGAAACAAGAATATTGTGTATTGTCACAATAATAATGAAAATAAAAAATATTAGGAACACAATAAAGTTGTTTTTCCTTGTATGCCACACGAAAATGAAAACGTTGCAGTCGCTTATTACTAGACGAATTGAAAAAATGAAATGATCTAAGCCTCGGAGGCAATTAAAAAATTAGCAGAAGTAAATACGATGCATCAGCATAGGCAAGATTTTTTTTATTCCCAATTAATTTTGAAAATGTTTGCATCTAATATTCCCCTATGTCGATTTTGGTGAATTGATTTCTGTCTTTTCTTAGTTTATTCTTTCTTGCACATTTAGACAATTCAAATTTGATCCCATACTGTTTCCATTTCTGTTTTGAAATCAGAAGTTTTTCAGAATATTTTCCGTGTTATTTAGACAGGCTGTTTCAATACTAAACGCAAAATAATCTTCGCCCTCTCTAAACTTGTAACTTTCTGTTCTGGAGTAACAATGTGCGTCACAGGTTTCACGTAAGATTTCCTTTCCATGTTTTTTTTCACTGCTCTTTGCACTGTCATGGCTGAAATTCCTCTCTCGTGTGCCAAACGTCTTATGAAATGAGTTGGATCTTTTCTAATTGATCTCTTTAGCTCTAAGTTGAAATGATTATCCCTCTTCTTGTTGTGACATCCTGATCCAGTTTTATTTCTCTACTGTTCCCTATTTTTTGAAATTATTAACTGTTCTCTTGATGGTTCTTGAATGAACTTTGAAGATGGAAGCCAGAGTATGAATGCTGGTACCATTACTGAAGGCTTGGATGATCTTTTTTCCTCTCACCATTGCTCAGTTGGGAAGACAGTAGGCCTGACACAAAACAATTTTAACCTGCTCTCTTTTTACCTGGATAACTTTTTTTTAGGTTTTTTCAAAGATTCTTACGAAAAATGAAGTCAAGATGGTTAAATAGCTTATCAGAAAAGCCAGAAAAAAGATACGCAAGTCGTCTAATTATCTTTTAGATATTAAACATTTTGTAGAATAGACAATTTTGCTGTTACACGATTTGAACAATTTTGCTGTTAACCCGGTATGTAATGTAAATCTTCAAAGCATGAGGTTAATGGATTTAATCATTGTCTTTTGACTTGTCAACATATTTGTGATCGTGAATATTGGCTTGGAAAAGTATTAATTCTTTATGGAAAAGTGAGGTTGAAAAGAAACCGATGCGTAAATTTATATTTTGATAAGATTCGATAGCGGCACTTTCAAGAAATTTCCTTCTCAGTAAATTCCTTTCTCTTTTGATGGATGTGGCATTTTTTAGATTAAAAGTTTGGTTGAATTTATTTCTATGCATGATTAGTGAATTTGATAAATTTTTATCTATAATTTACCTTTTGTGTTCATGCATACGTTTTTTTTTAATTTCTGCATTTTCCCTCAATGTATTGTAAGGAACAGATTTGACAATTTATGCCTGCTTCTGAATTATTATTTTTATCGGTGTTTTTAGTTCTGGTCATATGTATCATAGTATTGGAAGTGGTTGTAAATACATTGATATACTGTTTAGATGGGATAATTTTGTATAGTGGTTGTCTTGGTGTCAGCAGGTCATAGTATGTTTTCGCCTAGTTTATTTTTGTGGATGATGTTTTTATCTTTGTTGCGGTCGTGTATTCTATATGATTTTGCATCGTGGATGAAGTAATAAGAATATGTTTTCTATATGTAATTCTTCATTGGGTAGGTCGTTAGGGCTTCAGATTCTAAATACTCTTAAGTAGAAGCCTATAATTATACCAGATTTAATCTCATTAGAATGCTGGGAATAAAAGTTGACCAGGTCATTGTTGTTTTCACTGGCCGTTTAACTAGCTAATGAATATTCATGAATGTTTTCAAATTCAAAAGCCTTGATAAACAAATGACATCCTTGCTTTTATATGTAAACAAGTGAAATAAATTAATTATTACATTGCCTTGATAAAGTCCTTCAGAGGACGAAACGCGTCTGTTAAGAATAGCTTTTCTTCGTCTTCTTATTCATTTTCAGATTCAATTTATCTGAAAATAATTGACATACACACACACACACACACACATATACGTATATATATATATATATATATATATATATATATATATATATATATATATAATTATTAGTATAATGAACTAATACACTCTAGTATCCGAGTTTCATGGATATGTTTACATCCAATTTTCAATGGATTTGAATTCACAAAAAAAAATTAGCCGAAAAAGTTGCTTGCTTTGGATACGGTTTCTTCTAGAAATTATTCAGGTCGATCTAATGTACACGTGCGTATAAGGATCAAAAAAGTATCGGTACCGAAACTAAATTCCGCAGCATGAATCCGCTTGGCATTTGCATACTAAGTTATAACGGCTTTCGCACACTTCCGTTGTTTATAAAAGTGCAGGAGGAAAGTGCGTAGAGTGTGATCATCCCAGGCTACCTAAAATGAACAAGATTTCAAGACGTCGAAGAAATCCAAGAGAATGCGAATAGGAAGCTGCTCGCTATCCCCAAAACAGATTCTAGGAATGCTTCTAATAATATGGAAACTACGCTGGATAGCATATGTGGTTTCGAATAGTGCCTCTTTAGAATGGTATTAAATGTCGAATTGATATTTGTTGTAGTTTTCTTTTTATAGCACCAGCACCGACAATTTTTTATCAGGCATTGTATATTAAGATGTAGTTATATTTTTGTTTTGACGGAGGAAAAGGTTTGATTAAAATATTGCCTGAGCGTTGAGCAGGGAACTGAAGAGCTTTCTAAGATTTTTCGCAGATTAGATTCTTTTTTTTAATTCTCGCACTATTCAGAAAAAATATGTTCCCTATAGCTACTGAAGGTAACAGGTTACTAAGTAAGGTTGTTGTATGGACGTAGAAGAATGAATTAGGTGTTGATTATGAGGATATGTAGAAGAGATAACGGTTGACCTAAGTCTTGAAGAGGTTAAGATTATAGTAGTCAAAAAAGCATTCTCTCAGGAGTATGTTCCATGAATTAGTGGCTCTTGACAAGATATTTTCTAAATGGAATTTCCACAGGCGAGTGGTGCGAGACATGAAGCTACATTTAGTAGTTTTGACAGTGAAAGGGTGAGAGCGAGATGCCAACCTCGTAGGGAGCTTGAATTCATGAAGTCTGGAAACCAGCGAATGCAGCTCCTCGGAGCAATTACTATGAAAGTATTTGTAAAAAAGACAGAGAGAGGTGACGGCGCGTCTGTGAGAGAGCGACTGTAGACGAGATGCCAGAACAGGGCCAATTATATTGCATATCCGCCACTGGAGCTTATCAAGAACCCCGAGACAAACAGAAGGGGCTCCAGGCCATATATGTCAGAAATACTCCGTGCAAGGGCGAATTGTTGATTTGTAGATCTGAAGGATCGATTCCGGGGAGAAAAATTTCCTGGCGCGGCACAAGGAGCTAACTTTCCTTGCGGTGGACGAAGCAATTGACTCAATGTATTTGTTCCATCTCAGGTCAGCAGTCAACGTGAGACCGAGCAGCTGCAGAGAGGTGCTCTCGAGAAGTTGAGTGTCAGACATTCTAATGGAGGGCAGGGAAGGATCTCTGTGGTGATTAATTGAGAGCAGTTTTGTTTTTGAGGCATTAAAGTTGACCAGACAATTCCTGCCCCAGTTCACAACCGATTGGAGGTCCTTTTCGAGACGCATGGTCAGGTTAGTTTTGTCAGCAACACTAGATTTGTTTTTGAGGCAGGAGTAAATTGTGGTGTCATCCGCCAACTTGGGAGTTTATGGCGTCAGGAATGTCATTTATGTAGATAAGGAATAGAGTGGAGCCTAGGATGGAGCCTTTAGGAAGACCTGCGTTCGTGGGATAGAAACTGGAGGAGAATCCGTTGATAATGACCTTCAATTCATGGTTTAACAGGAATGATTGTATTAGGTCAAACAAACGACCCGTAATGCCATAACCCTGGAGCTTCCGAAGAAGGCCGGCATGCCAAACCCTATCAAACGCTTTGGAGATGTCTAGGGCCACGGCACGAGCTGCCCCGTTATTTTGAAGAGCTTGATAGGCAGTTTCAGTGATGCCCGTAAGCACATCAGTTGTAGATCGGGCAAAGCGGAAGCCATATTGCTTGTTTGAGAGCAGATCATGGGATGTAAAGTGGTTAACCACTTCGGTATTTATTAGGGCTTCGAAGACTTTGCCGAAGAGGGGTAGGAGACTGATAGGACGGTAATTAGAAGGATCAGAGGGGTCGCCAGAGTTCTTGAAGGCAGGAACAATCGAAGAGGACTTCCAGCAGTCAGGAAAACAAGATTCCTTGAGGGAGTAGTTATATAGTTTAGAGAGGGCAGGCGCCAGTTCAGGCGCGCATTTCTTCAAGACAATGGCTGGTATCCCATCCCCACCACTAGCCTTGTTGAGGTCTAAATTGGAGATAATGCCCAATACCAAAGACGGGGTTATGTGTAACCAACTCAATAGGGCCTCAGTTCTAAGAGGGAAGTCGGGTATGGGTACACCGGAAGAGTCGAGCATTGAGTTTAATGAAAATTTCCGAGCAAAGTTTTAATGAAAATTTCCGAGCAAAGTTCTGACCTCCTCTGCCGACAAGGCAGAGGAGGTCAGAACTTCGATCTGATTGAACAAAGGAGGTATAGAGGGTTTGCAATTGTTCAGTATGCTCTTACAAAGACGCCAATAATATTTGGAGCCAAATTTGCGAGATGCAATACGTCCCTTCATCCAAGCCGCAAATAGTGACTTAGCATCGTTGAGGACACGCTTACACTCGTTAAGGGCAGAGGCAAAGAGACGTCTATTGCAGTCCGACATATCGCTACGAAATAGGTGAAAGAAGTGATTCCTATGGGCAATGGCGGCTGAGCAAGCAGCGGAGAACCCAGGGGAGGAGCGCGACTTGACCCTATATTTCCTTGAAGGGATGAAAGCATCGATTCCAGCTTTAACCCAGGATGAGACCTCAGAAGCACATTCTTGGACAGGGAGTGTAAAGACAATATCCCAGGGGACATCGCGGAGGAAATCAAGGAACGAGTCCCAGTCAGCTCGTTGATATTAGAACGAAGTTCTAGTGGTAGGAGGTTCTTTGCAGGCGGTGGAGTTGAAGATGTTAACAGATACTACAGTATGATCGGAGTTACCAAGAGAGCAGAGTTGCGTGGCATTACAAGACTCGGGGATAAAACACATCGAGAAGAGAGGCCTTTCCTTCCCGGTTGAAGGCAAAACGAGTGGGGAAGTTAACTATCTGCGTGAGGGATTGAGAAACTGAAAAATTAAGCGTTTGAATGCCTGCATGGTCAGTAGTTGCATACTTAAGCCACTTGGTATGATGGGCGTTAAAGTCGCCAAACACAAATATGTGAGCAAACGGGTGGAAGGAGAGATCCTTGTCTATGCTGTCAGTAATGCTCTCGAGTATCCGACAGTCTTAACAGGATCGAGAATGGTAAAGGAAGAAGAGATAGGTTACCACATTGAGAAGAGATAGTCGGAGACACATGTACGACTAGTCTGGCGATTCGAGAGACAACTCTCTGGCCAGAGGGAGATGGTCCTTGACGTAGACACCAAGGCTGTTCATGTGGGTTAGAAAGTCTTTTCTGAGGAGAGGAAGGTAGCCTGGGATCGAGAGATCAGAGCAGGGGATAGACGAGACAAGGTTGGTCTCACAGAGAGCCAGTATATCCGGGCAGTTTGCAGTGAAGAAAGAAGTTTGTTCTAATGCCACGGATGTTGGAGAACGAAATGTTGAGGGGTTTAGGTGATTTTTGAGGGGTTGGTTTAGGATTACTTTTTCGGTCTTTGTAAGTCATCATGTGGAATTCTGGTTGGAAGATGAGAAGGGCCGAAATAAAAGAAGCAGACAGTTATCGACCCGTGAGGTGGGCAGAGAGGAGTTGGCACAACCTGAATCATAATGTGGCCTCAGGGTTGCCCACCGGATGTGGCTGCAGGGACACCTTTCCATGCGCAGCATGGCACTACAAACACCCAGTATTATACAACTGTTGATCAGAGCGGCCGCTCAAGACGCTACGTAAGAGTTAGGGTTCCTAACTACCAATCGGAAACAGCAACCAGAGAACTGTCAACCGTGTACCCTCAGAATAAAGAGGTAATGCCACAGACTGCACACATCACGGGAAAACAGAGCTGCACTAGTACAGAGGCCGGAGAGAGAGAGAGTACTGGGAACCCCTTCCTAAACAAAAAACAAGGCGTGAGCCTCTACCCATGTCCAAGAGAAGGGGGAAGAGTGTTGACCGGGTGGTAGAACGACAAAAACAAACGGAAGGATAAGAGGGGGAGGTAGTTGGCAATGTGTCCAGGCTGACACTTGGATTTTACCTTTTCACAACACTAAGATTTCACTTAGTATAAGTCCCATTGTCCTATTCTAAAAAAATAAATTGTAGAAAATAAGGTTATCTGACTTTGTTGATATGTCCACATCATACGTGGCAGCGAGTGTTTGTCCGCTTTCTTTCTCATGATAACCAGTGAATGTACGGCTTGCCTTAATTCCAAGCATAAGGTTTCAACGAAACGCAGAGCTGGTGGGGGGGATCAACGGCCAATCCTCCGCCCCTACCAGCAGTGGGCTTGCGAGATATGCTTTTAATAAAATTAAGAACAACAGGAGAAAGAAATGGCAAAAACAATTCAATGTTCGGACATTTTATCTAGCAAGAAAATTCGGCCAACTAGATCATGAGAATACTGACGAGACACTTTCGCTTCTAGCCAAAGACATTCAATTTTCTTATATTTAATTTTTCTTTTGAACAGGAATTTCCAAAATGTGTTACGATAGTCAAACAGACTGACGAGTACGGAAAAAAAAACGGAGTTTTCGGTAGAGCGAAATTATACTCACACATGGCAGCAAGTGTTTGTCCGTTTTCTTTCTCATGATAACCAGTGAATGTACGGCTTACCTTACCTTAAGACCAAGCATAGGGTTTCAACGAAACGCAGAGCATGTGCGGGGGGATCAACGTCCAATCCTCCGCCCCTACCAACAGTGGGATCGAATACAAAGAGGATGGTGATGGTTCGCTCCTGTGTGTGTAGTGTAGCGGGTCTTAGCATTAAATGTCTGAATTGATGGAACTAGAGAATGTGGCTGATGAGAACATTTCCATGGAAATAACCATAGAGTAGCGACAGGCTTGCAAATGTTGTGTCTGTAGGGAAGGGGTTGTAATTAGGAAGAAAGGTTAACCGCCTGCAATGCCGTGTGCACGCTTTTGAAGATTGGACAGCCCAGATATGACACTAATACTCTATTTTCGGTGTGATCTGAGTCTAGTGGTTTTATTAAGTTTTTATAATCAGTATCCATTAACTTTTGAAAACCCCCAAAACTTGTTATATTTCGAAATAATAATAACAATCACTTGCTTAATGCTAACGATAGTCAACTGTGGTGAATAAGGTAAATTCAAGTAAATATCATACTTGTTCGTATCTTTGTTTATGAGGAGTTTAAAATGTGCTGGATTTTCTCAATAAACGTTTCCCTCAAGAAATAATAACTAGAAAAGAAAAATGTTTTCAACTTATATAAATGCTTTCATATAATATGAACTTCAATTTTGTATATAGATATAAACAAGACATGAACATAGAAATATTTGGTGAAACATAAAAGCTGCTCGCATTTACGCGTAACGAAACAACAAAACTGATCCTATTCATGAAATAATATTTAGAACATTGAAAACTTACACAGGTGAGAATTATTTTTTATGTCTATTAAAATAGTTAGCCGGAAATATATGATATGTGTGCTGGCATTATGAATGTGTACGTCAACTCAAATAACTGTAAATTCGCAATAAAAATATAGGATCTGATATAAGTATTTCATAATAATGTTAATGTAATGATTACTAAAGAAACGTGTAAAATGTACGCGCACCTGTGTCTCGGTGCAACGGTGCTTCTTTATCCATCATAATGCATTCAAAATAAAAACTTAGAAAACAAAAAGTGTGATTGAGATATTATATGTAAGTGGGTGATATATTCATATGCTTCTTCTTGCTTGCATATAAATTGATACTATATGCTTTAGTAAACACATCAACACACACATATATTCAAACAGGTTTTGTTATATATATATATATATATATATATATATATATATATATATATATATATATATATATATATATATATATAAGTTAAAGAAAAACAGACCACTTTAAGGCTCCATTTGTAATAATTTATTTCGCCAGAGAATTTTATTTTTCTCTGGATCTTCAAACTTCACTTTCAAAAGGTGAAACGTAAAATGAATTCAAAATTTACACTTTTGATGGGCAGTATTAAGCTTATTTAAGTTGACATAGAAGGTAGTAATGAATGGTATGAGAGACATGGTGGAGTTTTGAAAGGGGAGGGAGACTTTTAACATTTCTTTTTATATTTCTTTTTATTATAATACTTAATATTGAGGAAGGAGGGAGTAAGGATCAGACATTGACCTATTTAATCAGTCAACTCAACGGAAATAATATGGGAAAAGGAAAAGGAGAAAAAAAGGGAAAAGAAAAAAGGGGGAAGTAAATAGAAAAGAGATGCACGTAGGGTTTTGGGAGGAAGAAGAGGGGTGGTATAGCTTTAGCAATTTAGATAAAAACAGATTTTAACGTTTGATAGTAATTTAAATGTTTAAAAACTCCGCAAAGAAAATAAAATTAATGCTTGTTAGCAATTTAAATATTCAACTTTTCCACAAATAAGTTAGAGATTTAAATCAAATACTATATTAATAAACAACAATAATAAAAAAAATAAAAATCTACTAATAGTAATATTTTGATATTGTGAATGACTGTTAAGATAAAATCTTTATCAGTTAGTGTCTAATTCATGAATTTAATTTGTAGTTATGTTTAGATGGGAAATATTTATAATTAAAGTTTAGGTTTCAAATCAAGATGGAGTAAGATTCGAAGGTAATAGTAAAAGAATTACTGTTTTTTATACATACACCACATACATATTTATGTAAAAAATACATACACATACATTCATGTACATGTGAAATTACACACATAACATCCATATATATCGATATACATCGGTATATATGCATATACACATACAAATACTTACATATACATTTACATATTTCCGCACGCATCCATATTTATACATATTTAAATTTTTACTTAAATTTTACAGCTAACGTTAGGTGATAAATTAAGTGTTTAAATTTCAAAAAATACTTTTAATTTTAATATTTTTAACATTATGATTAATGGTTAAGGAATAACATATTTTAATTTAAATCTAAGTGATCAATTTAAATTGAGATTATCTCCAGATGAGTAAAACTTCCCATCTTTCAAGTTTAATTAGAAATTATTTAAAGAGAAAGTAAGATTAAAAGGTAAAAAAAAATGTATTTTCATTAGAACTCTAAACATTAAAAAATTTACACAAATGTATGCATATATATGCATGCAACTATATCCTACACATATATTCACACATAACACATAAATTCGTAAATATATATATATATATACACACACACACATATATATATATATATATATATATATATATATATATATATATATATATATACAAATATATATGCAATCCCATATCCATGAATCGATACATATACACATATATCTATCTAAATTAACGAATACACATATGCATATACACATGCGCCCATATATATATATATATATATATATATATATATATATATATATATATATATATATATATATATACAAATTGCTGCAACAAATATTTAAGAACTTTATTACTATATTATCGACTTTATTTTTGGCTTTAATTCTCTTATATGACAGGCTTCTGGGATTTAAAGATTTTGCTTATTACTAATTTGGTGTAATATAGATTTATTTTAAACTAAAATCTGTCTAAACTGTGAATGTGGACATGAGTGTTATTTTAAATGCTGCATGTTCATCCAAGTGAAATGTCAGCTTCGTCATTGTAAAACCAACATACGTATTAACGCTTTTATCAGAGATGCAATGACCTAAAAAACATCTAAATTAATATACAATGTTGGCCTTTGGTAAGATGCTGTTTTTTTTTTATATCTAATTACTCCATATATATATATATATATATATATATATATATATATATATATATATATATATATATATATATATATATATATATAACTTATTAAAACCGCCAGTCACCATACCAGTATTGATTTCTATGTTCGCAGCTTAACATTTAGAGATGGCTCCATAATAATGTTTATTTGCTCTTTTAGCCAAAATAACAGCCACCAGACATTGTGATTTGTTGGGTACGGCAATTTAGTAAAATTGTAACGAATTTGACGAACTTACTGAAGTAAATATTTCACTTTTGTCTGTTCAGTTTATTTATAGTCATCATGATATGGTTAACTTTTCTTTCAAGCTGTAACGATATAAAAAATCTCTTTGATAGAAGAAATCCATCCTAATACTACTGATCCTGTTGCTTAAATTTGCAATTAAGCATGAAAAACCCAAATATCAAATCTGAAATTTAACTGATCCGTAGATTTGATCTAAACTATCGATATATTTGGAGTAAAAAACAATCTGTAGTTAATATCGATGTTGGGAATTGGGAACTTTATAGATCACCCAAAACTTAAAAAGCCGGCATAATAGTCAACTTCAAGTTCTGTTCAGGCTGTCTGAACTAACGTCTTATCTTTCGAGAAGGTATTGATCAAGAATAGAATCTCAGGATAGAAAAAGCAGCTGAAACGTCACGAGAAGGTTACATTAAAGATTATTCAATTGATAGGGAACATTAGGAATTAGTTCTTATTATATAAGATTTTAGACGCAAATACAAATAAACATATGCACACATAAATATGTACATACATTGGAATTTCTATATATTAAACACATGTATTTTGCGTGCATTCAGACAGAAAACGTTTACTAAATGTGGAAAACAATCAATCTCTACCGATGACATTTTTCTAAAAAATAAAGCTAAACCACTGGTAGAAGGATCAACTATTTGAATGTTGACTTTCTATCACTAAGATTTCTAGTCATTTTAAATTATTGAAGATTTAATCCATATATTTGTGCTGCAGAACTTGTGATATTATCAGAAAAATTACAAAATCTGGTGTTGTATATTTTTTAATTCCCTGTTATTTCCTGATTATTATGTTTTACAGCATAATTTTTACTGAATGTGTTAGAAAGCACCTTTGTTTTCGCTAAACTAATCTCTTGACACTTTTATAAATTACTCTTCAAAAATAATTAATATCTTGAATTCTTAGTCTCAAACTAATTTAATTACACTTATTTGTTTTGATAAAAGTTTGTAATATGATATATTAGTAATTAGACGTTATTTTTGTTAATTTGCTGAACAGTTAATATTGTTGTCTTTTACAAAAACGATTGTTTATATTTCTATCTTCATTGTAGTAGCAAATTAGCCTCAGGGACAGGTAATGTATCAGATAACACCCCATGAAGTTTCTTATTGACAATACAGTCAGTTAGAATGACAGAATTTATAAACTTCATTTGTTCTTTATGATTCTTCAATGAATAAAATTAAAATAATTGAACAGCTGACTCCAGAAAGTAATCAAATAAAAATGCATAAAATATTTTATCATTGCCCTCAAGAATACCAATTGATTGGGTCTAAAGAATGCCATTTCAGAAATACGTCATTTGGCAAATTGTAAACTATTCCTTAAGGAACCATATATAGTTATGCCTGAGATGTAACAAAATTTGAAGATATCCAGAATAGAAGCTGAATGTTACAGATCAAGCTATGTAGTTGGTCGTGAAATTGATATCCGCCGAGGATGAAATGATTTACGGCAATGGTAGTGACGGTCTAAACATATAACGACATTTTTCGTTCTGCCATTTTTGCTGTTTTTTTTTTTTTTTTGTGTGTTTTTATTTGTTCTTTTCGACAAGTTTTTATAATGAATATTGACAATTGAGTGCCTGACAAATTGACAATGAGCTGATAAAGGAATCTGATAAGATGGGATACTCTCTGTCTGCCTGTGTCTCTCTCTGTCTTATCTATCTATCTATCTATCTATCTATCTATCTATCTATCTATCTATCTATCTATCTATCTATCTTATCTATCTATCTCTGTTCGAAGAGAATTAAGAGGAAGAAAAGGCTGTCATTACCAAAATAAATATATTTTAGCGCGAGCATTTCTCTGGCTAAAAACATTTCTTTTCTGTGTTTCCTGTTCATTGCAATCAGTCATCTTACAACAAAATGTCTCGAGTTTAATTTCGATAATATTTTAAGTTAGTTATTTTTCTAATGACGAAGCAAAACGAAACACAGCACACAAGGAAAAGCATTTTCTATTCAGTGGAAATGTGTAAATTTTAAGCATATCACAATCAACCCATTAATTTAGTAATGTCATTTTTACCGTTATGTTAAGCTTAGTTTAGACTGTCTGAGGCCTACGCTGTTTTTTAGGGGTAGGTGGGAGAAACGGCCTTTGTATCACTCAAAAGTATTGAGAGTCAGCATAATGTGAAACATTTGACATATTGCATATTGAAGATTTAAGTACGTCTCTTGGGTATTTTGGCATCAATCTTAGAATTTATGGAGAATATTTGGTTATGAACTGTGCATATTATTTTAAACGGAACCTATATATGTAAATATATAAAATTGGTAAATGAGTAGGATTGGTATAATAAATAATTTGAACAAAAAGTCAATATTCTCTACCCATTGTTCCAAAAAAGAGGACTTCCGCTGTACCCTTTCCAAAGCAACAACAGTTATCTAGAACTGAAATGAGAGTATGAATGGCACATATTCTGAATACACCAGAAAAATCAGAATTCTTAAATCTTTAAATACTTCGGTGTATATTTGTTATTGCAAATTAGGAATTGTCATTTTTGTCTAGCACCGCAAGGATCTAACAAGACAAAATATTGATCTGAAAAGTTGACTGATGATTTTAAATAATCTCAACGTATCTAGTCTCTTAGACAGATCTCCTCGTTTAGAAATGTCAAAACTTCTCAAATCAGTGATTAAAAATGGCTTCAAACGAATGAATTCATTTAATCCTAAAGAAGGACAATTAGACAATGGTTCAACAAAATCACAAAGATTTTACTAAACAACAAACACCACATCACTTGAATACTTTCAACAACAGAAACAACAAAAAAGTGGTACCTGTAACTAGAAATTAGTTCTCAAGTAAAAGAAAGAAACAGCTAGTAGCCATTGCGTTATCCTCGTCCCATCTTTTTTTACTCATTACGTGTTCCAGAAATTTCAAATGTTCCTTTAAAGAGAAAGAAGTGAACATTTGCGTTCATATCAAATTATATGTAATTTTTATAGTAAGACCATTTGCAATTCATTTTGTAGTTAAATCATTTGCAAAACCATATGGACTGCGACATCGAGAGGGAATAAAAGCTTTGAAGTATTTGCTTAATTAATTTTAGCAGTGATAATTAGAAGCATGATTCCAATCCTTTGAAACTCATTTTTATAATAAAATCCTTTTAAGTGCATTTCTCCGTATGCCCTTTGTTGTTTGCTGTTTTAATATATACGTAATAATTTCTGGCTGTTATGGTTCATTTAGTTCTCTCTCATATTTTCATATCAATCCAAATATTTTTTTGTTACCAAAATGTTTACGAATATGAATCTAGTGAATGCCTTGTCAAAAATTCCGTTGCACCAATTTGTAGCCTACTACCAAAGAGAATGAAATTTCGCTTATGATCATGCAAGAATCATTTTACACAACTGCTTGTTTAGAACCTCTAAAGTGTGCATAAGAATTAACTGTTCATAATAATAGTTTTCATCTTGTAAGGCGGTTTTCTAATAACATTGATGTTTATTTAGACAGAAATAATAGTTATTTATGAAGGATAGAATGTGTGTGATTGTGAAAAATTGTTTGGGGATTGGGGATTTCTATGAGGGATTAAGTAACTTTTAAATAAACCCTATTGAACATGCCTGAATCACTTCTGATGGTGAATCAGGAAATTAAATCATGTTTTAAAATCAGTCTTGTTAAATAATTAATAAAACACAGCACATCATTTTGATAACTGAAAGTTTAAAAGTAAAGTGACATGACATGAAAACGTTTAATTCTTATCATAAAATTTTTGCTGAATATTGAGGGGTCCACCCCTTTTTACACAAATGGACTAAGCCAGTGTATAAATGTTGTGGATTCCGCGTGAAAAATCGGTCTCCAATAAATGACAAACGCAAGTATTTAAGCTAAGAAATTAAATGTATTTACACAAAATACAAAAGGTAATGCTGTTAGTAAAATCCAGGAATGCCAGTTAGTATTAATCAAAGATCGCTATGTACAGTCTCGAAGTAAACTTCCTTAGAGTCGGGCGTCCTTGTAACTGACTTCTAACGTCAACTCAATCACAGTGTCTATGTACTTTCCACTCTGTTTCTCCACCCTGTTCCTCTACCCTCAGACTCCCTGACTGACTGTGGCTATTTTATGGCAGCAGGACGAGTCCATTTATATCAGAAAAGTGTGGACCCCATAATAATACATATACTACGGCTACGTGAAGACCGAGGGAGCAAGACCGAAGAGTCGAGAGTAAAAGGTTGTAGGTAACCGTGAGAGTGAGGGTGATGTAACAGCGTTGTAGGAGTCACGGTGAGCGAGCCCGTAGACTCAGTAAGAAGTCATGCAGCGATACTTCAATATCAAAGACTGTATATATATATTTTGCTATTAACCCGTATTCCTGGAACTACTAACCTGCTTTACCAGTTTCTATTATTACGTTAATACATTATTTTCCTATATTTATTCTTGACGTTTGTTATTTATTGGTACCGGATTTCAACTCGGAATCCACAACACTAAATTATTTAGATTGTTTATTGCATAAAAACTTCTTTTCAATAGGTAATTTAATTACAAAATCCAGTAATAAACCTATCGCTTATTTAAAAATTATGTAAGACCTGATTAGAAATCGAAGAAAAGCAGTTCTTTTTTAAATGACTTTTAAAGATGAATATGCAAATAAGACTCGGTAAGTTGAACAGAATATAAGTCAAGATTGTCGGCATAATTAATTAAACCGTATTTATTTATCGTTATAGTTTTACATAATATTTGCACTCGCACTAACAGTCACAGACAGGCTCGACTTTGAAAACATTTACTTACGTTAAAATGACTTCACTTATCCATGTACACTTACATACATACACACATACTCTTTCTCATTCAGTATCTCCTCTTTCTTTCTCTCCATATATATATATATATATATATATATATATATATATATATATATATATATATATATATATATTTATTTAAAAAAAAATATGATTCCAATGCGACACATAAATTACTGTTTCGAAACTGATCAGCACTATTTAATTTAATCCAATATTAAACCTTAACTACTGGTTGGCAGTTTCATCCTCAACCGTTATTTTGGAATAACTATGGTACGGAATGTTTTACTCCTTTATAGTTTTAAAATGGAGGTGTGGTCTAGGGTTTGGTTTTCTTTATCAAGAAGTCACTGCTTTAATGAAAATGGAGGTGTTTATGATATGTCAAGTTTTGGGAGTCGTGTAAGTTTGGGTTGGGGCTTTTTTTTTCTGGCTACAATGACTAATCTTATCAGACTCCCTGCTAAAACTCTAACTGATTGATGTAGTATTTCTGTTGATTATTTTTTTGTTTTTTATTACTGTATGCTAAGACTTTAACTGATTGATGTTTTAGTTCCGGTAGATTTTGGTGTTTATTTACTTGATTTTTCTTAAAGGGGCTTTAACATTATGATTGGGCTGTGTTTTTAAAACTATTGCTTTAATTGAACTTGAAATTTTGAATTTTTTTTTTTATAAAATGCTAATTATTTAAGGCAAATATTTGGTGATGTCATATACCAATCACCATACTGACATCACCAAATATTCCTCTTAAATAATTAAGATTTTATATATGTACATATATATTTTTATATTTCAAAATCTGTTAACAAGTTCAATTAGGTTTACTGTGAGTAATTACTGATATATATATATATATATATATATATATATATATATATATATATATATATATATATATATATATATATGTGTGTGTGTGTGTGTGTGTGACTGTGTAATATTTAAAATAATTATGTTACGAAATTGTTACAAATAAATTGAAAAATAAATGATATTTTCATTTCATTTGCATAAAGAAAAAACTTACTCTGGGATTTGCCATAGAAAAATGATTTAGGTCCAATACTTGAAAGCTATTAAATATTTGTCTTATTACTGTATAAAAAGGTCTTTTGTCAATTTCTCCTGAATTTCTTGAATTTTAATCCTGACAACCTTTTTCTTATAAATTATATAAAAGAACAGCCAAAGGAAAAATATATAATGAACCCTGCCGAGAACTAAAGAAGGAGATAAATGTGTTGCTCCAAGAAAAAGAAAATTCCAACTCAGTTTTGCTTCCCGAAATCTGTCTGACAGCACCAATGAAAACACCTCATAAAATTGTGATTTCTAGAAGATTTTCGATATTTTTCTTTGTCTTAATTCATAATTACTTCATTTAACTGATGTACCGAAATGAATCCAGTTTCTCTTTTTAAAACAGGCAAATTCTCGGATAATTTTTCCTGCAAGGACAAATCATTCCCAAGCACATGTGCATGCTTTTATTTCCTAAATTTTCTCTTTTTTCCAATCTTCAGCGTTAAAGTTAAGCTCCCTCTTTATATAATCAAAGACATTCTCAAGCAAATAACATTTTTGAATTTCTTCTCACGCACACCTGCATGAATGGAAACAGAGTTGAAAATTAAATTTGTTTGCATTTTGTTTTTTCTATTTAATCTAAAATCGGAGGACAAATCAAGATTAATTAATATCGTTTTTTGTCGTCTAGTTTGGCAACTCCTTGAAATCAGGTTGAGGAAATATAGAATTCCAAACGTTTTTCTTTGATATTTATAATGAGCTAGTTTTTGATTTTTTTTTTTTTTTATTATTATTATTTTATTAGTTTTGGGGGTTGATGTCATGAAAATCATGTGAGTCTTTCTTTAAAATATCAAGATTGAGTTTTCTTTTCCCTGATATTTGAGAGAACCTTTACCATGACAGATAAAACAGATTTATATAATTAAAAATATAATTAAAATATATAATTAAAAATTAAACTTCGTAGTAATGTCGAAAATTGTAATTTGTTGATTGCTTAGTTGTTTGGCTTCCACATAAGATTTTAAAATATGATAAAAATATTGAATCACAAATTAAATTCCATCTTAGATGAAAAGGAAGAAGTTGAAAGTTATCATGAAACATTGCCCAGTAAAGCTATTCATGACTACGCCAAAAATATAGGTTTTAAAACTAATCTTCTTAAAAATGTTAAATTCGATTCATTAATGCTATTTATTAACGTTAATATTGTTGAAAACTGCGATTGTTAATGAACTTGTAGATGTGAGCTGAATAAATTTTAGTTCGTATTAATTAAATAAAACGCACCTCTACAGTTCTTGAGTTTTAAAGTTTTAATCTGATATATAAATATAAAATTTTCTGTGTTTGCATGTATGAGAGTATGCCTGTTCGAAAATCTGAACAATAAGTATATAAAAAGTTGGTTGCCTGTGATAGAGTGCGAGAGTTGAAATATTAAGTAAAATTTGCTGTTAAATAAATACGATTTACTTATTTATATCTAAAATCTTGTCTTATATCTTGCTTAACTTAATGATTCTTGTTTAATTGAAATTAATTTGTATGTTCGGCTTTAAAAGAAAATTTAGAAAAATAACTTGTTATTTATTTCTAATCGGGTCGTTTGTTTTCTTTATAAGTAAGTGATTCTTCTGTGTCTATGGCTTTGTTATTAAATAAGAGAAAAGAAGCTATTCATATGATGAAACAGTAATGATCTTAACATTTAGATCACAGTTTGGGAGTAAAGGGAAATAACTATGGTGATATTTTGAATTATATATTTTGAAAGTCTAACAAATATTATTAAACATATAACATGCAGTATTAAAAAGCTACCAAAATTTTGAAACCTAATTCTCGGATTACGAATACTCTGCTAATACCATTTTATATCATCGACATATCTCAAACAAAGAAATGACTGCATAATATAATCAAACAAAGGCAAAGGACTTGGCCTAAGTCCACATCGGGTATCATTGCTACTCATTGTATAGACTTCTAATATGGGGGAAATCATGTCGGTTACGCAGTGCTTACTGTCTTTTCTGTTCTGCTGTCAGATACAAAATCTCGATCATTAAATTAAATAGACATTCAGTAAGACAAGCGTAGATTTTTGAATTGACAAAATCCTGGAGTAGATGTAAATCAAGTTTGCGACAAATCCCCTTAAGCGGCTGAAACAAGTCATGATTAAAGCATATTTAGTTCTAATACTGACTGCTTATATATTGTGCACAATTTTTATTTAATTAACAATCTATTATTGCTCTATAATACTTTATTTGTATACTTTATCGGATGCATCATGATTTATCATGTGGTAACTGAGAAAGTAAGTACCACCAAAGTACTTACTTCGACCAAGACCAAACGTTTCGATTGAATCCAGAGAAAGAATTCATTAGAAACACTCTATGTAATATCAAGTTATATCAATTATGGCCTCAGTGATTAAACCTACAAGCGAAGCTATGAAACATTATGAATTTAATCTATAGAAAGCAAACGTTGACTTTTAGCATATGACAGTCATTAAGAATTAGTTTTACAGTTTCTGAAGGTGAAAACTTTAATCTCAAGCCGGAATAATAACCATAACTCCAATATTGTTTACATCTGACATCAAAGAACTGTTTTCTTTCAAGTTTCTTAATTCATCCATTATCCACAGATTTTACAACTGAATCTTTATAATTAATAAAAATGTATTTCGATTGTGTGTATCTGTTAGTTACTCAGAATATAAAGATTGCTGACCAGGTTTTAGACGTAGCAGTAGATGCAAACTAATATTATCAAAATGCGTGTTACTGTTAATGAGTTTTAATCATAATCATTAAGAACATATTTGCAACTGGCATATATATCAGAAAACAATTTATATATTTTATAATAATGCTAAAATCACAGCTTCCAATTTGTAATTTATGCAATAAAACTTGTTTTGCGTGCCTCTGAGGAAAATAGTATTATTATTTATTATTAACTAGTAGAGTCACCAGTCGTTGTCGGTGTTTTTCATCAAAATAACACCAGTAATATGCAATATTCATTACCATTAATCTTTTTAAATAATTAAATACATCGGACTATTATATTAAAACAGAACATTAATCAAGACTGATAATGATATCTCAATGTTTCCCACAGACCATCTCCTAAAACAACTCATAATAATATATGTTAAGAAGAAGAATGAAATATTTCTTTGCCACTAATTTTAATGGCTTCAAGTTTCTATCTTTTCACATTCATTTAAGAGCAGTTTAACAGAAAAAAATTCAAATTAAAGAAAACTATTAAATTTTAATCAAATTTCCATTGAAATTTAGGAATATTTGCCCCACGTCATCTTTTTTGTGACCTTTTAGTAGAATCTCCAAGATTACCAAGTAAGAAATTAGATTCAGATTAAGTCAAGTAGATGAAGTCAAGTATTGATATCTGAAAGAGATTTAGACATTTTGGGAGTAACACTAGAATAATATACTAAAATTGATTCACATCTCAAATAGGCTTATAATGTCTTTTTTTTTATAACTTTTTCTTCACTGACTTGTTCAGTTTAAAGCTTCACGAGAAACAATATTCTTTTTTATTTGTTCTTCCTTCTGGTGATAGAGATATCATCATTGCTTCCAACTCTTGAAAAAGCAACATAAATATAAATCGGTTTCGCTTTCTTTCAATCAGTCTTTACAATGACTTTTGTAAACTTTACCGGAAATAAATTTTGTACTGAAAATTTTATAGTTTGCCTTCTTCCAAAATTTGTTTATTAATTTACATTAAGCTGCTTAATTTATTTTCACTTTTCATAAATAATCAATTAAAATATTGAAAACTTCTCTATGAAACATTAACGTCGGCCTATTAACAAAATGCTACGCTGAAATACAAGTTACTACTACCACTTAAAATCGTAATATGTCAATTGTTTTTTTGTTTTATTTTTTCTTTTTTTCGAATTCGATGACAATAAATTTACAGATTTTAAAAGCCCACAGAAAAATAAATTATACAAATTTGTTTTCATTTTAATTCAAAAATTTATTTTTAAGTTTTTTACGTTTAATATTGTTTTAATAGATCAAAATGGTCATTTTTTTGTTGTTACGATACAGAGTCAATTGTCTTTAACGGAAAATTTAATTTTTTAATAAACCCTTCAAATAAAATGACTGTCTATGTACTGTTTTATCTTTTCAGTAACAATTTTATTTTTGCCATTGTTTATTTAAAAATAATTAAATGACGTAGAGTTGATATATGTAAATAAATAGATACTTGTTTAATTTTACTTTTTATTTTTATCAAATGTTTGTTTTTCTATATTTCTATTTCTAAATAAGTTAACAATTAAAAATTTGTCGTTTCTTTAAAAAAATATTTTAGAATTGATTAATTTATTATTAATTCTTTAAGTCTGTATTTATATTTTTGCCCCGTGATTATTTTTAAAAAAATCATTGAAAGACATCAGATTTAAATTTGAAACATTAAAGTATCAGCGTATCTTGCTACTTTTTCTAATGTTAGAGGTTTTCTATTTCTAGAGTTTTACAAATATCGTACTTTTTTTTTTAATTTCCAAGCAAGACAATAAAGGAACTAAAGTGCAAAGGTTTACTGAGTGTGAAAGAATATGAGAAAAAGAAAACTTTATTAAAGAGAGAAAATAATAAATAAACAAGAATTAGGAAGACAGAATATAACGATTTAATTTAAATCTTTTGAAGTTGATGGGAAAGCAAGAAGCCAGAAGACGAAACTGTTAGCATAGAACTCACGGATACATCTAGCCATTTCAAATGTAAAATGATGAGATCTTACTGCTAGTTTCATACTGCGTATAAATTCATAAAGACTAGAACTATGACCATGATTATTTATAGTATTTATAGAAAAGGTGCAGTAATACCAAGGCAGCAGGAAAGTGACTGAGTACAGAAATAAATTATTTATAAGAACTGTCCATGGAACATTTTGAATCAGAATATACAAATTTTTCAGTTTCTAAATCTCGTATTTTTTTTAGTTTAAACCAGCCAGACATGCACTAATACATAAAGACAAATACTCTTTATTGACAAATGACGCCACGAAAAAATAATCCTTTTGAAAAAATATATAACTTTTTGGGGGATTTAATTTGTATCTCTTTTATTCCAATAACTTTTATATTTTGCAATGTAGTTTTATAAAGCAAAATTAAATTACTGTTGCTAAATACTGGCTTTTTTCTTTGGGGGTCATTCTAGAGTTTTAGTTTTCGTTTTCAATTTGCTGTACTAACAAAGCAGCACGATCATATGCATTTGTAATGGAGATGCTACCAACCTTAGACAATTTCAACATCGACAACATTACATAATTAATAAATGAAATCCGCGAGATTGGCAACGTATTGGAAAACATAATAGATCCATCTTCGTAGCACTACGTAGGAAGTCAGATGCAAATGAATGTGAATCTAAGCTTCTTATTCGGATTCTAAGTAAAAGAACATCAGAAATAGAACAAGAATCGCAACGTGATTTCATTAAAGACGCCCGAACGAGAAGTGCAATCTAGGATCAGAATCTTTTGCGAGCAAAGAAGATGTAGAAGGAAGTATATATTATGTTTCATACACTACGCAAAATTATTTGATATATTTAATATTCTACAACACAAATCTCTATTTGAACTACTAGAACAAAATTCATTTATTTTAGAAGGTATGACAATAAACCAAAATATTTACTAGGAGCAAAACCGATTGAATAGTGATAGAAAAGCGTGTTGATTAAGTAAACAACAATACAAAGGAACGTGTGACAGAGATATATATTTTTATTGGATTTATTCAATTGTTACAGTGATAACTAGAAATCCTAGCCGGATTTATTATTGCTAAGCATAAGCTTAACAACATAAGACTAATGAAATTAAGAAAAATCTGAATAGAGTACTTAACAGAATTACACCAGAAATAGAACAGGAACATTATGGCTTTGTTGAAGACACTGGGTCAAGGAATGTAATGTTTCCGAGAAGTGATCAGCAATACAAATGCTGGATGTATATTTACGTTTTACAGGCAAAATCATTCGATAAGGTACGATAGAAATTCCTATTTGAAATGACAGGAAAATGTGATTTATTTAAGAAAAATATTAAAATAATCCAGAATATATACTGGAAGCAACCAGTCACATTCAGAGAGAAAATCAATTGAATAAGTACTCAAAAACAGAAAGTGGTGTAACACAAGGACGTGTACTCTCACTGGAATTATTTCACCTATTGGGAAGGGTATCCTAAGGGAACTAGAATGCTGACAGGATTTATTGTTAGCGGGTATAATGTTAACAACTTTAGATACGCAGATGACACAATTTTGATGATAAACAGAGTAAAAACTCCAGAATTATCCTCTATAATGTAGTAAATTAAAGCGGAATTGATTTATTGGTTTTTTACAGCTTATCAACATTTTGTCGGTTGTTTCAAGTTGAAACATTTTGGGATTGTAAGATTTTTTTTAGTGAATATTGCGTTAACATTTTTTGGTGAATAAAAATGATTTTTTCTACCTAAATTCCAACTATTTAACCCGTAGATTTAACCAGGAGATAGATTCATTCGTTTCCTAAGGTTATTAGCGCATAATCAATGCAACGAACCCGACTGAAACTGGAACTCGAACTCAGCACTCCAATTTCTCATTCAGAGCTGCTATCCATTACAAAGAAGAGCAGGAAGAAAAGACAATCCATCAATTGTAAGCAAGAGTAAGTTGTCTTCTTAAAGTTAAACAAAATGTTCAGAAATAGGAATATTTCGTTAGAAATAAAGTAAAGGTTGCTGAACATGTATGTAATATCAGTCCTTCTAGATGACAATAAGTACTAGAGAATCTCATCACAGAAAGAGAAGAGACATGAGGTGACAAATGTGGTTCTACATAAGCACGCTGAAAATACCATGGATAGAGCAGGTAAACGACGTGGATGTGTTAAGGAAACTGGAAACAAAAAGGACACTTATATTTAGAAGAAAAAGTGACGCGGTTAAAATAATGAAGAAAGAGGGCTTGAAGAATTTAACATTCACATCGCATTCTAAATGCGAGAGACAGAGAGAAACATTGAAGAACCAAACTAACGATGGTGTGCAAATGGGTGCTAGAACAAGGAGTCGGAAGGATTTAGTAAATAGACAAACATTGTTAAGAACTATAAAGTAACTTGTAGAGAGACATGATCGTTCACGTAATGAAGGGACACGGTATATAGAAGGAAAAGTTTGCACAGCTAATTTAAATACCATATATTTGGTAATTATATCTGTAATAGGTAAAACCGTAATTTACAATTTATGTACGAAATAATAATTCACCCGTTTAGTAGCAATCGATAGTTTTTTTTCACAACTCAGTCGTGATTTCGATCCTCGCTGGCTGCTTTATACTTATGGCATTGTGACACATCCAAGCTATGATTAATAAATTACCATATAAGAAGCGTTCAGCATTCAGGTGTAGAAGAACAGTACTTATATCCTTACATAGATAATACATTTTGAAGAACTTGGCCCAAGGTTTTGCTTAATAAATACTTAAAATCGAATATCTGAATCTATCAAAGCAGCTCTTACAACAACAGTTTAGCTACAATTTAAATGCACCGATTATGTTCTGTATTTGTAAAGAAAATAGATATTTTAGCACAGAAAGTTGAAAAGATAACGCGTCAAGAAAAGAAAATTCTGAGGATAAACAAAAATGTTTTTATTTTATTTCTTCAAATTCCCCCAAGTAAAATTTGCCAGTGAAAATTCATTAGGATCTTTATTAATTTACCTAATTACAGATAAATAGAAAATGTATTAGTGTAGACCAAAAGATTAATAATAAGCCTGACAAGCTCATTTTTATTTTGTATTAACCGCTTAACCACGGTGACATCTAAATGAATTATCGCATTCTTTTGCTTCTTAGATACTGAAAACTTTGTTTCTGTTGGATCCATTTTTCTTCCAGATGGCACGATTTGAATAATCAAGAAGATCGTAACTTAATCAATATTTCATCATATGCCGCTTTCAGTCAAAGCGATGCAAATACCCTACAACTCCAGAATCAAAGAACCCAGTGATAATCAAACTCACTACTCAATAAAGATGTTCAAATTGTCTCGCTAAGCACTACTTTACAGCGAGGTGTTCAAAGATTCTCTTATTTTAATCGATTTCTTCAGACGCTGTAATTGGAAGGGATTGTCATCTTCCTGTGTTATTCTAATGACAAAAAGCGCAAGCTAATATGATGCCGACATTTTCAGAAAGAAATACAAAATTACAATTCTTATTGATTACAATTAAAACTAAAGGACACTGTCTGGCCATTGAATGAAAAAGCATTTCAATTAACCCAATTACGTTTTTTAGCTGTCATGTGTGAAAGACTATTTTACGTGGTAATTTCTTGGAATGCCTTTCAAAATCCATTTGTCAAAAATGTTCGAGATGACCTTTTCTTAGTAAAGTGCAAATGTATATAAGAATCTTCGTTGCCGCGATTATTATTATTATTATTATTATTATTAATGTGAAAGCGAATTTTTACTCCATGACATTGTCCATCAACACAAAATGACAATGTGCTACCGAATTGCAGTATGTCTATGTTTCTGAGATGAGATATTATGTACATTATTTACATTATTCGGACTATTGTTCTCATCTTTGTCGCCATATTTATTACAACGTTTCGGCCGCTGTACGCTCCGGCCTTCTTCAGGTGGTTGGAATGTCGAACTGAACCCTTTATTTCGCTCACTGGGGTAGACTGTTCTAGTTCCACGTGCAATGTTTAATGGTTGTCAGTTATCTCCTGTTAATTTCCCTCTGAAAGTTCTCCACTGCATTAACCGTGTATTGAACTCACACTCCTTGGGTCCTGTCACTGGATCTAACTAACGCCTTTATCCACTGTGTCCTTGAGGATATCTGTGTATGAATTTCTGGTTATTTAATACCCAGAAATTCATACACAGATGACCTATCTATCTATCTATCTATCTATCTATCTATCTATCTATCTATCTATCTATCTTCTTTTCCGAGACAAGCTCATTTACATGTTATGTTCCAAATCTGGCAGGTCTTGTGAAGGCCACTTTTATTTTATTAGTTTTGATTACAAAGAAATCTACTGTGTTCCCGACGTTACCAAACTCACACCAGTTGTCACTACCAATTCAAGATTTGTTTGTTAACTTTTCTGTTTTCTCTACAGCAACTCTGATTATCAACTGAAAAATGTTTAATCAAACATTTCAAGATATATTTATGTTTGTGGATATGTATTTACCCCAACAAGTATTCTTTTGGGTTTCTATGACAAATATATGATTCTAAACCTATGATATTCATTTTATATAGCATATTTATCTCGCAGGTTTCTCAATTGTTTCACGAATCTCGCTCTATCGATATTGTAATATTAGCTCTAGTAAAAAATGTTTACTGAGACATTAGGTTTATAAGTCCCAAAATTAATTCACTGATATGTCCATGGCCACATTGCCCAGTGTATAAAAGTGAATAAAAGCGTTGGTTTAAGTAATCCAGTGACTTGACTACAAACTTGAATGCTTGAGTGTTACTGCTTTACGCTGTTTCTACATTCTTAACTGAAACTGAGATACCCAGAAAAGGCATGGCACGTGGAACTAGATCAATCTAACTCATTGGACTAAATAAAGGGTTCCGTTTGAAATTTCACCGTTTATCAGCTGAAGAAGGTCGGAGCGTACTACGATCGAAACGTTGTGAATATGTCAATAAATGTGAGAGAAACAATTAGAACAGTATAGTGAAAAAGATTCTCGTATTATATACACGAAAGTATGGTACGTATACGGAAATGTCCGTTATCTCATTTGGTTGCTAGCAGCAATTTTCTTGTATTTCGAATTCTTAAAATCTCCAAGTTATTTGTTAAAAATATTGTGTTGCTTAACAAAATCTTACATATTTTGTCTACTGCCTTTAGTGTGAAGTTGTGTGTGATTTCTTTCACTGCAATTGTGTAACGTGAATTAATCTATTTCTTAACTGAGAACATATGACTACAAGAAAGCAAGACAACCCAATAAGACAGTAGAAGGAACAATACGTTTCGTCTATTCTCGATGCAATCGGAAAAACGTTTATATTGCCCGAAATTTGAGTTTTCTTTTTATATTTATTTATTGTACATTGAACTGACGTTTGTAGAATAAAATGTCTAATACGACAAAGCCATATGCGATATTTTCGCGGCATGTTGAATTCAAAACCTTAGTTGATTTTATATTAATAATTGTAAGCATTGTATTCGTCTTAATTTCACTAGTCTATAGGATACAAATATAGTACATAAAAAATTCATATAAACACAGAAACTTAACTATTAGAAAAACGTATTGCACTCAGGATGAAAATATTTCAAAGTAATAATTAATTAATTAACAACGTTAACAAAATTATGCTAGTAAAATCTCAAAAGCTACCATATTAGTGCAAAATGTTTTTTCTAGGAATGTTTTATCTAACTTTCTGTAACCCTATTTTTCATACATTAGAGCAATTGTGTGAAGTTTTGTAGAACTAAAGTAGGTAAATTAATAGCACTCATTTTTGCATTAAGCTTTGGCCAAAAGATTTGATTTTGAAATCTTTTTTTTTTTTTTTCCTGTTACAATACTTTTCAATTTTTACACCGATGGTTTCCTTTGCTGGATATGGAGTGACTTCTCGAAAATAAATACCGCTTCAAGCAGAAAGCTGAAAGTGTTTCCTCTTTGTCTGATCTCGTGAAGAATTCAATTAATAGAATTCAATCAAGTTTTAGTTCTTCAGGTGCACAACATTATCATCCATTGTTTTCCATGAAAACTAAAACGTGACTACAAATTGGCAAAACAAAGGAATTCTTTATTTCATCAAAACATAGACAACCTACTGCGGTTAATTAATTAACGAGTGAATTAAATTCTGTTGTTCGACTGTAGGCAAGTCTGCTTCTAATTTAGAAAATACAAATGGTGGAGATTCTTTTTCAAGTTTTATACTAGAATTTTGATTGATATCAAGAATTTATTTTCATTAAAATATATTAAAATATAAGTTACACTAAAGACCCCGGAAAAATGAACTCATATATTCTTCCTTTTCTTATATACAAGATACTGTTGTCTCAAATTATCTCAATTTACTATTCATGCCGAAATTAAATTACTTCGTACCCAATGTTCTCTTGCACTATGTCAAATCGACAGCATCAACCGTGACATCGACAGCATCAACCGTGACAATATAACGCATGAAAATGACTAGTAAGCATTTCTTACAGAAAAGAGATGTATTCTATTTTCTGAACACTTGGATTTTCATTCTAAACTTGAAATAAAATTGTACTTTGAAGTAAAAATATAAAAATGCAATACTTCATACAAATTATAAAAGCAGATTCTTAATAAATCAATATTTGATTTAAAAAATATAAATTTGTCTACTTCTGTTTCCATTTCCCTTTCATTGAAATTGGCTTTTGTTCCCAGTTTGCATACATAATTTAGCAATACTAAAACTCTTCCAACTATTGTTTTAAGGTGGCAATTATTCTGTTCAGTACAATGTGCGAATTGTCATTTTTTGAAGTGCATATTAAATAAGCGAACATAAAATTATGGATATATTAAGCTACTTTCGTTTAAATATTTATATAAAGTGCTTGCATTTTTATTGTTATTATTAATAATTCTTATCTATTTTATTACTGTTTTTAATCACATTTTATCTGGAACGCTACACTAGGAAATCTGTCTAAGAAAATAATAGTAATATTAGTTTATCTTAGACTTATCTTATAAGGATAATCTATCTGTATGTTTATTTCACAGTCAAAACAGACAATTCTGAAATATCAAAAACCGGATCATCGATTTACAAACTGAAATGGCTTAACATCATACAATGTCCGATTACAAAAGTGCTAGAGTGATCATAATAAAACAGTACTTCGAAAGTTGTAAAGACGAACTATTTACGAACAAAAACTATAAGCTGTAATCGATCTGATAAAGATAGCCAGAAAGAACATGACAGGATTTGATCAAATCAACACATTGCCAATGGAAGCAATTCCAAGGAATGTGACAGAAAAAGACTGTCTTTCAACGTTATTCTTCAAACTCACTTCTTAGGCCCTCTCGCAGAAAGGACAAAAATAAATGAAAAGATCACAATTCGATTTTTTTAACAACCCTAGCCTACGAGTTTATTAACGTTACGTCGCAGGAGTATGTATTTAGACGAAGCTAACTAAGAATAAACCAAAAGACAACTCGTGAAAAATACAATTAAATCAGTGCTTCGATATATATATATATATATATATATATATATATATATATATATATATATATATATATATTGATGCTAATAGCTGAAAGTGTTCTTTCCTGTCCCGTTTCTGATTTCACATATCTGAAAATTTCCGTAATGATAACACTGATCATTCAAATTTAATTATGCTTATCAGCGTAACGTTCGCGAGTTTTCGACGGCGAAAACATCACCAGAAAGGAAATTATCTGCTGGTGTTGGAATTATCTTTGACTCTGCGATGTGCATTAGGCATACTTATATTATTGACGCCATTAGGGCGTCAATAATACAAGTATTCGTCTTGTCAAGAAACAGGCAAAAGCACCATGTTTGTTTAACATGAATGAGAAAATAATTCAATATCCCAAAACAAAATAAGGTAATGTGATTAAAAATTATATAATAGTGACGAGAACGATAAATATTATGAAATGTCTTAAATGCAAACGCCTTTTTCATACAAAACATGTTTGTGTCATTTATATTTTGATCTCTTTTATCTAAGAATGGTTTTCCCACGTAATATTTTTCATTATAAAAATTTTGAGTGGTGGTTTTGGTATTTAAACATCTTTACTAATTGCATTGGAGAAATAATTTTTCCTTTCATGAATTCTCTTTATTCGCTCACTAATAAATCTACATTTAAAAAATGAAGAATCAATGGTTACTTCAACAACTCCTTTCGTTTTAAGTTCACAGTATTTCAGGTTAATTGTTTTTTTTTTATACTTGTTAATGAGCTAGGGTCTTGCACATGGTCATCAGCTACGGCTATTTTTTTCACGTCTCTTCACGTTAAACACATGAATTGTGAGCAAACAGTTACTTTGGTTTCTGCTTTATGTTTTCATTCTTGTTGTGGCATAACTATATAAAAATATTACCCTACTGCAAACAATCACATTCATCCATTTTAATAATTAAATAATTACAGAGGTTTTACAAACCACTGTCATTTTTTAACTTTTTCTATAAATTCTATGTTTCACTGAAGTTTCGGACAAATCCTTGTATTTCAAAGAAGCAATATAAAGAACTTTAAAATATCTAAAAGGCATTCTCTTGTGTTTGAAGCCTGCGATTTTGTTTGAAGTAAAAACGCCACTAAAAAAGAAAGTAATTGAAAAGAACAAAAAATGAAAATAAAAAGCAAAATACACACGAGAGCTAAAAATCATGAGAATTTGTCTTTTGGCAATTAGAAAAGATAATTTCAGTTCTCAAAGACATCGTTTGCATGAGTATAATGCAAAGATTTATAAATTAACTAAAAGAGAATAGGAAGTTGAGAAAGGACATATTAAACTTGTAATGAAAAAGGATGAATTTAATTTGAAAAGCAGGAAAAAGAATTGAAAAATGAAATCATGAACAACTTACACCGGAGAATAAAAATGACTACAAAAAAAAAAAAAAAAGATAAATTAATTTAAAGTTTAAGAATGAATTTATGGAAAAAATGAAAGAGAAGAAAAAAACGAATATGCCGGAAGTCGTCAGGTTAGTGCCTAAATTGTATCTGTTAACAGCAATGGAACCTTGAATGATGGCGGGAAACTATTGACTCTCTTTGAATTACCAAGCCTTCCGATTCAGGGCAATACGGACAGACTGAGAAGAACATATAAAATGGACGCAATGAAAATATATAAATATAGACTGCTATAAGTAGATAGGTCGAAAAGTATCGTTGTCGCATTAATCATTAGGCAATGTATTATGAATCCTAAGATTTTCAGTGTATGTACTGAAACGAAATGATGCAAACTACAAAAAAGATAACATTTCTAATAATTTATGGAATGATTTTATGCGTACGAGTAAATTGGTGAGGGGAATAGGAGAAAATAAAGGACAAAATGGTTATTATTACAATTGCTGTACGGATTCACTTTTCAGATAACTGATGGTTTTTTTACACTGAGTATCAAATTAAAATTTTCACTATTTTCTAGCTGTTTACCGGAGTACTATTATCGGAATGGTCTCAATTTTACCTAGAACTTCAGTTTCTTTTGAACGTTTCGCTCAGCTTTTGAGAATGTTTTCATTGCTCCAATAATGATTGGTACTACTGACCTCTTCATTTTTATATATTTGCCCAGTTATTGTTTATCGTTAATTTTACTATGTGATTTATTGGAATAGGTAAATTATCTGTCTCACATGTTTTTCCTTTCTTTCTTTCTTTTATTTTTTTAATATTCTACTGACTTCGGGTGATCCACTCGAATTTCTGAGCTTCTGAAGGTGGTCTGTTGTATATTCTATAAAATAGATTATACTTATTGTATATGTCACTGTCTTTTATGATTGCGCCAAATTCGTTTACACTGATTCCAATGGATCAGCTTTTTCAAACTAACAACAAATAACTCAAAGAAAAGATGTGACAAAGAAAAAATAAAACAGAAAACATGGGAAGAGGAAAGATAAATGAAGGCAAAAAGAAAAAGTAAAAAGTAAGTGGGAGGAGATGGATTCAGAATGAAAACATAGAAGTTAATCAGAAATTTCAGAAAATAATATTTGAAAAAGAAAACCTAGAAGACGATTCTATGAACAGCTCTTGGAGGAAAGGTAAAAAAAAAAGTATCTAAATTAAGAAATCTAACCAATTTCACATGTAACATAAAATGGATACTTCTTAGATAAATAGCTTGAAAAATAAGCACAAATTTAAAGCCTAAGCGCTTTTTTTTCATCAGAAATCTGCCTCTTTTCGTTCAATTATCTGCAACTGAGAGAATCATATTTTTTATTTATGCAACGAAAAATGATTTTCCGTATTTATATTTCGATGCAAGGAAAGAAGCCACTAAAAAACCTATAGCCTGCTATTTTTTTGTGCATTAAAAATGTAATGTGCAGAGTTGTTGAGATGAACGCGAAACCGGAAGAAACCACAGAAATATAATGGAATAAAATAGAAAAATAGAAAAAAAAGTTTCCAAGTCAAGGAATATTTTTTTCATTATTCACAGTTGGATGACATGCATTTGCAATAAGCTGCCAGCCAGAATAAAATTGAATTCTAAAACAAACCACTGGCTTTTTAATGAGAAAAATGCTGACAAATCATTAATGTTATAATGAAGTCTGCAATGAAGTCCACTCTAAAGACACTATAATTCTATCATCCCCCAAAATGTCAATTTAATGATATATATTGGCATCTATAATAATAATAATAATAATAATAATAATAATAATAATAATAATGCGTTATGTCCCTAATGCATAGCTAATATCTTAGGTCATTTCTGTTCGTGGCAACCTTGCACTCTGACTTCGTAGTTTCACTTTTGCTTCTGTCATCAAAACAATATCGCTGGCGTATCTTATGTTAGGTTTATGTCAGGTGATAATAATTCTTGTAAGTCTTCACGTTATCTTAATATCATTTCGCTGGATAAAATCAACCTTTTACTTGAGTGGATGCAGAAATCCGTGATGTAGTAACAGACGACGTAAATGTGACAGAAATCCAAAAGCCATGGGAATAGCAAAAGATGCCTTCAAAACCTAAGTAAAGTATAAAGAGAAAGGAAAATTTGATTAAAAACGAAGTATGCAAAACTTTAATATGATAGTGAGGGCTGGAATGCCCCTATCAGATGAAGAAGACATAAATGCGATTATACCAACGAATGGCCAGTTTCATGGATAGAACACGGGATCATAGACGAAATCTTCAGAAACACTAAAAGAAACAATCAGAAACAGACGATTGAAATTCCTGAGACACATAATGTGAAAAGTGGGTCTTGAGTCTCAAACACTCACAGGAAAGAAAAGCAAAAGGAAACAGTGAGTCCGTTATATTAGGAGTTTGAGTGACTGAATATCAGAACAAGGACAGTGTCAAAAGTTACATCGAAAAGAAAAAGATAGGATGTTGTAGAGAGACATGATCGCTCACGACCTGAAAGATCATTATAAATAAAATAAATATTCGAAACTTTCTTGAAGAATGGTTATTTTTCGTTAGAACAAGTGGCCAAGGTTCGAGTACAAATGCAATTCCGAATGCTGAATTTCAAAGCAAGCAAACAAAGAGAAGACGGATCATTACACGATTCAACATTTTGAAAAAATTAATTAACCTTAGTAAATATCAATAATGGCATACTCATCTGCTTGAGAGGCTGGTCAATAATCTTTCAAACGTTTGTTCAAACACATTTGTTTTTATTCAATGCCCACAGAGCCCACCTATAGTTTGTATTTCAACTATGCTGAGTGGAACTTACTTAAAGTTTCCGGAAGAGGGAAACAAGCAAAGTCAGAGAAGATAATCTGACATAAAAAACAATTTGAACACAGCCACTATGCTCAAACCCTTAGTTTTGCTGATTTGCGACTTCGTGCTAGCAAAACTGTACAATCCGATGCAACCAAGTTTTTCAGGTCTCGGCTGTCTCAATTCTTTTTGAGCCGCAAGGAAGGCGCGTCTGTCCAATTGTGTGAGCTTCTAAAAGTAAATTCACCTGAACTGCCTCGTCAAACTCTCTTTGATTTACAGCCATCTCCGCCACCAGAAGAGACAAAGGGAAGAGAGAGAGGGGATTATGATCCCGATGGTCGCACATACTAGCCGTAAGTATATTTATCGTAAACGTGAATTGTCAGTCATATTAAATATGACATTACATAATTCCTGAATTAGAAAGTTAAACGGAAACTCAGTAAAAGCTTAAGTTTGAGAGATGAAATACTTGATAGAGAGAAAGAAGGATTTTACCCATACAATCTAATATGATCCATAGCGCTCAGTTCCTTTACATTCCTCGCCGCAGTTAGAGGAATAAACATCTTCACACTTATGGCATGAGTTTTGGATTTCGTTACCTACACGAAAATGCAAAGATCATGGAGAAGACCATCCGAAGAAAAGTATATATATTAGAGATTCAAAAATCACAATAGGTCGTCAATTTGAAATTTTATTTTTCCCACATCTATAAAGATGAGTAAAAAATTTCTAAAAAATGCTGATGAGGAAATAAATTAATATAAAGGAAGTTGAATCTCTCAAAAAGTGGACAGTAAACGGATTTGTGCTGTATGATAGAAATTGATAAACATTCACAAGCTAAGAAATTAATAAATATTAACGTGATTTAGATCGCATTTCATTTTTTCACGTGGTTTGTACATGTCGATGTGAAGGATTGACTTGAAATAAGTCTCTCGTACATTATTTATATAAAATTAACATTCTGCACACCTTCATCGTACAAAGTAACTTATACGTAATTACAAATTAGTTGTAGAACTTGGGGCGTATATAAGAAACAATTCGACGGATGCAAAAGGCACAATAAAACTGAATCATGTGACTCTATGGACATAAGGAAATTACAGGCCCTCAAAACATTACTGTGTTCCAGTGCCTTACTCGAAGTGGCGTCCAGAAATTGTAGTAATATATGGCTTTAACAAACGACACTCGCAAAATAAGAATTCCTGTCTGGATCAACTAGTAGCAAAGGCGACAAATGTAATAGAATTTAAAAAAAATTAGAATTGAAAAATTTGAAGAGGAAGATAAACAAGTGTCAGGAGGAGAAAGTGGTTATGCTATACTAACTTGACTTTAAACTTCTGCCAAAACAATGTTCAGTGTAGCTTTTTGAGAGAATGCCAAAAGTATTGGTATGTATCTCTTATTTCAAATGAACTATCGCTATGTAACTCTGTGACTGGAATTCTAAGTAATGCAGTAGCATATAGCATAAGGTAACAACGTCCTACTTCTTGGTGTTAGAACTGTAGGCGATGTCTAGGAAAATCTAAGTTACAGCTTTTTAAAAACCATAATATTACTAAGAGGAGCCTCGGGTCATATTTGCTCGAGAAATAACTTTCTCGATCCTCTCAAGACATTCGGAATCAACATTATAACACGAAAGCAAACTTTTTAAAATATATTTTCTTTGATAGTAAGACCGTTTTGCCTCAGCGGCTTCTTACTGACGATAATCAAGGAAACGCGGAAACTATAAAAGAAAATAAAAGAAAACGCGCAAACTATCAAGAAATAAAAAAAAAAGTTTATTTACTTTCCTGGAGATATGAAAATATACTACAAGTTATTGATGTCGTGAGGAAAAAGAGACAAAAATATAAGAGAAGTTGATATAAGTATTTATTCAGAAGTGTTATAAAAGAGAGCTATACATTTGTTCATTTATCATTATCATTGTAATTCACGCTTTACTATTTGGTCATGTCAGGTCTTAACTTTTAATCACGACGCTTTTAAATGGATTTTTACCTCAAATCACTGTAGTATCTCACCGTAAGAAGCAAGTGTTTGGAGATATCTGAATGTTTCAATCATCTTCTATCTGACCCATTTGCTAATTAAAACAATTCAGATTCAAACACTGCAGAAAGAATTTTCTCAGGTCAGAAAACACGAACTCTTTTCCCCAATGTCATAATGGCATCCATCTTTCGTCTGCATCTTCACTTGACAGACTGGAAATAAACCCGAAAATCTTAAAAATCGCGTTAGTAGATCCTTTAGATTTTACCAAAGCTCGAATCAAAAGCTTACTTTAACTACGCAAATGATATGAAGCATTCATACTGTATAAAGTGAAAGCCTCCATTGTCTTGGGTTAAAACGTTGATACTGTTAATAGCTCTTTATGGTATTTAATTGTTGCTGAATTTGTCCCTATTTATAGTGTGGAATTTCATTCATATTTTACTCTCATTAGAAATTGTCAATGTTAAGCGTTTTGTGTTCAAGTAATTATCGATAGGAAGTGCACGCCCAGTCATCGAAATATGACACAAAGCCGGCTTTAAAATGCAACTCTCGGGTGCAAATGAAAATAAGAGCAAAAACTACTCAGCCCCTTCATTATTTCCTTATTGACACGTCTCAGATTTCTACCCTCCCCGTTTTGATAGAATTGAGAGGCTCTGCCTGGGAGGAGACTACCTACTGGATCTGATGACCTCTACTGAGGTCCTCGTTTGGGCCAGGTGAGTATAGACATTAACATATTGTCGGTACGTATGCTCAGTATAAAAATACGATCATCAACAGCGAGAATCTAAGTTTTTCAATTAAAAATATGCGATACTAATACTAAACGTCCGACTTGTGGAAAGATAAATTATGTATGTAACTGACCGCTGAAAAGTTGAATCAATACAAAGATGGCACGAGACGTGGTAAACTTAACAACTAATTTTATTCAAATTGGCGCTCGATTCGTTTTGCTCCCAACATTCTCCAGTGGGACTGGAAGTACTAATAATAATCATAATCGACATTATTAATGTTTTTTATAAACACTGATTTCGTGCTGATAAATTTATTCATTATTAGTTTCAATTTTGTGTATGCTCTTGTCTTCTCTGATCCGACAAGCAGATTTTGCGTGCTGGATATTACCACAAGGGATAAGTCTCTTCCTCTCATTGGGGTTTTATGCTTCCAATAACCATGCGGTGCGGCCTGATTTGTTTTGGTGGATCGAGCCGTTTTTGACATCTGGTTGGACAGTTTCAGCAGGGGATAGGAATACCATCCCAGATTTAGATCGTATAGGGGAAATATCGGGTGCTAACAATCTGGATGTGAAGCCATTTCGGGACTTTATAGGCAAGTTCGATCTTTCTAATAAGTATCGTAATGAGAACCCCTGAGAGGTAGTACGGACATGGACTAATAAGGACAGCTCGGCTTCGGTGGTATATTCCTCGGCCGAGTCTTTGTTGAGGGAGTCGACGTAGATCTCTTAGGTTTACCAAGTTTTCATTCAATACACGGATCATAGTCTCGTACGGATTCATGTAAATTTAAATAAGTCTAAGGTTATTATGGCTGTCTCCTGGAAACTGAAAGCATCATTATTAGTTGAGCTAGATTTACAGGATTAGCTGCTACTAATGCTACAGCGAGAATTGACGGGGCCTATGGTTAGAAATAAATGTGGGATATATTAAAATCCAATGTTAGCTTGTTTGCTACTGGGTATAGTCGCTGGCTCACTCGTTAGATTAGCAGTGCAAACGGCATGTGAAGTCAGTTGATTGGGCGATTAAATTCCGTGATAGTGGGAAAGTACCCTTAGCAAGCCTCGTTGCTTATCAAAAAGTATCAATTTCTAGTAGCTAGGGATTGGTTAAAAATAGCGTCTTCCGAGGCAACGAATATGTGCAAAAGATACTCGAAATGTATCCAATCGTCATATCGCGTGTGTCACATTGCTGGACAAGCGGACCGTGACTACAAACAAGGGATTTGTGAGGCTTTTCGAGACTACATCAGGATCTGTTTAACAGGGCGACCGGTATGATCCCTGCTCGGTTTGATGCCTATTAGGCCGACTTTCCCCGCCTCGAGGCAATTGAAGTCTGAGATCGGGGAAGCGCTGAAATTAGTTGATCGGAAAAAAAACCTCCGGGATTAGATGGTCTTCCTTACGAACTGTACTTAAGCCAACTGCTTATCTTTGTTCAATTGCTAGAACTGATTTTCAACAACTGGATGAAGCAAGGGTCTATACCTTAACGCTTCACCAGAGGTATGGTCAAATTACTACGCAAGGACAAAACGGTGGGATGAGATAGGTAATTATCGTCCTTTGGGGATGTTACTTACAGATTTGAAGATTTTAGACAAGATCTTAGCCGTTTGTTGACTGTCCTCACTAGTCTGATTGCCTCCTAGCAGTCTTGTGCTGTGAAGACTAGACTATTTAGGACAACCTTTATTTGGTATGCTCGATCATTGAGCAAGTCGACAATGAATCTCCGCTGATCAATTTATATGAGCCCAAGGCATTCGATAGAGTTGACCATTATTTTCTGGTGGCTGTTCTTGCAGATGCTGGTTTCGGGCCGTACTTTTACACTTGAATCCGACATGTATGCTTCTCCAGAAGCACTTTTAGAAATTAATGTAGTAAGATAGGGAACCCCTTTCGTACTAATCTCGTTCCATTCGTCAAGTTTGTGCACTTTCGTCCTTACTCTACGGTTGGAACCTTTTTCTTCTCGAGTTAAAGACGAATGTGGTCCCATGCTTAGTTTCCTTAGTTGGTGCTACCACCTCGTCTAGTTACTCTGCCTATGCCAACGACGCGTCGAGCAGAGCTGCGATTGTCAAAGTTGGCAAAAGAGATCAAAGCGTACGAGACGGTGACAAGGGGCAAGATAAGTCTGTTGGCTTTCGGTTGGGCGCATGAAACGGTGTTACACTTCCAGTGCCCTTTCTCTGGACGGACGGCGACAGAAGAAATTCTATTGGGACGAGAAGTTTACCTCTTCCCAACTGACCCTGTTCTTTTGGCATCAGCTGAAAGTTAAGATTATGACGGAAAGGATTTGGCAAAAGGTGGGTGAGTCATGCGTGTCTGTGTCGTGTAAGAGGAACTGACTGAATGAGTCATTTTGATGCTGGAAATTCTGGAGAATACATTGGTAACCCAAAATATGGTAATTTAGGCTTTTTTACTTTTAGTTTTTTCTATCAAAGTTAGCTAGGGGATTCATGCTCATTGGCCTATTTTATTTTTGTCCCCACTTTCTTTAGTTTAATTCCTCTTGAACTTTAAGTGAACAGAGATGTCAATTCTCTAGTGGACGCGCCCTTTCGTTTTTCGAGTGTGTTTTTCGTAGTTGTTGTTGTGTTTGGATGCGTATGTGTTTGAGTGAGTGTTTGATCGAATGATTGTTTCAATGCTTAAAGTCCCGCATTAATTTCGTTTCGTTAACTGTTGTTTCGGCTATCATTTAAGGATTGTACGGAGTATTACTAACACTATTTTGTTTCGTTTCTTGTAAGCATTTTATTTTCTTTGTAAATATTCATTGGGTTTATAAATTTTAAAATTGTTATTTTATCCCCCTCTACAACAGACAAATTTTACATATGGGGACTAGTTAGGACTTTATATAGTCTCTGAGGTATTAAAGTGGCTATAGTAAGAATGGTAAGTAAGACTGTGTTGTTTTCATCTAAGGATTATTGTGGCATATTTGGGTCAGTAATTGTGGCTAGCTAAGATTTATTGTAAGACAGATGAAGAACAGCCTTCCCAATCCGCCATTTCCGTACGATAAATATCATTAGTTTTTATTTTTTAAATAATCTTAATCACACCTGTTAAAAGTAATCTGAAAAACAGTTTCAAGTTATAAGCTAATCTTGGAATTTTGAAAAAATGTTGAAGAAAAAGGAAACTCCAAGCTGTAACTGAATAAAAATATGTTATTCATTCTCGTCCACATGAAGAAAGTGTAACTCCTACTCGAGTCAAAATATTTGAAATATCTTAATTACTAGCAATTTTTAACAAATATCGAATATTGGCAAGGAGTAGAATACACAAAAGTATTTTTTTTCATTTTGTTTTATAGCCAACAGGTTAGCAACTCGCTGAAAGCGCTTTGTCCTATTCAATTTTAGTTCTGCTTTCTTGAAAAATGATCAATTTTAAAAAGAAAAACATTGATTTTTCTTTAAGTGTGAATTTTAATTTTCAAAATCGATTAAAATTAGGAAAACAGAAAGACAAAATATATTTTTCAGTGTGAAGAGGTTTTAGCCTCAGAAAGAAATATAACTAGTTTGTTTTCTATTGATCGCACCATAGAATTGCAAAATGTATATGTTTCTTATAGTATGTTTTATATTTACATAGAATTTCCTTCACATATAACAATGCCATAGGAAAATATGCAATCTTATGTGGATACGTAAAATATCGAAAGAAATGTAGCAATTACTTTCAAAAACATAAACAAGAAAGACAATTCAGATCGAAATTTACAAAAAGAGAATATTTTTAAAAAAAGCTAAATTGAGGAAATGGACTGAAAAGGTTAATTTCTTCGCCATCACTAGAGATTGCACATGATTGGGTAAAAGGTTGAGAAAAACAACATATACTTCCAAACATTTCTTTCAATATTCTTCGAAAGAATTCTAAAATATTCGTTTCATTTTAATGGATTTTAGCAATGCAAATTTCAATTTTGGTTTCTTTTGTTGTTAAGGCAAATATTTCTAACATTTTTCTACTTTTCCACCACTCTTTTCAAACTTGAGTAAATTATGAAGCAGTAAATATTTCAAGGCGTGGTATTTCATATATAACTTACACAGCATTATTTCATCTAAGGTTTCATACAAAATTCCATTCGCTTTATGTAAGGATGATAGATTTCATATTATTCTTCTTACGTAGCCAAAGTGGGAACCTATATTTTTTATGAAGGCAAACGGGTAATGTATTCTATACTTTTTTCTATTCATTATGTTCGTCTTTTTTAATGCCCACATAATTTCAACAATTGCCTTTTTCATGTATCTTCGTACTCATTAACATTTTATCGAATAAGTATAGAAAAATATTAATTCCACATCTAAAAATGTCCAACTTAAAAAAACGGAACTTAGACGCTGCTAAAAATAAACTTTGTAATAATTTGTCATGTAGCTTTGTTGCTATTATTTCCTTATAAAGTATGTAGATAGACACTGAAGTATGAATGTGCTTCTCCTGTATGGACGAATGTAATTAGGAGAATATCAGAGTATGAGATTGATGTACTCAGTATATTAAGTGCTGATATCAAATATTAAAATACGGAGGAGTACTGGAAGTTCTCATTAGGATGCACTTACTAACATCTGGCCAAGCAGCAAAAATTTTCTAATCTCTTCTTGGTCCGACTGAGAACTTTTTAGCAACTCTACACATATGGTATGTCATATGGATTTTATAATTACCTTTCTCTTTTCGTTAATATATACCACATTTTCTACTCTATCTTATCCTCTTTATTAATGTTCCTCGGTTTTACTACACTTTCTTACTTTTTTTTATTATTATTTATCTCCTGACATGAAAATAATCACGTAAGCTTAAACGACTTCCAAATGGCATGATTTAATATTAGGTATCTCCAAAGATGCGTTAAAAATGAGCGCGCATGAGGGAAATACACCCAAAACTTAAAAAAAAAAACAATGCTTCATTGTCAAAATCATTGTGTTATTAAAAGGAAAGGCAAAAGGATTTTTTATCCAAAACTTATTTGTAATCCTTTTTAGAACCTTCGAGATTTTAATTAAAATCTTATTTAGGGTCTTTTTTGTGGTGAAAAACATTGATTTGGAAATTCTTACAAAAATCAGACAATTGTCGGATTGTAATGAAACTTTTAGGACGTATTCATAAATGAATTAAATTATTTTTTAAATGTTCCTTCTTTTTCAATTTTTTTCTATCCATTGATTTTAATTATTTATTTTTATAAAATTTGGGAAAATTATTTTTTGTAGCGATTAATATTTATATTTAATATTAAATTAAATCATCAATTTATTTTTGTCAAACAGTATCTCCAGTTACAGAAAGATTGTTCAGAATCGTAAAATAAAAAAGCTATAAAATCAAGACATTATTTAATTAGAAAATATTTTAATTAGAAAAAATTATAAACTTTTCTATAACTATAGACTTTTTAAAATTTATAAATCTTTTAAAATTCTGTACTAATTTATGTTTAGCTATCAAATGATATTGTTGTTAAATTTAATAAGGTATTTACGAATCAATAATGAAAAACTTACTACAATTCAGAGACACACATTTATAAATATAATTTTAATTTTTTTCGTGTGTAAACATGCCGATTTTTGTAAATACAGATCTTCATACACAACATTGCCAGAAAATAAGAACAGTAATTATAGTAAATTTACTATTTATTGGGAATTTTCTAACATTTCCTCGACCAGTGTATTCGTAAAGCCAAAGTACGTAAAATCCAATAAAACGTTAAAATATTCATTTTCTTTTAAATCATATTAAAATTATATTAAAAAAGCGTTTACATTATATTCATGTAATTTTATTACAATTATCTGTTTCTTTTTATAAATTTCCCAAACATCAGACTGTCGATAATTGTCAACACCTCAAAACACTTCCGTGTTAAAAATGATTTTCTGCGATATTTCAAACTTAAAAGTAAGTAATATTCAGATCAATTAATTCAGATTAATTAAACTTTAAATCAGCTAATTTTTCTGAAATAACGTTTTAGAATACATGTATTATTTTTGAATTTTTATAAAAAAGAGAATTACATTATGTTGACAGATTCATCAAAATGGACATTTTTATAAATTTTTCTAATAACCAGAAAAATCATTTCAATCAATTTAAATTCAGTTTGAAATGTAATAAAGTTTATTGGAAATATTAAATTTAATCTGTTAGCTCGGAATTAAAACTAAAATAAAATCTTCAAGATATTTTTAAATCGATTTTAAAGTTTAGGTATCATTTTGGTTCGTTGTTTGTTTTTGAGGTAACTTAATATATTTATTTTCTGAAACGTTGCGCATTATTTTTATACATTCCACCAAAATCCGAGAGAAGTAAGCTTCTAAGATCTCTCTTCTTATAATCACAGAATAATTTTCTCCGGTGACTCAAAAATGATATGTACTGCGTTATAAAATATTTTTTCTCTTAACAGGCTTTTACTCATGTTGACACATTAAACTTTTTTTTTTCATTCGGTTGCAATTTTTCTGTAAATATTTGTTGCTTCTACTCGAATTTTTTTAACATTTTACTCCAAGAAAAGTAACGAAGCGACTAAGACGCGAGGGGTTACTTTGTGTGGGAGAATAAGAGAAAAAGAAAAAAATTATTAAGGAGAGAGAAAATCAAAAGAACAGAAATTAAGAAGACAGAAAATAATGATTCAATAATAAATGGACGAAATCTATAATGATATATCGAAATTTCAATTATAAAAGGACGAAATCTATAATGATATATAGAAATTTCATTTATAAAAGGACGAAATCTATAATGATATATAGATATTTCAATTATAAATGGACCAAAATCTATAATGATATATAGAAATTTCAATTATAAACGGACGAAATCTATAATGATATATAGAAATTTCATTTATAAAAGGACGAAATCTATAATGATATATAGAAATTTCAATTAAAAAAGTACTGCGCTTAAAATCATAAATTTGATGCACCAAAGAGGAAAATTTTGTACTTAAAAATAAGTTATTTTTCTGATTTAAATTAGAATTAATATCTTCATCTTCATTACTATCGCAACGTTTGTTTTAAGATGAAGCATAATTTTGTTACATTATTAAATTTGGACTACGACTACATAACGCCAACATGAAAATATAGATGTGGTCATTTGTAGAGAACAAAATTTAATTCCTTCAAACAATTTAGATCCAGCAATGCTTTTAACTTGACAAAAGGTAAACAATAAAATTTATACATACAGCCACAACATAATAAAAGAAACTCTTTGATAACGACTGATGAAAACCAAATGTACTCTGATATCGGTCATTTTATATTCAATTTTTTTTACTGGAAACCAGATAAAATTTTCTGAAATATAAAATAAAATAAAGAAAGAAAGAATATCTGTCTGTATTTCTGAAATGAGGTATTGTAATTATTTACACTATTTACATTGTCCGGAATGTTATCCTCATATTCGTTGCCATGTTCACGACGTTTCGGTCGTCGTATGCTTGAAAGGGAGATAAGTGCGATATGCGGACGAGGCATGGCACGTGGAACTTGATGGACAAAATAAAGGATTCAGTTCAAAATTCCAATCACCTGAAGAAGGCTGGAGCTTATAATGGCTGAAACGTCGTGAATATGGCAACAAACTTAAGAACAACAGTCTGAACAATGAAAATAAAAAGAAAGTACTTTCGTTGATTTTCAATGGTTTTTAACCAAACTTTAACATATAAACGTGCAAGTATTGTTAAAGGATCATCAATTTTATCGATGATGGTTAATATTTATGAAACGGTTTGAGAATGACACAGTTGAAGTTAAACTGAAATATATTGAAAGAACGAAAGAAAGAAATCTACAGACTCATGCAATATGAGTTCATTTAACTCCATAAAACCGTCAATACATTACCCTTTTGCGTACATTTAGGTACGCGACAGTATCATGATGGGTTCACCTATCTCTCCAACACATCTTTAGTGTACCAATGGATTTAAATATGTAATTTTTCAGCGTTTTTGTTTTATTTTGTTTCCCAAAGTGATCATGTAAATGTCAACATCATTTCATAGCAACGCTACAAGCTCGGTTTACACTGAAAGAAGCACATGACCATTCGCAATGCACATAACATCTGTTTGTAGGCGTGGTAGATATTAGGTTGGTGCAAAAATAATGTCGTTTTCTCACATATGTTACTATGTGAGAAAACGACATTATTTTTGCACAGCCTAATAATATAAACAAGAAACCAGCTGCCCTCTTGAACGTAAAGGTCTTAACGGAAATGAAACAACTTCGTTATGTTTAGCAGACTGCGTACGAAAAGAAAGCACGTTGCTCTATTTAGAATGTAATCGATAGAGTCGACATGAAAAATGTTGCAATAAGCTCATAAGATTAAGGCATCCGCACAGATGTTGAAAATAAATGTATACACCAACCCAGTATAGATTTTAACACAATATATTAACCAGTGCGAGAAAAATGCATTTGGCAATTAATTCACACCATAATACGGAGCTATTTCATAATTGTCCGTCATAAAAATTTCATTTCTTAGCAATGAAAATCCACAGTCCTCCCTACGCCCAAAATCAAACAAACTATGTATTCCAACTAATTTTTACTAATATTTACCACCCAGTCTTATAAGTCATAATACTGAAACCGATCAACACAATCCTCCCTATCGCTTATGCTATAAATTTAATGAAACTGCTGACCACATATTATCGAGATACCCAGTACTTGCAGAGAAAGAATACATTATTAGGCATGACAGGTTAATATATACAGTGGCATGTCTGTTCGAAATATAGTATTGAAGTTCCGGATATATGGTACAAACAGCGCCAAAATGAAGTGACTATGAAATTTTTCAATGATCAAAGAAAGGAATAATGATGCAAATAGTTCAGTAATAATCATAAAAGATTTCAAAAAAGAACCTATCAACTAATTAATATGATTTGTCTACCGGAATCAAATGTTTCTAAAAAAAATGTTTTTAAAATATTAAATTATAACGACCTGAAAATCGAAGTAAGAAAAATGTTGAAATTTAAAACTACGATTATCCCTGTTGTGGTTAGGTATGATAAAGAACGGTACCGAAAATCATGTGAGTAAAATTCTAGGACACATCAGCATCAGATTACTTTGTTCATATATCATCCTCAAAACTCTCTCCATCTAAACGAAACGTCCCAAATGTGAATAGATTACTCTCTTACAGTGCGCTGTTTACTTATAGACCACAGAGTGGCCTTCGTAATAAGGCAATTCAAGTTCATTTCTGAGAAGATGATACCATATCCAATAATAGAGAATAATTGAAAATGTCCATTGTCACCACAGAATTACATATTTGATGTTAGGAATGTATTATTTTTTTTAAATAACCTTTTTTTATTAAATAAGCGATATATATGAAGAGAGAATAAATTCAAAGAAGAAAAAACATTCTTCTCGACTTCTGTAATCGAAAAGCAAATAAGTAAAGTTAATACGAGAAATGTTAATTTTAATTAAATTTATAAAGCATTAATATATTTCTTTTATTTTTCTCTAAATATAACCGTAGATATATAATATAATAGTAGAAAATAAATGTATCGTATCACTAAGTGTCTGTGTGTTTCTGCCTGAAACATTCTTAATAGTACTTGAAATGATCTTAGTATCCGAACTAACGTGCTGAGGATGATAATGACAAAACCAATTATACTCATAAAATGAGACTGAAATCAGAGATTTTAGCATAATGATTAACAGTTATTTCTACGAAGAGCAAGAGAATCTTGTAATCTTCCTATGCCTGTAAGTTTGGCATTGATAATTGCCATTTCTTTTGTCATCTGTCAAAGAATGTTGCACTTTTTTCAGAGATTTTGCTGATTACTCTTAAAATGGCGGGAAAAGTACATTTGAAGTGTTGCGACATTTTGGCGTTGATTAGGTAAAAACTGTCTTCAACAATCATATGCAATTTGCCCTCATCAATACAGAACGTCGAGGATTTCGCATGTTTCTCATTGAAACATTTAGGTTGAGTCAATACATCCTTTCGACTGAACTAAGGATCAATTTCAAACCATACAACAGGGACATATAGTTGGCAAGCAGTTAGCTTTGGTTCTTTTTTCTAAAATTGCAAATGCGCTGATGCGTGTAAAACAGATGATTGTCCAAGTCGAGGGCTACTTTCTTTTTTCACTGATCTGAAAAGGTTTTCTATCAATTGACGTCTAGAAATTTCCTATAAACATAACATCTGTTTATACAATTTTGTTGCAGAGCTGAATATCAAGCTCTGATATTAACGTGGAAGGCTAAATGGAAATTTTCAGCATTCAATTTACTTTACGTAATTTCCAGCATCAGTTCCCAAAAATCTGGGTGAGCGTGCAGAAAGGCTCGTAAATACGTAGACACACACACACACACTCACAAACATGTATTTTGTCATAAAATAGTGCTTATTTACGTAGTTTCAAAATGGATGCAATGCTCTTACGCCATTGTAATTATTTCTAATATAGTTTATATGAATATATATTAACATACGTATGCGTATACATAAGCAAACGAGAGTGTAAGTAGGAGCACGTGAATAAAAACATGGAAGCAAATAAACATAGGGAAAAGATAGATAGATAGATAGATAGATAGATAGATAGATAGATAGATAGATAGATAGATAGATAGATAGATAGATAAACCGGGGTGAAATTGAAGCAACATGAAAAAGCAGAATATCTACTTATTTACAAAAGCGGAGAAATTATCAACATTTTTTTTTTTTTTTTTTACCAAAGACGATCATTGTAATCATGATGCGTCTGTTTCTTATTTCAGTAAAAGAATAAATTTTCTCGAAAAGCAGTGAGAGAGAAATGGATAAATATTTCAATTAGTATATTATTCTGCATATGATTGGTGATTGCTATTTCACTGCACTGCCCTAATTTGTTGCGACAGATTCAGTGAAAACATCATCTCAAAAATATAGTGAACAACAAAACAGGAAACTCTCTCGGCTTTCATATGAGTTCATCTGTTAATATCGATCATGACAATGTCGAAATACAAAGCTCAATCCCCAAAAATTAAATCAGTCAATTAGAAGCTTTGAGAAACCAACAAATTCTATTGAAAAAATAAGATTTTCATTCAGATGCCAAGGATTATATTTTAGTAAAATAAGCTAGTGACCTCTACTTGAAAAATGATAGCAAAACTAACAAAACCATCTGAATATTTTATTTTGTCTTCTACTTGATATTATTCATAATCAAAAGCTATTCATTTATCAATAGCAAATATTTACGCTTAGTAAATCGTTCAGATGGAGAAGACAAACATTTTATTTTAAACAGTATTTACAGGTTTGATCGCTAGAAATGAAATATCAAATATGATTTAAATAAAACACAAAATATGAAAAGTAATATATATATTAGGTTGGTGCAAAAATAATGACGTAATAATGTCGTTTTTTGACGTATTTTTAACGTCAAAAAACGACATTATTACGTCATTATTTTTGCACCAACCTAATATATATATATATATATATATATATATATATATATATATATATATATATATATATAGGAAAAGCAACACCCAGATGCGGCAGCCTGTTTCATGCTAAACACAATCCTCGGGCCTGAGGATAGCCAATATCCACTTCCATATTTATGTTTACGTACCTCTCTATCCCAGATATTGAACACTTTAATCAATAAATATATCATATACCATAAAGCTATATTTTATCATATATATGTGTGTGTGTGTGTGTGTGTGTCGGTGTATTGACATATAAGCATTTTGAGAATAACATTTTTTCAAGTACTTGATGATGTAAGAAATGAAGAATTAAAACAGAAGGAAATTATGATCATGCTAATGTTTGTGTGCATAGACACATGCAAACACACACACACATATATACATATATATATATATATATATATATATATATATATATATGGCTAGTGAGATAGAGAGAGAGCGAGAGAGAGAGAGACAGTTAGAGAGGTAAGAAATAGGGGGAATGGAGAACCACCCAGAAACCAAATTAAGTATGGAAGAGCAATACCCATAAAAATGAAAATGGGCAAAAAACTTGTCTTTAATGAATATATATTGTATTCCTATTTGAAATAGAAAAACTATCTAAATGATAACAATATAACGAACAAAAAAACTAATACAGAAAACAAGTTTTGCAAACAAAATAAATCTATTCACAGCCTGTGAAAGTTTTTTAAAGCTTTAATAAATTGCACCATTCTCAAAGGCCTGGTGACTCTGGCTTTAAACGTCAGTTTATATTTGATTGATTTATTTCAAATGCAGCATCTTGCCAATAAATCAGCTTTTCATTTCTCCATGAATGATTTAATTTATAGAATAATGCAAATATTACATTAGTCTAACAAAAATCACAAGTCGCAATCCATTCTTTATAACGTCTAAAAGGATACCATAATTAAGATGGTTGGCTGCAATCTCCATTAGGATTTGGCCTTTTCAAGTATTTATTATTTTGCATTATTTATTAAAGAGTATTTGCCATTTCTTCTGTCATAATTTAATTCTTAGCTTCATCAGAAATGTTGTGTTTAATTGCCATCTATTGGTTTACACAAATGACCTTGTGACAATAGTGACTTAGTTGACTTTAAATTGTTCTAAGTAATTGTTTGCCGCTTATAACTATGTACAGCAATATTATTTGCTATCTAATAAAATTTAATCTTTTCAAACTTGAATCTCAACACTAGTATAATTTTGACTTTTATTTTTTGTGGCATGATTCAAATTGAGAATATCATTACGTTTCTTGAGTACTTAATGAAAATTAAATCATATTTTAAAAAAGAAGTTCTTGAAACGGTAGATAATTAGGGAGCATTTCTTGAATGATAATTTTGGCAGGAAATTTATATTATCTTTCTTATAGTTGATTCACATTTTGCCAGGTTTTACCGTTTTTCTGCAAGCGGCAATTTTTTTATCTTCTTGAAATTAAGTTTCCAAGTACATATATATCTTGATATTGAAATAGCTAATATCGTTAGAGTAGATTTCTAATATGTTTTTAAATTTAATCAGGAAAGAAATAACAACAAACTATTACTGAGATTTCTCTGCTTAAATCAATTGATCTATTTCTCAAAATCAACGTACTTGTGTAACTGCCATATTTAATTTAGGACCTTATAGTGATTTACATTATACACAAGTTAACTTTGGATTCCAATCATTGAATACACAAACATTTCACTGATTTTTCTTTCTGAGATTTACTATTATAATTTGATAAATTTAAACTTCCATTTCGACCGTTTCATTATCATTTTGTTTCAGGGGAATTCCTTCTTCTTCTTCTTTTTTTTTTTTATTGAAGAACAGATTTTAATCACAACAATTCTCTTTCTATGAAGACACTACGATACTTAGAATTTTACACTCATGCGAAATACTTCAATTGAATAATAGTCTAGAGATAATTTAAAATTCTTTAAAATATCATGTTCTTCTCTACCCCTTCTGTCTCTCTCTCTCTCTCTCTCTCTCTCTATCTATCTATCTCTCTCTCTCTCTCTTTCGTCCTCTCTTTCAATTTCACAAAAGGTGACGTTATAACTATGATTATATTTTACAAGATAATATAATTGTTAATATGACATTTAGAGTTATCTGGTAAATTTGTTGAAACTCTTAAAATAATATCTATTTTTACCTTTTATTTTACAATCTTCAAAACACTTCATAATTTTATTTTTCTTGTTTGTATATAAAAAAATGAATTTCTCCATCAGTTTCGCTTTGAAAAATAACAAGTGAATATATCAAAATATACGAGAAGTATTTGGAAATGATTTAAACGAGAGAGTTAAGCACGTTGCTGTTTTGCAGACAGAAAGTCTGTTCAGTTCTTGTGATAATTATTCCGATTTGGAAAGCTCTCAAGGTTTGCGGAACATGTTGTTCTGGCATAAGCAAGACGGCAAAAATAGAAAATAACGGCGTTTGTATAAATTAAGGGTAAAATAAAGGATGAGATCAAGTGAATGAGGAAATATTAATAATAATAATAATAATAGTAATAGTAATAATAATAATAATAATAGCAAAAAAAATAATAATAATAATCATAACAATAATAACAATAATAATTGTATTATTGATAAAGTGAAAAACTTTTTGATTTATTTTTATGTATTAAAAAATCTTTTGAAAGAATTTAAAATAAAGTACTCTTGTATGAATAAGAATCGATATATATATATATATATATATATATATATATATATATATATATATATATATATATATATATATATATATATGGGGGGCTGTATGTAAAACTCTTCAAAATTGTGCACTTTTACCCTAATCGGAAGCATTGGGGTGCGACAATTTAGTAAAAAAAAATAATAATAATTACCCTTAATAAAACTGGTTGATTTATCGCTGCAAATGCAATATTTATTATTCTAATATCGCTATTAGTATTCGCAGTTCTAATGGCCAGTTACGGTAAGTTCAAGTATATCTCGTAAAAAATACTGTCCATGTATTTATCGTTTTGATCATCAAGTCCTGAATGGATTTTCTTAAAACTGAAACTGTTTCCAGTGATGCTCAAAAGTTGATATTTTTCTGAGTCTCCTTTTCTTTAGCCAACATCTTTCGGTTTAGTCTTTCTATTACAACTTTTTCTTTTGTTGGTTTCGTTTATATTTCATACAGAAAAAAAAAACTAATCTATATTCGCAAAGTAAAACCATAACATACACAGTTGGGTGTTTATTTTTTGTTCTAATTTGCTTTACTATGTGTTTTTATCTTTTTATGATTTCTGTGAAATCGTCTATCAATTACCTTCAGGAATTTTGATGATCTGTGTGTTTGAGGACATCAGATATTTCTTCAGTGACTTTTTTGATTCCAGCATATACTAAGTGAATCACTTTCGTGAAACTATATTTTATATTTTTTCGGTATTTCATATTGCAGCAATTTATTCCTTAATTCAGTCTTCACCTCTTTAGTTTGTATTCTTCAAACATGGCAGTGACGGTCTCGTACATGATTCTCGTAATTTTGTTCAGTTAAATCAGCAGCGGAAATCAGTTGTGTTGGTTAGGGTTACTTCAACACTTTCATAATTTTCTTTTTCTTTATACTTCGTTTTCGTTGCAAGTTTTTCATCTCATGGGTAGTAATATTCCTTGCCAACTTTCCTGTTCTATTTGGCTCTATTCTAAATTTATTTCTTCACTCAGCAAGTATCTGGTTTGTTGCAGAAGATATATTTCGCTTTCATATTTCTGAAATTCTTTTTCTATATACTTTTTAAGATGGATTACTTTTAAAAGAACAACACATCACAAAAATTCTAGTCATGATTGCCCCATTTATTTTTCGCCCAACAATCGCAATGTGCCAATTTCCCAGCTGTAGGCGATTAAGGAAAGGCTTTAAAAAAAAAACTCATATAGAATTTTGAAAACTATAAAAGAAAGGAATAAATAACCCTAATCAATTTCAGAAAATAAGGATTAGAAATAAATCTCTAAAATAAAAATATTTAAAAAATAATAACAGAAATAATAATATTAATTTAGAGAATGTTGTATTAATATTATTATTATTATTATTATTATTATTATTATTATTATTATTATTATTATTATTATTATTATTAATCAAGGATGAAACTAAGTCGAAATGCAGGATCTGCGGAAAATGATGAAACTGTCGACCAGGATGCCCGGAACTAGCAAAAGGTGAATATACACGCAGACATAACAGGGAAGCGACATATGTGCACTGGAAGACATGCAAAAAGCACAAAATCGAAACCACTGAGAGATGGTATGAGCACCAACCAGACACAGTTACACAATATAATGGTGTAACTATCTTCTGGGACATGCCAATTCAAATTGACAGATAAATAAAAGTCAACGGACCTGATATAAAGAAAAGAAATTCCGTAAATGTATACTTATTGACATAGCAGTACGATCTCCACGAAAATTATCGAAAAATTGTACTGGCAATCGATATTAACAGGATGTGGAGAATGAAGTCTGAGACTGTACCAATAGTAATCGGAGCTGTGTGCCTCGTGAGAAAAGGAATGGACAATTTTATTAACAGTGTCCAAGGTAATTCAACATACATGTTGCCTAGAAAAGCGCCTGGCTAGGAACACCTTATATACCAAGAAAATTGCTAGCTGTTAAATGACAATTCTCTTATAAGGCCTAATGACCATAGCTTGAACCCGGCTTTACAGGATACAAAGCCGGAAATATAACATACACAAATAATAATAATAATAATAATAACCATCACATCTGTCCGTCATTACATGCCTGGCATGTCCTCTTTATATTATTAGTCTGCTTGGAAAAAATCCTTCGTTTATGGAGATTTTACTACGGGCAGTGCAATCTTCTAGTAATTATAAAATCTTGTATGATCTTGCAATTTTAAACCTATTTAAGTATTCTAAACACGTTGGGTTGAAATTAAAATGTCATATGTTGGTTATCGGTGGTATTACTCTTCTTTTTTTTAAAAATTTTTCTTTGCTTTACTTCATTCAAGATGTTGCCAATTTTTTTTTTTTTTTTGCATCCGTTATTTCAGATTTATAGAGAATGGTATTTGATGTAATAAAGATATCATTTTAATACAAACAAATAATCCTATGCAAATTATCCAGCAAAATTATTCCGTCAATACAGATATGTGGATTCGAAACATAAACCAGTTTAATGCAGTTTAGATTTAAGACACGCCGAAATAATGAAAGAAAGGAAAAGAGCATCAACAAATGTCTCCTGACATAAACTCTTGGAAACATAGTGCCTCATTTAACGATCCACTACATCAGCGAAGTTTGGTTTGAATGGCTGTATTATTGGAAATAACAATTTGTAATTCACCGTAAATTGCGTGCTGAAACAAGCGTTGATATGTCTAGAGTAAAGACTATAATAATCTTCTATGCATTTCTTTTTTAAATCAAATATTTCAAATAAACAGAGCATCTAAAGATTGTCTAAACACTCTACTCCATTATTTACAGGATTTAGAGCCTGACTAATGTCCTCATCTTCGTTTTTATTATGAAAGCCTTTTTCGGTCGTTCTGCCCTCCGACATGTTCAGGGGTCTGTCGATCCAGGTAACGTTCAGGAAAATCTGCACTAATTCCATCCCTTGCAATGTGGTAAAGAACACAAAAGTGATCCCCTAAAATCAAGGGTGGAGAAACATTGAAAAGATGTAATTAATGGAAGACAACGAAATTAACTATAGTTTATTACAGCAAGCCTAGCATGGTTATAAATACCATATGGAAGCCTTTAATAAATAAAAAAAAGATAAATAACAGCGGAAAGAGCAAGACTTTACAACAAAGTTCCAGCTGCAATAATAAGAAAGAGATGCAACAAATGTAACAGAATAGCTGCAGCAGCATCAAAATGTCAACAAGAATATTAGGTGTAAGGCTGCAAGTATTATCTCCAGGACAATTTTCTTAATGTGGAGTCATAATAATTGAGTTCAATCCGTGTTCGGGGTAGTAGAGACTGGTGCCCTATGAAAAGAGAACTAACAATAACAGAACAGTACTAAAACAAGACGAGATATCCCGAGAGCTGGGCATCAGACAGAGAACACTCGAACCTATAGATTAAATAAAGTGTTCATTTCGAAATTCCCAGAATCGACAGGCATCTGAAGAATACTGGAGATCAAACAGCCAAAACCCAGTGATAACAAAAAAGAAAGACAAGGAAATTACTTGGACATAAATATTGTAAATATTAAATCCTTATCCTAGAAATTCAGATAGAAACAGTTTACTTTACCACAGATTGAAAATCACGTCTCACGTCTTGTTAATGTTCTTTAATTATTCGTGGAGTTTGCTTTTATTTGGGTAAGAGCCATTATAAATCTCCCACAAAAAATATAAAGTATCATATCTTATATCGTAAAATACTTTTAAGGGCGGGCATTATGTAGATTTTCTGTCATTGAAAATTCAAGATATTTTTATATATTACTAGCTAAATTGAATCAGCTATTTCTTGTTTCCCTATATTCGTTCTTCGTCTTTCAACTCCCCTATTTTCTATTCTTCAGTCTCTCTAGGGATAATTCTTTACGAGACACGATATAATGAAAATGCGTTTACGCCCACACAACTTGAACTTCAAAGTACGAAGGATACTTCACGTCTTTTTTTTTTTTTTTGTCAATAATCTTTTCTTTTTTCTACTTTTCTCTGAGTGAATTCATCTTTAAGTGACTTAGATAATTAATCTAAGAAAAAATTATAAGAAGTAGACTTTAATGAACCGGCTTGTACCCAAGATTCATTTTATATTATACAAAACAAGTGAATTAGTGCAATATATATTGCACGGAAGTTGTTATCATTTCAAAATCAAATTGTAATTGCATCTGTTACTTCCGTAATAGTTCCTTTGACAAATGCATGAATTCAACTTTCTCAGAGACAGTCATTTTGATTAAGACATTGTAACGAGTATTCTTCAATTACTGTATGACGGTGTTTATTGTAAGAAATTATGCAAATATATTGTGCGTTCAAACATGCCTTTTGCTTTTCTCTTCAGTCTTCTATATTTTAAAATAAAAATCTGCAACGAAATCATATAATGTTGTTAATGAACGCACAAGTCTCTTTAATGTAGCCATAAAATATAACAATAAAATTACCCTGTTTTATAGCTTCCCGCTTTATTTTTATTTGAAGATATTCTCTAGATTGATTCGGATGAAATATAAAAGCTGAAAAGTACTTCACATTTCGGCCTTTTGCCCTTCAGTTTACAAGACGATAATTACAACGTTCGCTGTGTTTCCAATTACATCGCTAATTACCGGTACACCCAATCCATATTTTCATTATTCGATATCAGAGAATTTGAATGAAGTGAAAGAGAACAATGAATGACTTGCCACTTTATTTTATTAACTGCCATAATGAGAAATGCGCTTACAATAATATTAGCGTATCTCACATTGGTAAACAAATAAATGAAATAAATGAACCAAAGGTTACTCAAGATTGTTATGACGTGAGAACTTTTATTTAGTATTGACTGCTTCATAAACCGTAAATATGTTTAGACCTGATTTTGGGTTGAATTTAATTGTTTCCAGTGATGCAAAAAAAATCTAAAGTTTCAGAATTGGCCAGTTTGCCAAATGTTTTCAACATGGTTCTATATTCGGTTTCAAAACGATATGCACACGGAAATGTTTTGGTAAATGTTACAATGTATTTTGTCAACTGCCTTATTAGTTGGCAAGAAAAGCTTAAAGATGGCCATTAGTTATCTGAACTAAATGAACTACAGTCTGTTTTCCAAAATTAATACCTTTCTGTCATTACGTCGGTAGAGATTTCTCGGCACAAAATTTATAAGATGCGAGTGAAACAAAATTGTTTTTGCATTTTGCATTTTTCTTATCAGTTTACTGAAGACCGTGAAAATACGGAGACTGCTTTATTTCCTTTTTTTTCTCTACATCAAAGCACTTAAACGAACATTCATTCTTCCTAATCGCTAATAATATAGTTCTGTTATTTTATTTAAAATTTAGTCTTCACTCACAAGGTTTATTTGTGAGCTTGTTTCTCACCGACGGTTCCAAAATTATAGACTTTACGTGTTGTTTTACACCAAACATATTTCAAAAAGTAAAGATGATATGCTATTGAAAATAAGGATATTCTGCTAAACATGATGATTTCCGACAGATTCTGAAGTAAATTTTCGAGTTGATCTCACGTTTTTATTTTCCCTTAGTTATCATAAAACTTTATAGAAAATAATTTAATTAGACTTTAAAAGAATACAAATAAACTGAAAGAAAATGTAATTCAGATTGGTTTTGGGAAACCCAGTTGGTCATGTAATAAAAAACTTCGAATTGCTCTTCATTACAAACCTAAATTTATAAGTGAGCTGCAGATGATCTGGTTTGCAAATAGATAGTTTGAGAAAACAAATGAACAGTCCAAACTCAGACTTGTCCAAGTCCCTTAATTTGGAAATAGGCCAGAAAAAACGAAAATGTATTTTTTGTGGCTCATTAAGAATTGGAAATAACCCAGAATAAACCCTTATAAATTGTCAGAAATGTTTAGTTAGGACAAAAAATGAAATAAAAGAATTTGCTGTTTAATTATCCTATAAGCTCCCCACACTCTATTTGATTAGGAAAATATAACTGAAGTGTATATATGATATTCAAATACTTAAAATAATCATATAAATCAACAGTCACTGTGGCTTATCCTTTGGTAAGACGAAACATCTACAATCTCTGTTGCCAAAAGATATAAAAAATTTCCAAGCTATGAATATTAAAAAAAAAAAAAAAAGCTGATGAAGAATTTATGATGAGATTATTTTTATATCTTTTATTGGCAGAAGGCAATCATGGAAGTGTCGATTAATCATGAAATGAAATTGGATGTTGCTTAATGGGTTGGCATCTTCAAACATTCCATGGTGATATGTATTTTTGTAAGAATTTTTATTTTCAGTATGCCTCGTTGTATAATATAATATAGTTTCCAATCTTTGACTGCAGTAATTCTGATCAATTTTCTATGCTGAAATATAACAAGAAGTGAGAAAGAGCAACTTAATAAGGTGTATCTTTTCCATTAGCCCAAATAACGTGCACTATGCAAAGTGATATGTATTCTATGAGTTTCTGTAGGTGAGACATAGGCATAAATATCCAGTTATGCTACAGAGTCATCAATAACTTCTATACATGCGCAATGGGGTTTAAACCTGGGGGCTACAATGGTCATTAGAGTACTTGTGACTCAACAAGGTTTACTGGACTAGTCTCATATTATCTGCATACGATGGGGGAGAGAGTTTTCCTGCTGAAAAATATAACAAGAATTAATAGATGCATTTATTTTCAAAGATACACATTGATTGACATGTTGAGCGGAATCAGCATTGAATTTGGGTGTGATTTGATATGATACACTTTTTAGTTGCATTGTTATTAATTCTTGGTGTTGCTGTTTCCAATTGGTTAGCATTTTTGTCTCTATATATAACGACACCCGACACTACATATACATAGTGACAAGATTTAAGACAATGACAATCTGATCCTCGGATACGTTATGAGAAATAACGGTTTACAGAATTAAAATATTCAAAACTGTATTATTACAATGTATGATCCTATATCTGCAAGTCTTTTCAGGAGACAAGAAAATTACTTTATTTTTGACTTAATGTAATTTAAATATATTTCATATTGAAATAAAATAAAAAGTTAAGAGTATTAATTTCCTTAGATGGAAGATTATTTATTGTCTTTTTTTTTCTACCGAACAGAAAACCGTAAGCAAGTGTTTGCTTTTCAAATGCATTTGTGTGTCCATATGTGAGCGCAGTTAAAGAAAATGAACGATTGATAATTCTAGAATTTATGATAAGGAACAATTAAATTTTACATTCTCTCTCTTTAGTAGGAATAGTTTTAATATACAAATGAACTGCAGCATACTATAGAAACATTTTAAGCGTATGGGTTTTTGCATACATATATACCTGGTGTAAGAACAAAATTGTCTAAATCGTGTAACAACATAATTCCATGAAATGTTTAACATCTAAAAAAATCACTTAATTAATTGAGTTTCTTTTTTCCGGGATTTCACATAAGACGTTTAGCCTTTCTTGATATTATTTGTCAAAATAATCACTGGAAAATATTCAGCTAAAAGAGAAGACGTTAAAATCCTTTTGTGTTAGACCTACTGTCTTCTCAACTAAGCAATGGTGAGAGGAAAAAAGATCAATCAGGCCTTGAAGTAATGGTAGCAACCTTCATACTCTGATCTTACATCTTCAAAGTCCATTTAAGAACCATCAAGAGAACGGGGAATGAGTATAAAAAGAGGGAACTGTACAGAGAAAAACTGGATCAGGAGGTCACAACAGGAAGAGGGATCATCATTTTAAATTAGAGAAAGAGAAGTCAATTAGAAAAGATCCAACTCATTCCATAAGACGTTTGGTACGTGAAAGAAAACAATCCAAAAAGAAGTGAAAAAAGATTTGAAAATGAAATTGTACGTGGAAACTGTGAGCCACGTCTAGGACAGAAAGTTAGAGTGTTAGAGAGCGCGAACATCATTTTGAATAATTTGGAAAATGATCCTGGAATATATATATATATATATATATATATATATATATATATATATATATGAACTTTATTTCAATCCTTCATGTGCTTCCGATCCTTAGTTATGATTAATTAATCATGAACATGTCATTTTCGTTTATGATCGATTTCATCACGATTCTTTTGTTAATATTGGAGAGTAATTTTTTTGTTTAAAATAGAGTCCAATAGTTTTTTAAAACCTCGGAGAATTTCAGTAAGATATCTTTAATCATTTAGATAGAACGTTTCAAAAATTAATCTAACTATGGGACAATTTCGCTGTTACACGATTTGGGCAATTTTTCTGTTGCACTCGATAATATTAATTAATATTATAATTTAAGGTTCTAGTCTAATTTTAGTGGCGGTTTGATGTTACAAAAAAAACAATGACAAAATTATCTTAGGGATTAAGGTAATAAGTGTATAATCTGTTATAGCTTTTGACTATTTATAATACCCGATTAAATGTTTTGATTTCATTTCGAAGAAAGAAATGAACTGCAATACCGGCAAACAATTCCAACATAATACATACGACACGACGAAATAAAAATCTTAAATTAAATACAACTTCTGAAGAATATATTCATTTGATTAAGTTTTAACGATTTTACTTCTACGATCGATAATACAGGCAGTAGAGAGAATGACAACAGTGCAGGTAAAACATTGTATTGTATCGTGTTTGCAGACAACTAAAAATCTGGCAAGCGAAACAAATCTGGAACAATTCTCTTCAGTTTCCTTTATTTTGCACATGACTGTGTGATGTGAATATTTCATCAGGTGGGAAAATATGTTTTCACTCTTCCACAAACGCCAGCCAATAAGGGCATAGCTTTACTTTTTGGACTGTTAAATTTTTACAGAAATCATTTACATCGTTTTTGATATTTCATACAAATCGAAAAGTGACCAAATCGCTACTGAGTTGTTATAAAACTACATATTCAGAAATATAATTTTTGCATTTTATAGACAAATTCAATTTTCTCCTTTTTTAAAATTATTTTATAACTGTATTAAACTCTTTCAGTTAAAAAGCAGATGAGCGAAATATAGGATGCCAGTTTATTGATAAGAAATGTTTGAAAGTTTTGATATAAAAGGAATAATTATTTTAAAAGGAAGAACTATTCTGACATTTATTTGTCATTCAGAAAAGGCAGACTAAATTCTTGCTAATATTATTGTTTTTCTCTTTCATATTCATCGATTTGGAACACAGGTAAGTAGATTGTAACCATTTCCTACTTTGTTTTTCTTTATTTTTTAGTAGTTTCATCTAATACCAGAGGTATTAATATAATTGTATCAACAAATATTGAGAAAAGATGTTTACGTGCATTTTTGCCAAGAGAATAAATTTATGTTATTGTGAAGACAATATCCAATCATTACATATAATCACAATTCAAGAATCGGCATATAAATATATATTTTTACACAATAAAGATTTTTACCCATGAACTTCTTTTAGAAATGCGCAGAAACTATTTTATGGTGAACATTTCAAAATTATCTTGAAATATTTAATTTTTATCCTTAATCCTTTTCATAATAATCCGTAAGTTCGTGATATTAAATTTATTTGAAACATTTATCTTCAATAATTATAATGTATTGTCAGATTGATTATTTGCAACGGATACATTTAGTTTAGAATGCTAAACTGATCATATCGTAAATACTTTGATGTAAATGATTGGATAATTTTGATTATGTTTTAGAAGAATCTTTTTTAACTGAAACTAGTAGCATGTTACTTTGTAATCTGTTTTATATTTGGGAATGAGTGGTAATTTCAACTTATGCATTAGTATGTGAACCGTATTTGCCGTTTGCTTCATAAAGCCATTTGTTAAACACCACAGGGATTTCATTTGGTGCCTAGATTTCGGAAGCAACAAATAATTCGATCATTTCCTCTATTTATAATAGATTTATAATTCTATATCTATAAGAATATTTCAAAATATATGAGATATGAATATTTTGTCTATTTAACAATAAAATTTGATCAAGACAATAATAATATAATTATCTATATGAACTGAGAATTACTCAAGAAAAACCCAATTTAATACCTTCTGTTTATTTAAATCTTAGCACGAGGTTTTTAGAAAAGAAATGTTGCCATTGTTTCTCTCTTGAAAATATTTTAACAATGACTAAATGATGTTAAATAAAAAAAATTATTTTCCCTTATCTGATTTTACTTTTGACGTGTTATGCATGCTTATCTTCTTTTTTCAGATCATTACCCCGCTTTTTAACCCGGGTTACAAATAAAATCAGCAAATAAAAATCACGCGCAATGATGCAAACGTACTTTCACTAACGTTTATTATCTCTCTTCCGCTATCTTATTTCAATTGGTACCACAAAAAATCATGTGAATTATTTAAATTTAGCTCTGAACAAATTAATAATACAGTCCTATGTGTATTTCGGTCGGTATTATTTCTAACCTACAAGTAAGAGAAATAAACGTATGGACTGATACATTAGAGAAAGACTATAAGGACACAATCAATAAGAACAAATCCCATAATATAAGTTATTAAAAAAGATGAATGTTGAGAAGGAAATAATTGAATATTATCGTATATTGAGCTGCATGAAGAAAAAAAAAACTACGATGAGGTTGTCAAAGGAACAGTTAATAATCAAAGCAAATATAAATAAAATAAACAAAACATTAAGTCGAAACAATTGTAAGGAGAATAATAAAATTCATTGGTTATTGAGAAGGAATATTAACCAAAAGTGTTGTTCGTAATAAATGTAATAATTTTTCTGCTTTAAAATAATACGAAAATCCATGGCAAGAACAAGATGTAAGACGGTGCTATTCATGTTAATTAACAAATAACTGTCACATATTTCATTACTAGCAGCATGGCCCGGTGTTGCCCGTGCTTGATTCAAAAATCGTACGACTCATACAGCAATCGCTATCACTTGACTTAAAATATTTTTGCCCTTCCTTGCCTTTAAAGGAGTGCCCTTTGCCGTGCTGATGTTGCTACATGCCTTACTTCTTACCTATCTCACACTGCGAATTTTTTCTAAGCTCTATACTAAACATTAAATCTGTTATGAAAAAAGAACTAAACAAAATGAACACAAAACGATCAGCTTTAAAAAAGGACTCGTAACTGGAAAAACCGAATGAAAAAAGAATATTAAGAAATACTTTTTTCACACCCAACCCAGTTCTGCGGAATCAGAATCAACGTTGAGTTTAAGCAAGCGAATGAGTCAATTGGAGTAAAGTGACATGCAGATTTAAATTTTTCCCACATGTGGCGAATGCAGCTATCGATTTTTTTTGCATGCTAGCATGCTAGTTAACATTCGTGTAAGTGAGCTGTTGGCTCTCACGCTGGCCAATAGAATCTTCCTCCCTATTCGTGGCAGCCTCTCACTCTGGCCAGTAGAAAATGGCCGCAAACTACACGAAAACCGCCGTAGAAGCATGAAAAAATCGATTATTTCCACTATCGATGGGAGTTGGGAAATGCAAAGTCGGTCTTGGCCTCCCCGCTAACTTGGAGCATGTTCATGTAAATTTTGGTGCAAATCCGTCGAAAATTGCGGCCGTGAATTCGTTACACACACACACACACACACACACACACACACACATCCTGCCTTTTATAGATAGAGATTAAAACAAAGTAGGATTCAGCTGATCCCACAGGCTGCAACAGCAGAATTCAAGGAGAAAAAAAGCGGTTATTTTATTTAAAAAAGGGTGAAGATTATTCCTTTCTTTTCTTTTTTGGTCTCTTCCCTTCGGATTTTTCCTCTGCATTGGGAATTGTCGGTGTTATTTTGATTCAGATTTAATTATTCAAAGCTTTCACTTCTGTTTTATACATAATGAATACTATTGAAATATTCATTTTCCTTTATACACACACACACACACACACACACACACACACACACACACACATATATATATATATATATATATATATATATATATATATATGTATGTATGTATGTATGTATACCGGATGTAAAAGAATACCAAACTAATTGAGTTTCCTTTTTCCAGGTTTTCAGATAATACCTTTTAGAAATCTTGATACCATTTTTAATAAGGATCACTGGAAAATAAGTTGAGTTATTCAGCTAGAAAGACAACAGGATAAAATCGTTTTGTGTCAGAACCACTGTCTTCCCAACTGAGCAATAGTGAGAGGAGAAAGATCACTCAGGCCTTCACTAATAATACCAATATTCATACTTTGACTTATATCTTCAAATGTCATTCAATAACCATCAAGAAACGGTGAATGTTTTAAAAAAAGGAAATAGTAAAGCAGAAAAGTGGATCAGTAGGTCACAACAGGAATAGTGATTATCATTTCAGCTTAAGCTAAAGAGATCAATTAGAAAAGATCAACTCAATACATAAGACGTTTGGCACGTGAGAGAGGAGTTTCATTAAAAAGGTACTTCGATTAAGATTTTTATTTAATTTTTCTTGTCTTCTCATAATTTTCTTCCTGGAAATAAATTATATAGAAATTGTCAAAATGTTTTGCATGTCCGAGCGCTTTCGGCTATAATTTTCGTCATTGTTAAGGATGATTTTATTTTTACTTTTAACTTAATGTATGGGTTCTTTTATGTATGTATCTATATGAGTATTTTATTTTTCAAACATAGCCAACACATTGTGGCCATGTTCACAATTAATTTTACTGAGTGTTTTTTTTTTCTTTCTTTGATTTCTTTTTATTAATAATGCTTACATTATTTTTACATATCTTTACACGTATACAGTTTAACATAAGCAAATAGCCACCAGGTATTATTTTGTGTTTTCATAATTTAAAATTCCGTAGCTTCCATGGAGAGACCTCTCAAAGATTTGATGTACTTTAATATTTTGAGTCGATTTTTGTATCTGCATTTAAAGATAATTTAATTACGGTTATTTAATAATTCCTCATGTCTATTATATTTGATTACTAAAATTTTCTCCGTAATGCCTAAGTGAGATTTGTCTCTAAAGTTTCTAGGAGTTCAAGATCTGGGGATAATTCTTCATTTCGACTGCGAGGGGAAGCCGTTTCCACAAGATCCCAATAATATTTAGACAGCGTTGTTTTGAAGAGATCCATTACTGAAGGAATGGCGATGGTTATAAAAGCGCTGCTTCCAATTCCCAATGCATATTCCTTTATAAACTTTTTTCTAATTCATATTTTCTTTGGTGAATATCGTGGCTTCATACGCCACATTTTTTGTCATACATATTGCTCCTACTGGGCATTCAGTTTTTACCCTGCAGTTACAGATAGAAGTATTTTTGTAATGGATTAATATGAAATTCTTTAAGATTATTATCGTGGAATTTATAATTTTCTCCACATTGTTCATACATAATTAATTTTTAAGTTCATCTTGCTAAAAGTTTTGTTCAGTGTATTGTTAAAATTTTAACTTTAAGAAGAATTTTCCTATATTAATGTTGGATAATTTGCAGAATAGAGGATTGAACATATAACTAATTTATTAGATAATTGTCAGTTGTTTTTTCTTGATAAGTTAATGTTTGTTGGAATTTATTCCTATGCTTTTGTCATTACGGAATTGTGGCAGTGTGTAGATCACATTAAGCCAATCTCGCTTTTAGATCGATGAAGACAACAAATTATACTCGAAATGTCTATTATAGATAAACTGAAAAACATTGACGATAGCGGCACCTTTCTGACAGACGATAATTCCATCTTTTTTCAGCGGATATATACAATGTTAACTTTTACATTACTTCCTTCTTTTTCTTTCTTTATTCATTTTATTTTGCCACTAATAGTGTCTGGTAATCATCTCTGGAAATCAATGGACAACATATCGCTTCAAACATTCAATAACTCTAACTGAATTCTGCGTAATTCTTTAGTGGTTTTAAAATATACATTTATACTTACGTTCCCCTATTACTAACTATTAGTATTGCAACTCTCAGTCTATAATTATTTCTTCATGATAAATACTATAATTAGGATAATACTATTGTTATTATTATTGAGTAAGTGGGAGGTCAGCAAGCAACAAATGTCATGACCCTCAGTCTGGTAAGGGTATACCAGGCACAGGCATCACAGTCAAGTGTGCGCGATATGTTGACAGGTTTCAGCTTACAGCTGGCCCAATTAGAAATATCTTCTATTCAGGTAAAACAGTCGGTCTCCGAGACGGTCTCCGATGTAAGGTGTTTACATGTTCCTCGATGTGACTTTTGATCGCCTCCTGTTTCATACTTAAATAAACTTAAATTTCTCTATACTAGTGCATAATACATTCCCACTATTCCCGCTCATGAAGAGAGGCCTGTCACTACCTTGATTAAATTCAGGGAGATGTCATGTGGTACTAGATATTTATTCTAACCTATTTTAATTTACAAAGACAAATCATGTAGAGTTTTATTAATTGTTGTTAACATTCCATTAATAAAATTCAGAAATCAGTAGATTCATGCTTAATATTACATCAGATGTTTATATATTACTATAATTATTATTATCATTAGTAGTAGTAGTAGTCGTAGTAGTATTCAAACAATATGGAATAATATTAAAACTCTATGCTGTTGTCGTACTACAATGGCTAACCGCACATATGTTTTATTAATACTGTCATTATAGCTATAAATATTACTAGTATAACTATATCTGCAGATATTTAAAGTTACTTCAACTCGAACATTAGCCATCATTGTAACTGCGACTATATTAATAATAATGATGACATTGATGCGTCTTAGTCATTATTACATTAGCTATCTAATAATATGTTTTCAATTTTCTCCTCCTACGATTGCTGATGATTATTGTTACAGCTGTGACTGGCTTTTTTTTTATGATTGCAAAGAATGATAGTCTTAAGAGAGATTCATTCTTTGTTTTTCATGTCATACCTTCAACGCATATTCTCCAATTTCTGTTTTGCATTTGCACAAATCTACATAAAATAATTTTGAAGAATAAAAATCAAAAATAAACAATAAGTTGAAATTCTTTTGTGCACCCTGAAAACTTGCCATATGCTTCCCCTCCTTTTTTATTATCTCTCAGGACCAGGTATTGTCAATGTCAATCTTCTTTAAAATAAATCTATAGAAATGGTTGTTATATTCTAAGCCACAACTCTTCACTTATATTGTCAACAAGATGAAGGCAATTATTCTCTCAATTGTTACAATGAAATGGCTTTATTGCAAGAATGAATGCTCATTGTGCAGCATTGAAGAAAAGTAAGATTTTCTCTATGACAAAATCGTCAATGACATAACATATATATAAGTGTGTGTGCATGTGTGTGCGTGTGTAATATAATTTTATTTCTTCGAATATATATCCCCACACACAGAGCTGTATACGCAATCATATTTACACCCCAACACATATATCCATATTTCATATAATAATTCTACATCAGAATTATCAGTTGATGTAACATTTTAAATAATTTATAATCAGATGTAATAAATAAAATTTCCTGCTTATTAGGTGATTGCATCACCACTTATTAATTAATATATGTACATTGGTCATACAAATATAACACTTTGATGTACACTAGCATATATTCTGATCATTTTCATAGACAACAAGAGCCAAAGAATGTCAGCATATTTATTCTATTATTTTTTTCATTCAAATGGTTTATTGTTAATTATTTTCAAGCCCCAAATGTACCTGATCGCGTGGACATTTTCATCTACATACTTTTAGTTTGTTTTTGTTTGTTTTAGTTTATTTTATTATATAGTAATGAGATCGGGTGATATGTTCCTTTGGTTTAAACATTAGATAGATAGATAGATAGATAGATAGATAGATAGATATTCCTACATAATCTTTTTTATAGCTGTGTTCGTTCTTTGTCGAATGCTTTGCTGCATCATTTCAATGTCCGTTACTATGCCATATTTCGCATGCTTAACTATCTGAAGCGCAAGTATTAGTTAGTCTTTTGTTGCACTTGGAATATCACTGGCATCTCGCGGTGATATTTTTATCCTTGTAGTTTCAATTTCAGCGCTTTTTTATCTGTGTGCAGTGGATTTTGCGTGTCTCAAACTTTTCCATTTTCATTTTTCTTTTATTTTCTTTTTTTACTTTTGTTGATTAACTTGTTTAATTTTTGTCCATATTTATTTTCTTTTTTCATCAATTATAGAACACTTACTTTGAGTATTCTCTTTGTGATTCATATATTTCTTTATCATACATTGTATTTCTGCTGCTTCCTTAATAATAACTGCCAGTCTTATATTTGCTGTTGTTTTTAGACAAAGACTGGATTTGCTCTTAATTTCTACCTGAATTTACGAGATCTTGTTGAACTTATTACGCCATGTTTACTTATGGAATTCATTGGTCAAAATTTGCATGTTACAATTGTATGTTGTTTACAGTATTAACTTTGTTCATAACATTTACATCTGTAATAGTACAAGTTATGTCGACAATATTTAAGTCAATTTCCTTTTTCACTTCTATATAACAATTTATGACCTCTTCACTTTTGAGAAAATATATTTATCGTTGTTTTATCGTAACTTTTTGCTAAGTTAATTGGGATTTTCCTTTTTTTCTTTCCTCTTCAATATTCCAAATTTTCTCATTACAATTTACTTCCATTATTCGCACATTCTATTGTTCACCTCCAACATTCGCTCAGCCATTTGTTTAAACTGGATGTGAAACAATGGAAGTTAATAACTGGACGAGCAAAATTATTCACTAATATTTGTCGTTCATTCATCTGTTCACTTCCATTATTCGCTCGTCCAGATGTGAACTTCCATCATTCACTCATCCAGTTATTCTCTCTCATTATTCGTTCGCTCACTTATTCAATTCCAGTATTTGCCCATCTAGTTCTGAACGTCAATTATCCACCTTTCCAGTTGTTTATTTTCATGATTCGTTTGTCCATTCGTTATATTCTATCATTCGATCGTCTAGTTGTGCACATTCATCATTTACTGAACATGTTGTTCACTTCCATTATTTACCCCTCCAGTTGTTCATTTCGATCATTGCCTCATCTAGTTGTTCAGTTCATTATTCGTTCGTCTATTTTTTTTATTTCTTTTCCATTGTTCGATACGGTACTTGTTCTCTACAATCATCGGCTTGTCCAGCTATTCATTTACATCAGTCACTCATTAGGGTGAAAAATTCCATTATTCACTCGGGCAGATGAGTATTTCTATTATTCACTTGTCTATTTATGCAATTCCATCATTCGACATTCCAATTGTTGATTTAATTATATAATTATCCAGTTGTTCAGTTTAAGTATTCGTTCTTCCAGTTCCTTATTTCAATCATTTGCTCATCCAGAGAGTCACATTCCTAATTTGCTCATACAGCTGTGGCCTTCCATCATTCGCGCCTTTATTTTTCCCTTCCAACATTCGCTCATCTTTTTGCTCCCTTTAATAATTCGATGAACCAGTAGTTCACTATCATCATTTGCTAATACATTTATGCACTTCTATTATTCGCTCTTTCATTTATTCACTTCCATCATTCGCTCGTCTAGCGCTTCACTTCTATCATTCGCTCGTCCAGCGGTTCACTTCCATCATTCGTTCGTCCAGCGGTTCACTTCCATCATTCGCTCGTCCAGCGCTTCACTTCTATCATTCGCTCGTCTAGCGCTTCACTTCCATCATTCGCTCGTCTAGCGCTTCACTTCTATCATTCGCTCGTCCAGCGCTTCACTTCCATCATTCGCTCGTCTAGCGCTTCACTTCCATCATTCGCTCGTCTAGCGCTTCACTTCTATCATTCGCTCGTCCAGCGCTTCACTTCCATCATTCGCTCGTCTAGCGCTTCACTTCCATCATTCGCTCGTCTAGCGCTTCACTTCTATCATTCGCTCGTCCAGCGCTTCACTTCTATCATTCGCTCGTCTAGCGCTTCACTTCTATCATTCGCTCGTCCAGCGCTTCACTTCCATCATTCGCTCGTCTAGCGGTTCACTTCTATCATTCGCTCGTCTAGCGCTTCACTTCTATCATTCGCTCGTCTAGCGCTTCACTTCCATCATTCGCTCGTCTAGCGCTTCACTTCCATCATTCGCTCGTCCAGCGCTTCACTTCCATCATTCGCTCGTCTAGCGCTTCACTTCCATCATTCGCTCGTCTAGCCCTTCACTTCTATCATTCGCTCGTCTAGCGGTTCACTTCCATCATTCGCTCGTCTAGCGGTTCACTTCCATCATTCGCTCGTCTAGCGGTTCACTTCTATCATTCGCTCGTCTAGCGCTTCACTTCTATCATTCGCTCGTCTAGCGCTTCACTTCCATCATTCGCTCGTCTAGCGCTTCACTTCCATCATTCGCTAGTCCAGCGCTTCACTTCCATCATTCGCTCGTCTAGCGCTTCACTTCTATCATTCGCTCGTCTAGCGCTTCACTTCTATCATTCGCTCGTCTAGCGCTTCACTTCCATCATTCGCTCGTCCAGCGCTTCACTTCCATCATTCGCTCGTCCAGCGCTTCACTTCTATCATTCGCTCGTCTAGCGCTTCACTTCTATCATTCGCTCGTCTAGCGCTTCACTTCCATCATTCGCTCGTCCAGCGCTTCACTTCCATCATTCGCTCGTCTAGCGCTTCACTTCTATCATTCGCTCGTCTAGCGCTTCACTTCCATCATTCGCTCGTCCAGCGCTTCACTTCCATCATTCGCTCGTCCAGCGCTTCACTTCCATCATTCGCTCGTCTAGCGCTTCACTTCTATCATTCGCTCGTTTAGCGCTTCACTTCCATCATTCGCTCGTCCAGCGCTTCACTTCCATCATTCGCTCGTCTAGCGGTTCACTTCCATCATTCGCTCGTCCAGCGCTTCACTTCCATCATTCGCTCGTCCAGCGCTTCACTTCCATCATTCGCTCGTCTAGCGCTTCACTTCTATCATTCGCTCGTCTAGCGCTTCACTTCTATCATTCGCTCGTCTAGTGCTTCACTTCCATCATTCGCTCGTCCAGCGCTTCTCTTCCATCATTCGCTCGTCTAGCGGTTCACTTCCATCATTCGCTCGTCTAGCGGTTCACTTCCATCATTCGCTCGTCTAGCGCTTCACTTCCATCATTCGCTCGTCCAGCGCTTCACTTCCATCATTCGCTCGTCTAGCGCTTCACTTCTATCATTCGCTCGTCTAGCGCTTCACTTCCATCATTCGCTCGTCTAGCGCTTCACTTCCATCATTCGCTCGTCCAGCGCTTCACTTCCATCATTCGCTCGTCTAGCGCTTCACTTCTATCATTCGCTCGTCTAGCGCTTCACTTCCATCATTCGCTCGTCTAGCGCTTCACTTCCATCATTCGCTCGTCTAGCGGTTCACTTCCATCATTCGCTCGTCTAGCGTTTCACTTCTATCATTCGCTGGTCTAGCGCTTCACTTCCATCATTCGCTCGTCTAGCGGTTCACTTCTATCATTCGCTCGTCTGGCGCTTCACTTCCATCATTCGCTCGTCTAGCGGTTCACTTCCATCATTCGCTCGTCTAGCGCTTCACTTCCATCATTCGCTCGTCCAGCGCTTCACTTCCATCATTCGCTCGTCTAGCGCTTCACTTCTATCATTCGCTCGTCTAGCGCTTCACTTCCATCATTCGCTCGTCTAGCGCTTCACTTCCATCATTCGCTCGTCCAGCGGTTCACTTCCATCATTCGCTCGTCTAGCGCTTCACTTCCATCATTCGCTCGTCTAGCGCTTCACTTCCATCATTCGCTCGTCTAGCGGTTCACTTCCATCATTCGCTCGTCTAGCGTTTCACTTCTATCATTCGCTCGTCTAGCGCTTCACTTCCATCATTCGCTCGTCTAGCGCTTCACTTCTATCATTCGCTCGTCTAGCGCTTCACTTCCATCATTCGCTCGTCTAGCGCTTCACTTCTATCATTCGCTCGTCTAGCGCTTCACTTCCATCATTCGCTCGTCCAGCGCTTCACTTCCATCATTCGCTCGTCTAGCGGTTCACTTCCATCATTCGCTCGTCTAGCGCTTCACTTCCATCATTCGCTCGTCCAGCGCTTCACTTCCATCATTCGCTCGTCTAGCGGTTCGCTTCCATCATTCGCTCGTCTAGCGGTTCACTTCCATCATTCGCTCGTCTAGCGCTTCACTTCCATCATTCGCTCGTCTAGCGGTTCACTTCCATCATTCGCTCGTCCAGCGCTTCACTTCCATCATTCGCTCGTCTAGCGCTTCACTTCTATCATTCGCTCGTCCAGCGCTTCACTTCCATCATTCGCTCGTCCAGCGCTTCACTTCCATCATTCGCTCGTCTAGCGCTTCACTTCTATCATTCGCTCGTTTAGCGCTTCACTTCCATCATTCGCTCGTCCAGCGCTTCACTTCCATCATTCGCTCGTCTAGCGGTTCACTTCCATCATTCGCTCGTCTAGCGCTTCACTTCTATCATTCGCTCGTTTAGCGCTTCACTTCCATCATTCGCTCGTCCAGCGCTTCACTTCCATCATTCGCTCGTCTAGCGGTTCACTTCCATCATTCGCTCGTCCAGCGCTTCACTTCCATCATTCGCTCGTCCAGCGCTTCACTTCCATCATTCGCTCGTCTAGCGCTTCACTTCTATCATTCGCTCGTCTAGCGCTTCACTTCTATCATTCGCTCGTCTAGTGCTTCACTTCCATCATTCGCTCGTCCAGCGGTTCACTTCCATCATTCGCTTGTCTAGCGGTTCACTTCCATCATTCGCTCGTCTAGCGCTTCACTTCTATCATTCGCTCGTCTAGCGCTTCACTTCCATCATTCGCTCGTCCAGAGCTTCACTTCCATTATTCGCTCGTCTAGCGGTTCACTTCCATCATTCGCTCGTCTAGCGCTTCACTTCCATCATTCGCTCGTCTAGCGCTTCACTTCCATCATTCGCTCGTCCAGCGCTTCACTTCCATCATTCGCTCGTCTAGCGCTTCACTTCTATCATTCGCTCGTCTAGCGGTTCACTTCCATCATTCGCTCGTCCAGCGCTTCACTTCCATCATTCGCTCGTCTAGCGCTTCACTTCTATCATTCGCTCGTCTAGCGCTTCACTTCCATCATTCGCTCGTCTAGCGCTTCACTTCCATCATTCGCTCGTCCAGCGCTTCACATCCATCATTCGCTCGTCTAGCGCTTCACTTCTATCATTCGCTCGTCTAGCGGTTCACTTCCATCATTCGCTCGTCCAGCGCTTCACTTCCATCATTCGCTCGTCTAGCGGTTCACTTCCATCATTCGCTCGTCTAGCGCTTCACTTCTATCATTCGCTCGTCTAGCGCTTCCCTTCCATCATTCGCTCGTCCAGCGCTTCACTTCCATCATTCGCTCGTCCAGCGCTTCACTTCCATCATTCGCTCGTCCAGCGCTTCACTTCCATCATTCGCTCGTCTAGCGGTTCACTTCCATCATTCGCTCGTCTAGCGGTTCACTTCCATCATTCGCTCGTCTAGCGCTTCACTTCTATCATTCGCTCGTCCAGCGGTTCACTTCCATCATTCGCTCGTCCAGCGCTTCACTTCCATCCTTCGCTCGTCCAGCGGTTCACTTCCATCATTCGCTCGTCCAGCGCTTCACTTCTATCATTCGCTCGTCTAGCGGTTCACTTCCATCATTCGCTCGTCCAGCGCTTCACTTCCATCATTCGCTCATACAACTGTTCTTTCCATCATTCACTCATACAGCTGTTCGTTCAAACATTCTCTCGTCCAGTTGTTCACTTCCATCATTCTCTCGTCCAGCTGGTCATTTCCATCATTCGCTCGTACAGATGGCTACTTCCATCATTCGCTCTCGTAGCTGTTTATTCCATCATTCGCTCGAGGTGCCCACTTCCATCAATTTGTTCATCCAGCTGTTCACTTGCATCATTTGCTCGTCCAGTTCTTGACTTCTATCATTCGCTCGTCCAGTTCTTGACTTCCATCATTCGCTCGTCCAGCTGCTCACTTCCATCATTCGCTCGTCCAGCGCTTCACTTCCATCATTCGCTCGTCTAGCGGTTCACTTCTATCATTCGCTCGTCTAGCGGTTCACTTCTATCATTCGCTCGTCTAGCGGTTCACTTCTATCATTCGCTCGTCCAGCGGTTCACTTCCATCATTCGCTCGTCTAGCGGTTCACTTCCATCATTCGCTCGTCCAGCGCTTCACTTCCATCATTCGCTCGTCTAGCGGTTCACTTCCATCATTCGCTCGTCTAGCGCTTCACTTCTATCCTTCGCTCGTCCAGCGCTTCACTTCCATCATTCGCTCGTCTAGCGGTTCACTTCCATCATTCGCTCGTCTAGCGCTTCACTTCTATCATTCGCTCGTCTAGCGGTTCACTTCCATCATTCGTTCGTCCAGCGGTTCACTTCCATCATTCGCTCGTCCAGCGCTTCACTTCCATCATTCGCTCGTCTAGCGGTTCACTTCCATCATTCGCTCGTCTAGCGCTTCACTTCTATCATTCGCTCGTCCAGCGGTTCACTTCCATCATTCGCTCGTCCAGCGCTTCACTTCCATCCTTCGCTCGTCCAGCGGTTCACTTCCATCATTCGCTCGTCCAGCGCTTCACTTCTATCATTCGCTCGTCTAGCGGTTCACTTCCATCATTCGCTCGTCCAGCGCTTCACTTCCATCATTCGCTCGTCCAGCGGTTCACTTCCATCATTCGCTCGTCCAGCGCTTCACTTCTATCATTCGCTCGTCTAGCGGTTCACTTCCATCATTCGCTCGTCCAGCGCTTCACTTCCATCATTCGCTCGTCTAGCGCTTCACTTCTATCATTCGCTCGTCCAGCGCCTCACTTCCATCATTCGCTCGTCTAGCGCTTCACTTCTATCATTCGCTCGTCCAGCGCTTCACTTCCATCATTCGCTCGTCTAGCGGTTCACTTCCATCATTCGCTCGTCCAGCGCTTCACTTCCATCCTTCGCTCGTCCAGCGGTTCACTTCCATCATTCGCTCGTCCAGCGCTTCACTTCCATCCTTCGCTCGTCCAGCGGTTCACTTCCATCATTCGCTCGTCCAGCGCTTCACTTCTATCATTCGCTCGTCCAGCGGTTCACTTCCATCCTTCGCTCGTCCAGCGCTTCACTTCCATCATTCGCTCGTCCAGCGGTTCACTTCCATCATTCGCTCGTCCAGCGCTTCACTTCTATCATTCGCTCGTCTAGCGGTTCACTTCCATCATTCGCTCGTCCAGCGCTTCACTTCCATCATTCGCTCGTCTAGCGGTTCACTTCCATCATTCGCTCGTCCAGCGCTTCACTTCCATCATTCGCTCGTCTAGCGGTTCACTTCCATCATTCGCTCGTCCAGCGCTTCACTTCTATCATTCGCTCGTCCAGCGGTTCACTTCCATCATTCGCTCGTCTAGCGCTTCACTTCCATCATTCGCTCGTCTAGCGCTTCACTTCTATCATTCGCTCGTCCAGCGCTTCACTTCCATCATTCGCTCGTCCAGCGCTTCACTTCTATCATTCGCTCGTCTAGCGGTTCACTTCCATCATTCGCTCGTCCAGCGCTTCACTTCCATCATTCGCTCGTCTAGCGGTTCACTTCCATCATTCGCTCGTCCAGCGCTTCACTTCTATCATTCGCTCGTCCAGCGGTTCACTTCCATCATTCGCTCGTCCAGCGCCTCACTTCCATCATTCGCTCGTCTAGCGCTTCACTTCTATCATTCGCTCGTCCAGCGCTTCACTTCCATCATTCGCTCGTCTAGCGGTTCACTTCCATCATTCGCTCGTCCAGCGCTTCACTTCCATCCTTCGCTCGTCCAGCGGTTCACTTCCATCATTCGCTCGTCCAGCGCTTCACTTCCATCCTTCGCTCGTCCAGCGGTTCACTTCCATCATTCGCTCGTCCAGCGCTTCACTTCTATCATTCGCTCGTCCAGCGGTTCACTTCCATCCTTCGCTCGTCCAGCGCTTCACTTCCATCATTCGCTCGTCCAGCGGTTCACTTCCATCATTCGCTCGTCCAGCGCTTCACTTCTATCATTCGCTCGTCTAGCGGTTCACTTCCATCATTCGCTCGTCCAGCGCTTCACTTCCATCATTCGCTCGTCTAGCGGTTCACTTCCATCATTCGCTCGTCCAGCGCTTCACTTCCATCATTCGCTCGTCTAGCGGTTCACTTCCATCATTCGCTCGTCCAGCGCTTCACTTCTATCATTCGCTCGTCCAGCGGTTCACTTCCATCATTCGCTCGTCTAGCGCTTCACTTCCATCATTCGCTCGTCTAGCGCTTCACTTCTATCATTCGCTCGTCCAGCGCTTCACTTCCATCATTCGCTCGTCCAGCGCTTCACTTCTATCATTCGCTCGTCTAGCGGTTCACTTCCATCATTCGCTCGTCCAGCGCTTCACTTCCATCATTCGCTCGTCTAGCGGTTCACTTCCATCATTCGCTCGTCCAGTTGTTATGTTCTTCCATTGTGCAGTAATATATATATGCACGTCCATCATTCGTTTTCCAATTGTTGTTTCAATTAAGTACTTATTCTTTTGTTCAATTTCTTTATTCGCCCATCCATTTCGTCATTTCAACGAACTTCCATCATTTACTCGTGGAATTGTTCACATCAAACATTGGCTTGTACAGTTTTAAACTTTCATCATCTGCAGTTTCGTTTATTCACCATTCACGCGTTAAATTGTTCATTTTCGTTATTCCCTCGTGGAGTTTGGCACTTCCATCATTCACTCTTCCAGCTATTCATTCCATCATTCGCTTATCCAGTTGGTCACTTCTATCATTCGCTCGTACAGCAAGACACCTCCATCAATTCGCTCGTCTAGCTGTCTAATTCCATCATTCGCTCGTCCAGCTGGTCACTTCCATCATTCGCTCATACAACTGTTCTTTCCATCATTCACTCATACAGCTGTTCGTTCAAACATTCTCTCGTCCAGTTGTTCACTTCCATCATTCTCTCGTCCAGATGGTCATTTCCATCATTCGCTCGTACAGATGGCTACTTCCATCATTCGCTCTCGTAGCTGTTTATTCCATCATTCGCTCGAGGTGCCCACTTCCATCAATTTGTTCATCCAGCTGTTCACTTGCATCATTCGCTCGTCCAGTTCTTGACTTCTATCATTCGCTCGTCCAGTTCTTGACTTCCATCATTCGCTCGTCCAGCTGCTCACTTCCATCATTCGCTCGTCCAGCGCTTCACTTCCATCACTTCGCTCGTCCAGTTGTTTACTTCCATCATTCGCTCGTCCAGCTGTTCACTTTTATCATTCGCTCGTTCATCTGTTCATTTCCATCATTCGCTCGTCCAGCGCTTCACTTCCATCATTCGCTCGTCCTGCTGGTCACTTCCATCTTTTTCTCGTCCATTTTTTGACTTCCATCATTCGCCTGTCTAGCTGTCTACTTACATCATTCGCAGGTACAGCCGGACACTTCCATCAATTCGCTCGTCTAGCTGGTCACTTCCATCATTGCTCGTCCAGGTGTTCAGTTCGATCATTCTCTCGTCCCGTTGTTGACTTCCATCATTCGCTCGTCCTACTGTCTACTTCCATCATTCGCTCGTATAGCCGACCCAGCCATCATTCGCTCGTCGAGATGTTCACGTCAATTATTTAGTCGTCCACATGTTTACCTCCATCATTCGCTCATTCATTTATTCGTTTCCACTATTCGCTCGTCTTGTTTTTTTCATTTTCATCATTCGCTTCTTCAGTTGTTAACTTCTATCATTCATTCCTCTAATTGTTCACTTCCATTTCTATCATTCTCTCCTCCAGCTGGTCACTTCTATCATTCTCTGCTCCAGCTGGTCACTTCTATTATTCCCTTATCTATTCATTTGTTTTTAGCTTTGATCTCTACGTCGTTTATTTAGATCTCCATGGTCTTTATTTCGTTTTTTGTTCAAAACTTCCTAAGCCTAGAATGACCCTTCGCGCTATATTTTTCGATTTTAAAATATTTAGTTAAAATATTGTCTTTCGTAATTGTCTTCTAACAAAATTTATTTCCCGCCTTACATCATAACAGTTACGTAACAACATATCTGCCTGAAGCTCTAGAATATTTTTATTATAATTCTATCAAAATATTTCGCATTACTTAACCAAATATTGATTCCCAAGAAATATGTTATTCGAAGTTACTTTCATTTAAAGACATGGTTGAACGATGGTTGAAATATGTTATTATTGAGACTACAGACATAAATGTTGTTCTGGATTTTATCATGACGTCTTTTTGTAGCTGAAAACGTAATCCAACTATATTTTATTTATGTTTAACAACGGCTTAAGAAGACAGCAGTGTAGACATTTTCATGTCAATTCTTTGATGAAGACAGTAAAGAGTTGTCACGTTCACATATCTTATGTGATTTTGGCAGCTAAAATAATCGTGTTCTTTAAATATTACTCTACTTATAAAGACCTTCTATATAATAAGCAACAGACACAATTACACTCACATATGTGTACATGAGTATATTACACTTTGTATATTTCTGTGCATCTTTTACTTAATAATCCTTAAGAATCCTAAAGTAGTACCGAATGTCTGTCCGCCGAGATAACAGTGAACTTTGAAAATTTTGTAACAAATAAACAAAAGACTCACACCGACTGAGATAATGAATGTTGAGAATACTAAAGAGAGAAACTGCGACAAATTATAAAAAAAAAAAAAAAAAAAAAAAAAAAACAGAACAAAAGCTACAAGGAAAATGTTACTAATGGTCAGCTGGAGCGAGCTGAATTGTTTGACACTTAATGCAAAAAAAAAATTTTAAAATGAAGAATTTAACTCTTATGAGTTACATAAAATGCAAAAGAAGCAAAAGAATTCAGAGAGTTAAACTACTTGACATGCCTGAGCAATGACGTAACCGCAAGTTTTATGCTAACCATTTCGTCTATCGCACTTCTCGCTTGTGGGACATATTCCAGTAATTTTGCTTGTTAGTTTCTAGTTAGCAAGCGTTGATACTGTGGGACAAATATAAAACTTACGGTTTTAGCTTTTAATCCTGAACTACGTAACCACTGACAGAATATTGGCTATGAAGAGGTTTTATCATTCATCGTTTCTGCATTTGGTCCATTGCATTCGTTTTTGCTTTCTTTTTTAGGTTATTTGCCGCAGCAGTCTGTGTATTATAGTTTGTTCTTCCCATTCACTTAAAATTCAATTTTGAATTTATTGGCTACCTTTATTACTGAATAAAGTTTCTTATTTACTTCATTTCTTTCAGCTCCTCGTCCAGTCTTCTGTAATTTCTAGGTAACTTTGAAGGTCTTTTTGTAGTTTTGTACAACAGTTTTAGTTGAACTAAACCTCTGCCTCCTTCGGATCTGGACACAGACGATCAACATCAGACATAGAATGACACATGCGGTGACAAGTGAGCGACTTTTATTGTCGGTAATTCTCCTTTACTTGAATGTTATTTTGCATATTTATCTAATCCAAAGTCCATCAATATCATCACTGAAATAATCTACAGTATTGAAGAGATTTTTCAAGTCATTGTCAACTTTGGCAAAATGTTTGAGGTTATCCATGTAGAATAATTGATTAAACAATGTTGTTTATTTTGTATCCATTTATTATCATTATTATTATTATTATTATTATTATTATTATTATTATTATTATTATTATAGTACAAGAATTTTGTACATAATAATTCTATATATCCGACTCTATGGAAATATTACACTGAGTTTAACTGTATTGAAATATATTTAGCTCTTTATCAATCTGAAGATTTATCTTTCGATGGATTTTTCTGCTTTCTTCAGATACATTTATCCACTCATTTGTGTTATTATTGCTACAGACAATATCTCATTGCCCTAGTAGTATTGGATCATTCAATCAACTCCTTTGAGCGTTCATCTAATTTGAATTTTTGTCTTCTTTCAATTTTTTTCTTTTATCTTCTGAAACTGCGAAAAGAAAAACAAATATTAAGACTTGTGAATAATAATTATACTTTATCTCAAACTTCAGATCAAATTACGTTCTAAATAATCTTTTCATTAATTAATTTCCATCCGGTAATGATACGCTTAATATATTCATGGAAATATAATGTCTTTGAAGAATTATAAATATATTATTTGATATAATTGATGGAATTGTCTTTCAAGTTTATAAGTTAGTTTGTTTTCGAATCAGCTTCACTGATGAAGGCCTGTATAACACTAGTTTATTCATATTGTAAAAAATGAGGACGTGATTACTTATTTCAACGATGAAATAGCGAAAAAATGTTCTCACTTTCTCAAAAGTGTAAATTACTGCTTAAACACAATCTTCAGGGCATGGCCTGAAGATTGCGTTTAAGCATGAAACAGATATTGTCGCCGCTGGATGTTGACCTCAGTGTCCACTTTTATATTTTGATATTTGCATACGCTCTATTTCTTATATTGATCAATTTAACCTATAAATATAACATATCTTAAAAATATATTTATATCATATATATATATAGATATATATATATGTGTGTGTGTGGGGGGGTGGTGACCGAGTGGTTAGAACATTCATACCATATTCGATTTGTCAGGTTTGCTGACTGTTATGGGGTCCTCCCCTTTTTCATATAAGTGGACTCGACCAGAGTGTTACTGGGACTGCTGCCGTTAAATACCCAGAGTCAGTCAGAATATGGAGAGAGTGAGCTGAGATTGTGATTGAGTTGGAGGTAGAGTAATAGTGTGAGGTAACCGCTTGTAGAAGTCGCAGTTAGAAGCACGTAGACTCTAAGAAAGTCCTACTTCGAGACTATATATATATATTATTATTGCTACTAACCGCGTTCCTGGATTTACTAACAGTATTACCCATTGTATTATTGTGTAAATACATTTAATTTATTATATTTAATTCTTGCATTTGTCATTCATTGGAGACCGAATTTCATCTCGGAATCCACAACACTGATTTTTCAATGTTATCCACCCGATAGGCGATACAAACATGTGGCGTCGTCGGCTGAAAACCATATCCATGTATTGTGAGTAAAACTGGGTAGAAGATTTTAATGGTTGAACAACAAAACTGTTGATCCCGCCAAATTATGCCCTCTCTCGCAGAAATTCTAACTAAAGTCATCTCAGCATAGTTTAGCACTATGGATCTGGAACAAACACAAGTGTGACTGAATAGATATCTACAATCGGCTGTGTTCGGAATCATTGAGTATGTATGCTTGTATCTGTCTATGCGAGCATGTTCGTGCTTTTTTAATAAATTAGAAAACATATTTCACTTTGTGTCAAAGCAAATTTACAAGCTACAATGACTTTTATCATGACCCGCTGAATAGAATGTTCAACAACTAATTCAAATTGTAAGCTTTCGTATAAGTAATGGAAAATAACCACAGAAATGTTATATTAGTGATGCTGGACTTGACTTATTTAGGTTCTACCCTTGGGACATTTCACGGACAGACGCTCTTTTTAGGTTTCTCTCACAGAAGCATTAATGAGCTTCATACGAAAGACAGTAACGTAGATATTCCGCAATCAATACATTATGTATGAAGTAAATATGAAGTAGAACAAATCTTTCAACAGTTTCTTGAAAAAATTCATTCTGCTTACAGTTTCAAAATATTTAGTCTGCGATAAAATCGAGCTATAAGTTATTTATAATTTCAGCTCAAGTTTTTGTGTCTGTATATAAATTTTCATAGATAGGTGACAAAAATAGTAGAAATGAGTTAATGGGTAAATTTGTATTCGCACAAAACTTCTTTGATGTCTCTATCTTTCCTAAAACAAACCTTTACTTGATTTATAAGAAAATCGTCAGTCAAAATAGTTTAACCTGAATAACACAGTGACTTGTAATAAATAAATTTTAACTACATCTTAAGTACTTGCTTAGAATTGGAAGTAGGTATTCACTATTTTTATTCCAACAAGAAACATGACGCAATCATTCCCTGTGTCTGCAGTGTATTGAAATTCAAATAGCTCGATTCACCTCTATCAATATTTAACCAGCAGTAGACAATTGTTATTTTTAAACAATTACTACAATTTATCCATAAAAGACTTTTAGTACTTTTAGATGCCCATCAGATAAAATAACCAAACAGATAGGCAACATTTTAAGAAAAGGGTTGTGCATTATTCTGGTTTGCATCGAATTTTCAATTCTTTACTTTCGTTGAAAACATGATCTTAATTCTCCGGGCGTAAAATGGATTTTACAAAACGATGATCTTGGAGTGACTAATACAGATAATTTGTGATCTGAAAATGCAACAGAAAAATTCCAGTTCCTAATTCCTCCAGGGCACCAGCATTAAATAACCTTAATCTGTAATCGGAAAATTGCAATTGTTTCCTTTCTAATTGATTGATTGCCTTCATTAATAAGATATTTAACTGTTACTATTAATAATAAATGCTCTCTGGCATAAAAACAAGATGAAGCGGCGAGTTTCTTTTCTATGGCTCACTAATATGACCTTAGATTAACCTAAATTGAGAAAATATCAACTATTTATAATTCACAAGCTTACTTTTCAAATACTGTAAGTGTATAAAGCACATTATACTATATTGCATCTGTAAATAAAACTTAATTAATAGAATAGTGACAATAGATATGTGCACTTTATTTAGTACTACATTTCAAATAGTGAACCTAATGTAAACATCTTCATTTTCATCTAACACAGAGAGGATAATACTTCATTTCTTTTATTTGCCAACTGTTTTGCATATTTATACAAAATTTCACGAAATTGAGTTTCATAAATGTGTTTAATTGCACTTGATTATATTATTAATTTTGTATACAATCAATTCGGACAAATTATTCAAAAGTAATATCTCAGAAAGATAAATGTACAAATTTGCTAGTTTATAAATAATACAAATTATTTAGTCATCCTCTGCCTTTAGGAAACTCATTTTTTTCTTTAAATAAATCAGTTCCTTATATATATATATATATATATATATATATATATATATATATATATATATATATATATATATAAAGGATTTTATTTATTAATACGACAGATTTTATTATTTAAACTCTATAGTGGATACCAATATTTGAGTAAACGCTCAGTTTATTTATTAAAAGTATATTTTTTTATTTTCGTCCACCGAATTGAATATTCAAGATATGTTATTTGATACTGACATATATTACAGTTTCATTTATTTCTTTACTGATTGTTAAGTATATTGTTCTGCTATATCATGAGTTTATTTCTGGCTAGAAAACGGTCTTTATTAGGATTTGTATAATTGTCCTTATTTACAACTCTCAAGTTATTATTATTATTATTATTATTATTATTATTATTATTATTATTATTATTATTATTATTATTATTATTTAGGATATGCGGGTAGTGTTATGGATGGCGGCACGCAATGAAAAATGGGAGACTTGAGCTTGTTAAAATCACTTACGCGCAAATCCCCTTGGGAAAATTATTAATCCATCTCCTCACCCGGCTTTGTCTAAAAGACTAGGATTTAAAAAAAAAAAAAAAAGAATCATCATTCTTATTCTAAATGAAAATTATTGCAATATTCACTCAAAAAAGAAATATTCGTACAATCCAAAAATATGTGTCGGATTTAAATAACCCACAAAACATTGAAAAGCCGTTAAAAACAAATCAGGTACTTATGACAAGACATTTCGGTCGATTTTCTCATTTTTGTTTATAACTATTAAATGCTTATTAAAATAACCAATGCTTAACAATTTCAATGACTTTATTCTTTTCAATGGACCAATTATAAGATTATCAGCATGGAAATTGTCAAATACTTTTACAAAACTAAAGTAAATCAAAAGAACTCATTTCTATAATCGCAGGAGAAGACTGCGCGCTCTTTCTAAAATGAAAACAATTATATCAGATTTGTCTTGCTTTTCAATTTTCTGATGTTCCAAATTATATCAAGATGATTGTTGATTCTAATGGAACACCTGACGAGGTTTTGTTTCACACAATGTGCATTTTTCCATTGTTGAGTCTTCTAAATGCCTTATATTAACTTTAATTTATTTTGAATGTTTTTCAATATTGATCCCAAATTTGGATTTTACTGCTAATTACGAGCGTTTTATCACGTATTGTCACAACTCAGTTGTTCCTTATTAATTACATAAAGGAATAATCGCTTTTCACATTGACGTCTTTGATGCTATAAACACAAAAACAAAATTAACAAATAAATATCAACTGTTTACTGCAAAAAATGCCTTTCATTCAATGTAATTGATTCAAACTGCTTTTCAAAATCATGTTTAAAATAATAACTCAAATACACTAACTGAAAATATAATTGCAACAACATGAAAATATGCTTCGGTTTAATCAAAATTAAACCTCCAAGTAATAGTGGTGAATTATAATAAATATTGGATTGGACAAAAAGTTTGTTCGGTTTCTTACGTAAATTGTCTACTTTATTAGCGAACGAAACTATTGATCAACGAATTACATATTACATATCACTATATGCATAGGTTCACAAATATGTGGTGTATAAACAGTACTTAGAACCTCAATACAAATATATTGTGATTGGCCGTTAACACAATCCTGTTGTCTTGCATGCAATTGTACAGATGCTGAAAGACAATATTTCCATTAACCTTTCCTTTTTTTACGCCTATTGATGAAGTTCAGAAAGAGTGGATTAACAGGTGGATTAAGCCCCGTTTCGGCATATCTCATAAATATCCAAGGTGTCGAAGATTTTACAAATCACTTTGAGCAGTAAAAGTATCATATTGGTGAGTATTATAATGATGGAACAGTACCTTTGTGAATAGATTCAGAAAAAAAAATCTATATTCTCGACATATGGATGCTGTTCAACATTTCCTCCACAAACATCAAAGATGACCGAATATTGTATCTTATGTCACCGCACCTCATGATGTCTGGGATAGGGATTGTTTGTCATGTACTCTCTAACAGATATGGCTTCCTAGTTCTATGATAAACATACACATCACTTGAATAAAGACAGAACAAGACAAAGCACTTTTTAATCCTCGATGTGAGTCTCTGTTAACACAAATGAAGACATTAAAGGTGGTGTTGTAGCGAGTGTGGAAATCTGATTAAAGCCTTAAGCTTGGTGATAGTAAATGATTTCTAACAATTATGTCGATACATAGAGGATTACATAGATTCTTTTCTGTATTATAAAAGCCATGTTTTCTCTCAATACTGTCCTCACTGTGTGTTTGTACTAAGTGACCTTTCATACCTAATCTGTAGATATAGGTAATTTCATTTAACCACTCTTGCCAACACTGAAATGCCACAATATCCAACCAATCTTTCGAAACTGCTCTCAGGAAAAAAACGAATGTCACCTGCTTGTATCCGTTTGTCACACTGTTGCTTATCACAATATTCGTCATTGTCTAAATATCGGATTACTAAATATCGGATAATTACTAAATCACAAGATGGTTGAAGTTCATTAAATTTTATTAGAATATCTACTACTCACTAGCATATTATACCCGGAACAAAATTAATAGAGAGTTACAATTTTATTTCTAATGAAAACGCAGGACAATTATGAAAGAAAAGAGTGATCAATATCAATAAGACAAAACAACTGGTGATTTTTCTACAAGCAAAAACTCAATCTCGTATAAATAGTTTATTTTTTTTATCTTTTATGGACAAAGGAACCTGTAATGAAATCTTTCATACAAAAACAAAAAATAAAAATGATATTACACACTTAAAAAGATTTCAACAAAATTATTACGTCTCTCTGTTTTTTTGTTTTTTTTTTACTTTTAAATAACTGACAAAACTCTCAAAGATTAGCTAAATTTCCAAGCGAATATTTTCGATTTATCAAAGTAGTGTCAATTTTTGTAGGTGATATCAGAAGCTGTCTTTGCTTTTTTCCTTGTTATCTAAAGTATAATATCCCGATTCAATTCCAAAATGTCGGCAAATATATGAAAAAATTAACAACACTTCTCTTATCTCAAACTCTCCATAGTTAGCAATATTCATCTGATGATTCATTGAAGTCGAAAAAATGGCTTTAAATTATCGCACACACCGCGGTAAAGGTAAATAGAAAAATATCTATAAAAGATAAACAAAAAATGCTTTCCATAGATAAAAGTGTGTGAATGAGCTAAATATTTTAATTTATCATTTGACAATAAGGATTAAATTCTCCCACAAATTTATTTCTATCCTCTTTTCTCAGAAACCTAACTTTAATTTTGACATTGGTTACTTGAGAATTGATTAGCATTAAATCGATTCAAGTGAAGAAAGTCAATTAAAATTGATGCAATCTAAAATGACAATTGATTTTCACGTTTTACTGTTTTGAGTAGGAATTTTCTTCTTTGTTTTGTAGCAAGTTTTAAATATGTTAATTAAAAGCCTAACTCATGATTTTTAGCTTTCATGCTGTCAGTGAGTCGCAATTTCTAACTGCACAAATGAATTTCGACCATTACATGTTTTCAGATTCACATTTTGGAACACTTAAGTAAGCATTCAGAATGCTCCGGTTGTATAAAGCATACGTGAACAAAAAGTAGTAGGAAAGTATTAGTAATATCAACCCACATGTCCAAGAAGTCATACCAATTCACAGATACTAAAGATGTTATATATATATATATATATATATATATATATATATATATATATATATATATATATATATATAGAGAGAGAGAGAGAGAGAGAGAGAGAATATATAGAAAGATGTTATATAAATTTTTGTTTCATATGATGCAAGCGTATCCATCGACTAATTAAACATAATCTCATTCAATACCATATGAAGAAATAAAGTTCTCTTCATAGAATATTTGGGTTAATAACAAAACTTTAATATTGAGAAATAGAAGGAATATTACAAGTAAATGTCATTGAAATTTTCTGTTCAGTGTGTTCAGCCCGTTACTAGAAAACTTCGGTTTCATAGAAAAGCGAAAAATGCGTTTCTTAGATTTATTAAGTAACAAATATCAAATGAAATAACTCGACTAAATTTGAGCAGTTATTTAACAAGGATTGTATTAAAGACGACTTGTGCACTTTTCCCAGTAGAGTCTCGTATTTTTTAATATATGTTATTGCTCTCCAAACGTCATATATGATAATTGCTACTTAAATCAAAACGTTGATAAAACAAATCCTCGCAACAGCCACCATAATACCAGGCTTCATTTGAAAGTCACGACAAAACCTTATGAAATGCAACAATCGCTTGAAGACCGACGAGCAATCAATAAAGGTTTACTTGAAATCATCAGTTTAGAACTTTTGATAATCATTTCATGAATATGAAATTATTTCTTTTCTTAACGATCTTTTATTGTGACTGATCTCATAATAGGATTAATTCGATAATGACTACATAAGAAAAATGGCCGTTGTCCAATTACAATTTTATTATTATTATTTTTATTTTCTTTGATTTCTGGCGTTTTTACATTTTCTTTCCGGGTTCCGCCCAGAGACCTAAGGTTAGAAATGGCAGCATGACACTTTCCACTGACAAAAAAAAAAAAAAGAAAGAGAAATTACATAGATAAAGCCCTTTGTAACGTGTGGGCTGTACTTGTCAGAACAATTTTTTGTATCTCCTTGAGGCATGGACTTCCAGGAATCCCTTCAATTAGTCTACTGCAATCTTTTCCAACCAGTCCTAGGGCTCCAACTACAACAGGGATTGTTGATGTTCCCATATGCCACATTTTCGAGATTTCTATTTCAAGGTCCTTGTATTTTGACAGCTTTTTGAATATCTTCAAAGATACATTGCAGTCAGCAGGGACTGCCATATCAATAAGGAGGCACCGTTTTTGTTTGTGGTCTTTAATAACAATATCTGGGCGGTTGGATTTGATTGTTCTGTCAGTGTGTATTGTGTAGTCCCATAGAATTGTAACAGGTCCTATCTCCGTAACCGGATCTGGGTGGTGTTCATACCAGTTTCTTTCAGTTTCCTTCCCGCAGGACTTGCAGATTTTCCAGTGCAGATATTGGCCCACTCTGTCATGTCGGGTTTTATATTCAGTGGGTGCCAATATCGTGCAACCTGATACAAGATGATCAATCGTTTCTGGATATTTATCACAGAATCTGAATTTTGGGCTGACACAATATTTTAGTATATGTGCTTGATAATTCCTAGTTAGCAAGCATTGGTCCTGCGCAGTAAGTTTAAAACCTTCAGTTTCCGCTTTCAAACCTGCACTACGTAGCCACTGATGGTCACGGGTTTTGTCTACGTCAGCTTGTTTGGTACGGTCAGAGTATTGGCCATGAAGCGGTTTATCTTGCCATTGCTTCTGTATCTGGTCGGTTGCATTCGTCTTTGCTGTCTTTTTTAAGTATTTTGCAGTTTCTGCCGGTGTATTGTGCTGTAGCTGCATCTCTACGCCCATTTGAAACTCCATTATGAATTTGTTGGCATCTTTCATTGCGGAGTAAAGGCGCTTACTACTTTCATGTTCCTTGACGCATACCATCATCCAGTCTTCTGTAGTTTCCAAGTATCTTTGGAGGCCAATTGTTGTAGTTTTGTAGGACAGTTCTAGTTGAACTAATCCTCTGCCTCCTTCGGATCTGGGCACATACAGACGATAAACATCAGCTGTGGGATGAATCATGCGATAGCAAGTGAGAAGCTTTCTGGTTTTGGCATCCATTCGCTTAATTTCAGCTATGGAGGACATTAAAGCTGTATTGCACCACGGGGACAGCCAATGTGTTTATAGCTGATATTCTGTTTTTTGAATTTAGCTCAGTATTTAGTACCAGACGTACACGCCTGTAGTACTCTTTTCTTAGTGTTTCCTTCATTTGGGGGTGTTGTATGCCATCTCCTTCGTTAATTCCTAGGTACTTATAAGCTTCATCATGCTCCAATTCCCTAATCTTTATGACAAAATCTAAATCTATTAAGGGTGTTTCTGTAATTCTACCTTTCTTGAATGTTACTTTTGCATATTTATCTAATCCGAAGTCCATACCTATGTCGTCACTGAAGTATTTTACAATATTGAGGAGGCCTTTCAACTCATTGTCTTCTTTGGCAATTATTATTATTATTATTATTATTATTATTATTATTATTATTATTATTATTATTATTATTCATGCGAAATAAAAAGAGATTAATGTTGCTGTATTTTTTTTCAAGATCTTCACTGTTGGTAGCCACTATAAGCTATGCGTATATGTATGCATCCTTGGTATCTCCACATGGTAAATAATAATTTAAACAACGCAAAATCTTTTGAATGCTACATTCAAAAGTACTGTCAGTGACTGAGAAAATATGTCCTTTCTGCGATAGTCAACATGAATTTTTTTGCTGCAGGGAGATCCAACGCAAACAATAAATTATGTGGGGTTGATGTAATGGCAAAAATACTGTTAAACCTTTGTCTGAAAAATCAATTTAAAAAAATTAAATTAAGAAAGATATTCATGAATTTTGCTATAAATCCGTATGAAATATTAGGTTGGTGCAAAAATAATGTCGTTTTCTCACATAGTAACACATGTGAGAAAACGACATTATTTTTGCACCAACCTAATAAAACGATCAATCATTTTAAAAGAAAGAAATGGTAAAGAAATTGTTTTTGACGAAAAAGATTTTGTGGGAATTTTTAATATTGATTCAAAGCAGAACAGGTGCACGTTACTATGGGAAAAACTTTGAAATTGTTGACATTAAAAATGAACATTAAATTAGAAAATTATTTTCAGATTAATTAAAATGTGAATGCGCCATATTTTGCGACCAGCAACAAATTTTGCGATCAAGATTGCAGCTGTTCCTGAAGAGAAAAAGTTAAGAAAATATATTTTTCTAACAACTGACAATGCTTTTAATCTTCTTTAGTAAAATTTGTTAAATTAATTTATTACATTCTAACAAGTTAAAAGTTCTTATTAATATTAAAATGAAAACACCAATCATACAAGTTAAAAGATCTTATTAATATTAAAATGAAAACACCAATCATACGAGAGGTGATATTAAACTTTTTGTAGTTGTATCATGGCGTAGTGGTTAGAATAAAGATTAGTTTCAGCTCAAAAGAAAATCCCTGCAAATAATATGAAAAAAAAAACATTCTTATTGTTTTATACTTCTAAAATTCATGCAATATACACAACTAATCATAGATTAGTAATTATTGACGTAGAATATAAACACAAAAGTCGCTATGATATACAATTTAAATGTATCTGAAGAATTAATATAAATACTTTATACTCTGTATTTTTAATTCCGTTCTTCATTCAAGACGAAGCCACTCGTTCCTCTCCAGTGTTTCCTTTCTTTATTAACAGTGAATTTCTACAATTTACTTAGAAAGATACTCAAGCTGACTTGTCTACAGTGTCGAATTTAATTTTCCTTCTTTAGACTTGATTCAACCAAAGGAGAACTTTAACCTACTTCTAACCCATAACGAAAAGAAAAGATCGGTTCATACTTTTTACAAAGAAATTTGTGCCAAAATGAACGCATTAAACGAACCCGCTATTTGAAGATTATTTCCCTCACCGATAACCGTTACACAACCCCCCATTTCACATTTCATTATCCATATACATTATATTCAAAAGTTAAACCTAAAAAATTCAGACGATTTGCTTGCATTGTAGAAAAATATATGAGTTTCTTACACAATATTCATTCTTGTATAAAAGTTGTTTCTATATAATAGCATTAAGTAAATGTTAGAAGTTATGAAAAAAGTTTTATATTTTCGAAACTGTTCCATTATTAGAAACAACATAAGTGAGAAAGTATAACAAAAGTTATCAGAGAACAATTAAAATGTCCACGTCATATGGTTCTCATGTACTGTCATTCGGACTGAAAGGTTTCGAAGACGTGATTTTAATGGAGTCTTTGTCAAACGAAATCTGTCTCATATGCACAGGCAACGCACACACGTTCATTCACACACATGTATGTATGTATGTGTGTGTGTATGTGCTGTGTTCATTGAACTGTAAAAATTGCAAATGAATTTCTCTTCTCACTCTTCCTACAGTGTTAAAACTATAGACTGACCACACTTAACTTGCAAGTAAATCTATGTATCTTCCTTTTACTTGTGACTCTTGGTGGCGGTGATGTTGTTAAGGGAATGGTAAGATTTCCCAAGTTCTCACAAAGCCATAGACTTAATGAAAGAGAACAGTACAAAAGGAGTAAGAAAAATATATTCAAGGAAAACTTCCCAATAAAAATAAGGGCTTAAAATGTGCTAGCACTTTTGCAGGCAATGATAAACTATATAATTTGAGAGAAAATAATTGCGTACAAAATGAGGTTTCATCATCATTAATATTATTAAGGATTAACTTATTGATGGGTTTCAAATTCTACTTACAAAAAATTTTTTGAATTATTAGGTTGGTGCAAAAATAATGACGTAATAATGTCGTTTTTTGACGTATTTTTAACGTCAAAAAACGACATTACTATTTTATACATCATATCAGTTTCAGAATAAAAATGATATTGACAAATCGGTACGTGTAAACTTATTCTACATAGACTTACAGTCTTAGAAGCACTTTAAAATTATTCGTATCGCTATCGAGGTTTCTTTTTCCGTATTCGGTAACCATCAATTTTCCTTTTCTTTCATATACTCATATTAATGTCCAAAAAATACCGATTAGTAAACAAGTTAAATAATAGCAAGCAGACATATTAATATATTATGTTATCTACAATTAATCCTACGTAACTATCAGTTAATTCATATTTGAAAAGAAAATTGGATAATTTTGATGTGTATTCATATTATCTTCGAATATTAATGACGTAAATAGATAGTTCGTTGAATTGATACCGAATTTCATCATGAATCTATAATTATTGTTATGAATAATTAAGATAATCAAGAGTGGTCTCCCCTTGTTTTGTTACTCTCCTCGTTGAGAGATATATGTCTGTTTACTAGGACTATAAAAGGACACTATATGCAAATCTCAGTTGAATAAAGCTTTTTTAAGGCCTACACCTGCGTACTTCTTGTCATAACAATTAATACACACGTTTTATTTTAAATTTTATAATTAATGCATGCATTTACGGTGGTTATTAATAGGTTCATTCAGTACATATATGTATTGTAGAGTTGACTGCTTTTTTTACAAAATTCTAAATATATGTATAGCATTATTTATGCTAATATTAGATTTCATGAAGTTACTGGATCTCACACTCTACGTACACAAAATAGTTAAAACTGAAAAGAAAAGAGGGAAGACTATTTCCTAAATTTGTCAACCCTCTTCTGCTTGAAATCGACAAACAGAATATTTTAGCAAAATATTCTTTTCTGTATTCGCGCATGTTTGGATTGCGACGACAAATCCATTCTTTGACTGAAAATCAGATTCAAACGTAGTTGGATTGTGAAGGATACTTCTTTTTTTTTTAACGAAAATCTGATTCACACGTACTTCACTGTGAAGAATCCTGCGTTTTTCAAATGAATATAAGAATCATATGTACTTAGATTGTAAAGAAGCCGTCATCCTTCGAATGAAAATAAGATTCATGTGTACTTGTATTGTGAACAATCCTTCGTTCTTCAAATTCACAGAATCAAATTCACACGTACTTAGATTGTGAAGAATTTTCAAATGAAAATCAGATTCCCACGTACTTGGATTGTGAGGATGCCTTCTTTTTTCAAATGAAAATCTAATTCATTCCTACTTGGATTGTTAAGACACCAACGTTCTTCAAATAATAATCAGATTCACAGTATTTGAATTGTGAAGAATTCTTCGAATGAAAATCAGATTATCCCATGTTATTATACATTGAAAGTGTCACCATACTGCGTCCTTAATGACATTTCCCAAGGTTATGAGACTCTCCTCTTGACTCTCCTCTCCGAATAAGTTGTATTGAGTTACATGATACCAGCAGCAGGTATTAATTCCTAGCCTGAATATATTTGTACATTTCCTTCCGAGAAAGACTAAATACAAGCTCAGCCATAATTTGAATTCTGTTCTGTTCATTAATTCTATTTCCCATACTGTTCACCATTAGATGAACTCAGAATTATCATTTATTCAATATTGTGATTTTACTGAACCCAGATGGAGCTACCATAAATTCAGGTGAATATTTTAATTGCGCTTAACCTAGCTTTCAAAGAATTTAAAAAAAAAATTAAAATGAAGTTTTCGTATATTAAATACCTAGAGAATTTTAAGCTTCAACAAATTTTATTGATGTGGATTATCGCTTATTGATATTGTGTAAAGTTTCTATGTTTTGAAACTGTGAACGTATGCGATACCCACGACTGGTAAAAGAAATTTCCACGACGATTCAAGTTCCCCAAACGACACAGCAGGCAGTCAAGAAGGGGTAGAAATCTAGTTATTCGGACAAGCGGACATACATCACCTCCGAGCCAAGCTACGGGACAACATTTGCTATGTGTGTAACCATCATGTAGCGTATGTGAATTGTTGCATCGGCTATGGTACAGCTCTCACAGTGAACGAAATGTTTCGGTAACAACTCAGTAACTAGTGACTTGTTGCATACATTGTGTAGGAAGTCGATACAAACTGCAACAATTAGGCAGCAAGTACAAATTTAAGAGAAACAACTTAGCTTTCCGAATCATTTATTCACCCACATTTAATAATAAGGGCGTTTTAAGTGTTTAGGAGTTTACATGATATTGCAGCCTTTCCCATACGTTTTGGAGACAACCTAATTGTGGATTCGCTACTTTCTCCAAATTTAGGGATCTTCTGTTTCGAGAGAGGAGAAAATTCGCACAAACATACTGTTGCTTTTCTCTCTCCTACTTAACAAACAGAGCCACCATTTTCCAACTCGGTCTATTTTTATTTAACACTCATTTTCAGTGAACGACAAGCTTTTACTTCAGATCTTCCCTCACATGCAATTAAGTGAACGATCTACACAGTCGTATTTCATTGAGCCGTACCCGGTGAGATCACAATTTCCCACCAGATGGGAGTTCAAACTCGCAATTTATTCCATTCCAAAATATATATATATTTTTTTAATCATTTCACCCAAGCAAGGCTGGAAAACCACTAATACACATGGAGAGGGGTTGCATGGAGTGAAAGTGAGAGAAAAACTGAGTATAGGGAGGATCGCATTTAAATTCTTGGAGATTATCAGGGAAGAAAGTAAACAAAAGGCGGGAAGTACGAGAAAACGGGTGGGACCTAAATGCCAATTTAGTGATACGCTTAAATTCATACAGTCGGAGCACCAGAGAAAAAAGCTCGTTAAAGCATTTGCCATGAAAATATTTGTGGGAAAAACAGAGATTAAATAAAGTCACGAGATATTCGCTTAGATCTAGTTTATTTCTGAATCTTCAACGTACAGTGAAGATTCAGAGTAAATATCTCGATCCAGAGAGTCAACAATACTAAAATGGAAAACTACTACTACTACTACTTATTATGATTATGATTATGGTTATTTTCCATGCCCATAAAATGAACGTTTAGCCAGTTAAACTAAATCGTTAGAACAGGGAAAAATCAAGACAAGTTTCTGTCTGTGAAAGCAAACTGAAGCGATGCCCAAGAAGAGTTTTATGTTGTTATTTGTTTTGTATTTGTGTGAACGCACATGTGTTGTCGTGTTCGTTCAATGTGACTTAAAGCCTACAAAAACAAATACATTAAAATTGAGCATTTGGCTTTTAAATATTGATTATCATAAAAAAGCGAATCCGGCAACAAATGTAAGATAAACTTTTAAGGAAACAAGCTACACAACGACATGAAGAAAGAGATTGATATGAAAAGCTAGAATATACCCCAAAATATAAAAAATTCCGAGAGAGATATAAACAGAATTATATGCGTAAAGAAATATATAGTGTCTAAAATATGGAGAAACGATCTTTGATATATATATATATATATATATATATATATATATATATATATATATATATATATATATATAAAATCTTATTGAAACAGAATAGGATAGATTCCCTATATGAGATAGATAATACTTGGTACACGTTATGAAATATTTCCTCTGAACTTACGGTCATGCAACAAAAAATAACATAATAATCAAAACTATTATTCCTATAAGATCAACACAGCATTAAACCAAAAATTAACTTACTGTGTTGATGATATAAATCTAAACAAATTACATTAAATATTTGATAAAAATTGATTTGTTAGAATATATTGTTTCATTTGGGGTTCAGATTTTACAAACAAGAGCGTTAAACGAATACGATTTAAATTTAAAATCGGTTCACTTTTTCTAATACTTAGCGCCATTCTCCTTAACCCTTTGAGCACTGACTATCGCTTTACCGGTGGTAGAGAAAAAAATGACTTAATGCCCAGCCACTGGTTAAACAGGGGGTAAACACTTGTAACTATTTTTATATCTACCAGGAAACATTACATACCATTATTTGCAAATTCTGACTCAGGAGCTCAGGTAGAAGCGTTAAAATCGTTCGGGAATGCAGGGATTAAAGAGTTAAGTGTTAATTCAATTTAGGATTTTGGTGGTCATGGTTTCCACGCCTTCCTTTTTTAATATCTGCAAACAGTGCTTTATGATTATTTTTCTTCGAAATAATAGCGAAACAATTTCCCGTTCATTCTCTACGGTTCGAATTCAAAGGTTCCTGTTTCTAAACTAGATGCCAATCAAGACGAGAGATCCCCATCTATCTATAGGTGGAGAAGAGATGGATTGACGTTTCCGCAAGGGTATCAGTGCAATACAAAATGTCTCAGTTGCAATTTGAATTCTGTTCGCTGTTATCATTTTCTGCTCAGTTAACCTTTGATCCAGCCTAATTTCTATTGGGTGCCAGACACTGCGTATGATATAAAATTATGAAAAACTTGCAGGTAATTGTATTCTTTCTTAATTTTAAATTTCACACTTTACGTATCTATTTTTATCATTCAAAATATCCGGAACATGATGGAAGCCATTGTTTTCATTAAATACACGTGAAAATTTCATTATTGATTTCTTAACTCCGTCAAAGTGTTTCCATTTTCCCCTCAACTTAAATGAGTCGGATATGACGCTTTAAATGCCCTGTTTTTGAGAAGTAATTAACTACTGTTTGTTCAAATTCTTTTGAAGACACATCGAAAATTAAATCTGACTCACAAGTTTTGACGCCTTTCATATTCCGTTCTCTTAATGACAAAACGTCATAGCTTGTTATGAATAACTGCCTTGGAGATAAACTGCATATTGCAGATTTTCGTGGGAAATAAAAATATTTCCTTTCAAGATTTTATGTAGGAATTTCATTTATGGTGTTCAGTAGCAATGAAACAACATATTTAATCGACACATGGAATAATTAATCGCGACAGACATACAACGACAATTTTTATTATGAACGAATTATTTTGCATGAACTGTTTCGAATGTTTGCTGAATACACATATCAAGTTTTGTAATTAAAAATAAGACATTCTCCATTTGAAGTTTTCGCTAAAACCTTTTGTACATTGGCGTTGTCACGATTCAAAACGCTGCATGTGAATTTGCATTTGAATATTTGTTGGTATAATTTTGTAAGCTTGTAGTGGTTTCGTTGTTGGCGAGAAAGAGATTCAATTCGATTATAAGAGGTTAGCTCCCGCGATAATTATCAAGAATAACATACTTTTAATGTTTTATTCTTGTAACTGTATTGCTTGTTTATTTTGCCCCACATTTTTCTATAATTGATCATCTAAGCAGTACAAAGCACCGACACGCATTGATAGAATCGTTACATTCAACGTCTATTCCTTGAATGATGAATTCGCCGTTAACATACAAGTTTATTAATCGAAGAAAAGGTTTGTTGTCCTTAATTCTGCAAAGAAACTAATGTAATTTCATTCTGCCTTTCATTGTCTCTTCTAATATTATGACCCATCATCATACTAGAATTGTGCACTTATCGTCTGTCGGATATGGTATTTCATCACCACCAACACCTTAGATAAAATAACAATAATACTCATTATGACACACCAAATAGATTAGGTAGCATCGTATATCAAATCAAATGCGTGAGTGACATGGATCTTTTACAATTTATATGTAATAATATTGAGTCATCCTTTGACTAAAGATAAGCAGAATCTTAATAAAAAGATCGGATGTTGCCGCGGATATACAAAATCTCAACAAAGTACGAATTAACCTTTTGTCTCCTCTTCTTTGTCTCCTCCTATTTCTTCTTCTTCTTCTTCTTCTTCTTCTTCTATGTTGTATGTCGCTTTAACACATGGACGATATTGATTCTCCACAGCTTCTAATCCTGTATGGCGCTAAGCAACCTTTGTCGCATATCAGTCCATGTTCTGTTATTAAACACCCTTTTCTCGTTAACACTCATAAGTCTCTCTTTCTCTCTCTCTCTCTCTCTCTCTCTCTCTCTCTCTCTCTCTCTGTGAGCGTGCGTGTATGCGTGCGCGCGTGTGTGTAGCTGTTTTTGTCTTCAACGTGTTTTCAAAAAGAACTAGAATTCTTCTGTTTTTATCTTTTAAAATTATCTAAGTTTTTATTCACTTAAGCTAAAAAGCAGCATATATATTTTGTATAACCTTGAATTGGCTGGGTTGATATCCATATATATGTAAATCAGATTTTCACTCTCCAAACAGAAAGAAAGTATATGCAGTTAATGCGTTTGTGATCCCTGACATAAGATTTTATCTAGAATGATTTCTTTGGGCAAAATATCTTTAAAGCTCTCCGAGAAAAGTTACATAATTTAATAATGAAAGCAAAAGAATAAGTAAACATAATGTCACTGATTTAATTTGGAATTGATTTGGTCTAAGCTAGCATTCTATTAAAAAAAAAGGAAAGTAAGAATTTAACCTACTTGAAAGATATTTCCAATGACTTGTAAATATGTACGGCGCGACAATTTCTCTGGAATATTCGTTCGCTTTGAATTCCTTTTGGCATTAACATTCGATTATCTTTTTTGCTCCTAAACATTTTAATTGGAAGTCATGTGTAGATTGTTAATTTGCTTTGAGTTTCAAGTCAGTGAAGAGTTGTAGACAGCATTTCAAGGTAATTCTTTCGCTGAAAAAAAGATTTAATTTGCTTCATGGAACATTTGTTTTCACAAGTATATATTTCGATATTTTACTTGACTTCATATTGGCAACGGGACTTGTTTTAAATAGTTGTTAATCTAGCTACTTTTAATATATTGCATACTTATCACTTCACAAAGTTTTCGGATTTTGTCGATTTCTCATTTTTATCACGTTTCAACCTATGTACTATCTAGCCTTCTTCAAGTGTTTATCAAACCTTCAGGGAATTTTGAACTGAACACTTTATTCAGTCTACGACGATAGATTGTTCCCTTTTCCCTATCCCTGTCTAAGTATATGTCATATTCTTTATTTAGTACTTCTCCGCTGTCGCTGGTGCTGTTTCCACTGAATATATATGTCCATTGCCGGCCCAATGATTGAACTTACAGATGATATGTTATCAAATTTACAGACCAATGCATTAACCAGTGAATTTCCAATGACAAAACTTCGTAAGATGTGTCCCAAATCCAGCAACAAGACCAAATATTTAATCATCTGACTATAATCAGTTCATGTCACAGTTAGTGTCTTGGACTTCTAATCAGTTAAAAAGCATATGAATGCCAGTTGTGTTTTCTTTACTATTATTTAGACAGAATATTTTATTATACTTGTGTACTGAAAATAAAGGACAAATTCACTGACTTACATTTCTTAATAAATTATCCGAGAAGTGCTTTTACAAGTCATGAGTATATCATATTATATATGAACAAGCATCATTAAAAACTCTGAAAAACATTAAGAATTGCAAGCCGCTTATTTACGTTCATCTAAATTATATTTTAGAATATCCGTTATGTTCCTAAAAGGAAATCTCGTGCCGACTGTTTCTTAAGTAAATTATACCATTTTTACTCCAATGTACTGCATGCTTTTTACTTGTAGCGTACGAGCAGTGTCTAATTTTACCTTGTGCCTTGTTCGTGTGAAGACGCTCCCTTGACTATAACTCTGCTAGATATATCTAACAGACATAACAGTCACTTTGACAGGCATTGTCTGTTCTTCGTCATTAAGTGGTCAAACTGAAGTGTGCTTAGCGAATTCTGATAATAGCGACAGCCTGGCCTGGTGCCGTTCATAAGACACGCTATTTTGCTGAGGGGTTTATTTTGTTTGATGCCTAGACAAGGTCCGAGATGAGGGCTGCTTCAATAACCTGCCCATTAATATAAGATTCGCTTCACGCGCATGCAAGAGAAATCACGAATAATTTTAATGTTTCGGTGAAGCTTTCTTTTATTCATATGACAGAACAATCTTAGGTGCTAAGTAAATAAAGTATTAAGAATATATATATATATATATATATATATATATATATATATATATATATATATGCTTCATATCTTCAATTTATTATTTTAGATTTAAATTCCAAATTTGGCTGGCGAATATTTCAACTCGAATTTTCCCTATTAACTCTAGCAACAGCAATGACAAAATATATGAATAAATATATCCGATATTTACAGAAATGCCAGATTTAGGTTTTCACGTCTTTTGCCTGCTTTTTCCATCTCTTCTTGTTATAATGAAATCAAACAAATATATTCTTGTAAATAATTGAGCCAATGTACAAAAGATAGAATAGATTAATAAAATCAGAGGCGAGATTTTAAATAAGCCAGAGATTACATCAATCTTCCACAAATACTCTAAGTTTTGAAACATGTGCGTTGTACCAATCTATATTCTTACCATAGATTTTGGACATTGCTCTTCGGTTGACTGAAAAAAAAAAGAAGTAAATCTGACACTTTTCAACACGTGTTCAGCCCACACGCAAATATTAATCTTAAAAGATAATTAGAAGGAACAGCGAACTTGACAAAACGGGCCACTGTACACATTTACATTTTTTAAATGTTTTTATAGATTTTTAAAATGTTTTATACATTTTTAAATATTTTGTGCATTTTCACGAACAACTACAGGCAGAAATTGACTACTGTATACAAGAAAATACATATAAAACTTGTAAGTTTATTTTTCTTCCACGAAAAGAAAAAACTTTGTTGTCAGTGATAGCAACAAAAATAAAAAAAAAGAAAGAAAAAAGACTTTCAAAAAGAAACTAAATAGAACGCCTGAGAATTCAACTCTGCTCACCAACAAAGACCAGTTCCCTCGCGTCTCTACGTTTTTTGTGTTTTTATTCATTTGGCCGGTTCTATAGCTGAGATAGGTTGCCACATTTGATGGGAAAAAATCACTTTTAACCTTTTCTAATCAGAAAGGAGTCGGCCAAATTCTATAGCTGTATTCACAAAACACCGCGAGTCTGCAGAAAGCATTCTTTATATACGAACGTGAGTTTGAAGGACCCAAGTACCTAAGTAAGAAAGAACAAGTCTCCTAATGCTGATTAGCATCAACAATATCTTTCACGTTTTGTGCATGCATATGAAAGAATGAACGAACATCAACAGTCTCTTACCTTTTTACCTCTATTTATCATGGATAAACTCAGTGTCTGAGTGACTTGGTTAAAAGCCATATTTAAATACAACTGCAAGAGCTTAAGTGAATTTTAGTATTATTTTACTATATTTGTAAAAATGTATTATGTACGAAGTAGTGCTGAAAAGTACTGCAGCAAACTATGAAAACTTATCAGCACCCTTCAAACCATGTGTGGGAATTTAAAAAGAAACAATAAAAGCCCCATATAATTGAGTCTATTAGGGAGAGTTAAGCCTTGCAGATGTATTGATAATGTATGCAGGGTCTGTCAAGAAAAAAAAAGCTGGACATAGTGGTGTACACAGGCAAGACCAATCTGTTATACCAACGGTCTGAGATAATGTTGAAATGTAGACATACCAGTCAACATACTCTGAGCCAGTACAAGCCCGGATGAACAATTTTTAATTGGCTCCTCAAACTCTCCCCTTTGATTTGTGGCGCTTTGTTAATTTATTTAAGCGGACATGAATAGTGTTACAGATTGACCATCCACAAGTATTTGCCATGAAGAAACTGTAAGGTCGAAACCCGGGTAATGCGTTGCGCGTGGATTTGAAGAACCAATGTGGCGTATGTGTGGTAGTTACAATTCTTTTGTCTACATCCTGGTATTATTTGGAAAGCTGGGAGTTTGAAATAGTCTAGCGTGGTGTCAGCTGTAATAGCTGTTGGAGACGAGGCCGCACAAAATTATTCGATTTATTTATTAATTTAATTTAATTTATTTATTATTTCATTTATTTATTTGTATGTTTCTCATTTGTATTCTTTTGTTAATAATTGTCTCATATTAATATATGCTAAAATTAATTATATGCACTTCACGATATCATCTCGTGGTGAATGATATTTTATGTAATATAGCCTGTTTATTTTGTTAAATAATAGTTTCTAGAGTTTTGATTATCTCCTTCCATTTGGTTCTATAGTATATTTTGGTATTATCCACTAATATTTGTTTTATGTAGATAGTTTTATTTTGGTTGTTCACGATGTGAGAACGGATTGCATTGAGTTTCGACAGGTGACAGATTAATTTACAAGAAAGTGAAGGTATTTGTATGCCCGATGTAAGTATTTAATACTTTTTTTTGATTATCAATGTGTTATAGTGGAACACACCTATTCTATAGTTAACATACTCTCCCACCTATAATAAGTAGGAGTAGTAAGTGGAGGGGGTCGCTCAGTGGGGTTCGGTCAGTCAGTCGATGCCGGACGACCGTTAGTCGGATACTAAAGTATCAGCGACCATAACTAGATTTCTCTGCGTCATTTCATATTATATCAAGTTCCTAATGTTTTGTACGTCAAACCTATTTTAGGTCCGACTTAGTACAAATACAAGCTCCACTGTGAAACCACTCCATAACACACTTGGCGACGAAGATGAGATACTCATACGGAGGAAGAAAAACTTTCGTTCGCCATAACACACTTGGCTACGAGGGATTCGGATTCATACGGTGGAAGAGAAAAAAATTCGTTCGCCACATAACAAATTTGGCGACCAGGAATTCGTACTCATACGGAAGAAGAAAAAAATTGCGTTCGTCACAGTATTATTTGGCGAAGGGATTCGAATACATACGGTGGAAGAGAAAAAAAAATTCGCCACAACATTATTTGATGACGAAATTCGTACTCATACGGAGGAAAAAGAAAAAAAACTTGCTCGTCACAATTTCGGCGACAAAAACTTGGATTCACATTAAAAAAAAAACAAAAAAATCTTGGCAATGTTTTTCGAAAGACAAGACGTCAAATTAGTGACGAAAAAAATCAGTCGTATTCTCAACTGAGAAAAGAATTTGTTTTCTCGATAAGACAGTTTGCTCAAATAGGTCACGAAATGCAAATTCGTAGGACCCTCCTCTACAATATTTAAGCATTGTGTAAACTTTTTGCGAAGATGGAGGAATGCAAAAATATATTTTTAAGTTCCAGACGAAAAAACAGATGACAATATTAGAGCAACAGAAGCCATTCCAGGTGCAACTACAGGAGGAAACTTTTAATAGACAAATTCATTTTTAACGAGAAATGGAACAGATGCATAAGGAGTTTCAAAAGAAAATTCTGGAAATAACTGAGAAGAAGAAAGAGAAAAATCTACAAGATGATTCTTTCCCAGAGAATACAATATGGAATTCAATTCAAATATTCACGTACAGTCCAGATGAAGAGATAACTTTTGAGGAGTATTATAAAAAATATACGGACGTTTATAACGAGGACTGCCACTCGTGGTCTGAAGGAAAGAAGGTTAGGCTTCTTTTAAGCAAGTTAGGAACTGCTGAGCATAACAAATTGGTAAACTACATTTTACCGAAAAAAAATAGTTGACATTTACCGAGGCGGTAAATATATTAAGTAAAATTATTTAGTAAAAAGACATCTTTGTTTCACAAGAGATGGAAATGTTTGAATCCGATGAAAGATGACGAACAAGACTAGATAGCGTACGAAGCCAATGTGAATAAGCATTGTGAAGAATTCAAGCTAGCAGAGTTAAGCGCTGACAATTTTAAGTGCTTAGTGTTTGTTCAAGGGCTGGTATCGGAAAGAGACGCAGATTTGAGAAAATCAGTTCTGTCAAAATTAGAAAACGAACAAGGATTTCGATACAGAAGTTGACAGAAGACTGCACAAGATATGTCAGCGTAAAGAAAATTTCGAAAAAGATAGAACAGTCTGGCGTTTCGCATATAAGGAAAATACGCTACAGAGAAGAAAGTCTACCAAAAAGAATTCTAAAATTGCGGATTATCAAACAAAAAGTGAAATACCAGAGAAAAATAAACAAAAACTCCCGAAGCCATGTTTTGCTTGCGGTGAACTTCACTGGTACAGATATTGCAATTTTAGGAATAAAAAATGTTTCAACTGTAAAAGAGTGGGTCATAAAAGCTCGCACTGCAGGTCAAAAAATAAAGACAATAAAATAAGAAAATTAAAGTCCGACGAGGTGAAGGATGGAATAGTTATTTATTCGTACGTTTGTGCAAAATGTGGCACAAGGCCAAAAAGGGGGTTGGGAAGGGAGGGTCTTCATAATCGCGTGAAGAAAAACGGGTCTCTTGCACAGAGCATATATTTACCCCTAAGCTCTGAAGGTCACGAGCGAGCCTCACCCTTCGAGACTCGGACCTCAGGCCTTGGACATTCACACTAGCCAACCAAAGAGACATTATCAAATCGATTAGGGTTGTCCTTCAGGATAGAACATGGCTGGGGTGAGGACACCGACAGTTCGTTCCATAGAACCGGACGACATCTCAATTTCGACGGTGTCTACATGAGACAAGCCGCCGATGCCCGAAGGATATGTTAATTTAAGAGCCCTATAAAGGGATGGGTCAACAAAAACGGGGACGCTCCCTTTGAACTCTTTATTTGTTTCATCCATTTCTGGGTCTAGTAGGTAGGCAGCTGGGGGCACCAATTTTAGTGATGTATGAGCCTCCTCTATCATGCCCCAAATCTCCCGCGTACGGGCCAATTCTTATAACAGTCCTGATTCTTTTTGCGCAGGGGAAATTTTCGGGCACTTCAACGTCCATTCCGTTTATCTGTTTGAAGTTCCACAAAACTTTTAAAGCTTTAGGGTTTCTCGTTTGCCACAAAAACCCTCTCCGGCTGTACCCGGGATACGCGGCAGACGTCTTCCACTGGGAGATATGGCGGCTTAATTTTTTGTTTCTTCTTGTCAATTGCTGCCTGTAAATCTGGGCTTCTATTGAGTAGGTGTTGGAAAAGCTGTGTCTATGGGAGTAGTAGACGGTGTCATTTCAGAAGGAGTCTTAAAAGGGGAATGTTTTGTTGATGGATAGGATTTAGACAGTGTGTTTGTCAAAAATTTGGGCGGAGGTGGTTTAGGGAAAGTTTTTTTGGTAGATGAAGAGGAAGACCGGGCAGAGGATAAGGGGCCCGGTGCCCCCAACGATTTTTGATTTTTAGCTCGCTTTCCGTCGAGTTTCTCCTTCAGCTTTTTGATGTCTAGAATTTTTTGCCAGCTAGTAGTTGTTGCATTTTCTTCATACGACGCCGAGGCTGGTAGAGGGAATGTGGCTGTAGGTGTTTTTATCACCGAGTTCATGATGGGACAGAGGCCCCGCTGTTTGGATCTTCCTTTTGCCCCTACCTACGACACGCCATTCTCCCTCTTCCTTCTTCTTATCCACACTTGTTGAAGGCGTCGGTTTTGGGGGTAATGTGTGTACAGACCCAACCTAGGGATTTTGCCCACCGGTCCGTTTCCCAGGTAGGACCACTACAAGTGCCGCGGATTTAACTGTCTCGGCCAAAGGGGGATTTTGGTTGCCAGCGACTGGAACTCCAGGGGCCTTCTTCCCTGGGCAGGAGGAGGAGAGGTGACCAGTCTCTCCACACCTCCAGTTTTCTACCGGTAACAATGACCGGCATTTCCGGTCACCTAAATCCAAACAGTTGAGGATGGACTTGAAGGCCTACTGATTTAACATTATATCGAAAGTCCATCCCTCGTTCAAGTTGTCGGAGAGAGCCCCTAAAATCTGGACGTGCTGCATAAAAAATGCAGCCAGGTGCTCTCCCGTTACTTGAGGAGGACCTCAAATACGGCTACATGGCCCTTCACCGACCCTCATACTCTGTCCTTAGAATAAGGTCTTTCGTTATAAGTTCTTTTTTGCAATTGCTAGGCAATCTTCAGTACGTCCCACATAAAAAAAACCAGCACCTTTAATAGCTCTTTGGGGTTTTATCCCCAGCGACAAAAGTGACTTGATCACTGTGTCTTTCGTGGAGCGACAAATTTTGCGCGTACTCTTGTCCATCACGAAGACCGACACCATTCTCTTTTCGAACACCTTCAGTTCTTGGACGTCTTGAAGGAGCCCATCTTTATTTACAAGATGAGCGTAGCCCTTAGCCTTTTCCAAGAAATCCTCTATGTTCACTATACAACTCGGCGGGTGGGGAATTCCAGCAAAAGGATGATTCCTCAGCTGTCTTCTTGGCTTGTGCCTCTTTCGGCACCTCGTCAGTTGAGCTTTGGCTTGAGACCTGCATGGTCTCTCCCATTTTAGTGCTACTAACTTTCTTCACACTAGCTTGGTCTTCTACATTAGGGGCAGCATTTGCTTGTTTTTTTTGTTTTTTTTTGATGAATTAATTTTATCCGGTGGATCGGCCTTAGCCGCCGCCCCAAAAAGGTATTTTTTAACTCCTGACCGACTTGCTTCGTCGGCCATTTTTCAGATACGTGGAAACTTCCACTAGCGGGTCTATTTTTTTTTTTTTTTTTTTTTGTCCAATAATGGGAAAAGGAGTTGGGATAAGGGAAAACGAAAAATAATAAAACTTAAATTCTTCTAAAAAAATAGAAGTTAAACAAATAAAGAAAAGTCTGGATACACCAGTAAATTAAAAAAACACAAAAACAATAATCTTAAATAAATAAACTAGGAAAACTAAAAGTTAACCCAAATTAGAAATAAAAAACAAACTAGATCAACTGAAAAGAAAAAATATAAAATAAATAGTCAGGTAAAACTTTTTAAAAAATCAAAATGGCGCCCAAAGGCTGCCGAAAATAAAAGAAAAAATAATAAAAGAAAAAACAATAAAAGAAAAAACAATAAAAGAAACTCCTCTCTTTTTTGGTCAACAATTAAATTCTAATGTAATGTACAGAAAAAAAAGAAAAGTCTGGTTTGAAACTAGTCAAACCAAATTAAAAAATAAAGGTTTGCGTCCGAAGTCGCTAAAGAAATAAATTAAATGAAAAAGAAATACAAAAGTATTAAACTAGTCAAACCGAAAAAATAAAAGATTGCGACCTAAATCGCTAATTAAATAAAACGAGGGAGGGTATAAACCAAAAAGGAAATAAAAAAAAACTTTCTTTCTTTTTCTCTGAACTGAAAAGAAATAAACAAAATAAAAAACAGTAGTTCGGTAAGAAGACTTTGTCAAACCCGACTAAAATAAAAAAATAAAAAAGTAAAAAAGTTGGCCGAGGCCAAAAATAAATAAATAAATAAAACAAAAGAAAAGAAAGAAAGAAAAATAAAACTTAAGAAATAACTTAACTTTTACAGAAAAAACTTGGTGGGCCGAAGAAAGTTCGTCGAATTAAGGAATAACAAGTTCGTCAATCTGCAAAAGATAAACAATAGATTCCCAAAAACTCGACACTTCTGGTCAAGGTGAACGATGGAATAACCAGAAAATTGTGACGTCGTCCCCTGGTCGTAGCGCCAACCGTATTGTTGTATCCCAGTCTACCACGGCACCAACTGTGACGTCCTACTTTGATTCCCAGTCTGCCTACCCACGTTGTGATTTGATCTAGGCAGAGGAAATCAATCAGTCATCGGGGCCGTACTGCAAACCGAGTCCAACGGGGGTGATACCACAAAAATACGCATAAAAGCAATAAAATGAAAACTCAAAAGTTCAAAGTATCAACGAAAAAAGGTAACAAACTTTATGTCTATTTCTTCGATACATAGGACTGCATCTATCTCCCGACCCGTTCTATGGATTGTGACACTTCGTTTTCCGCTAGGCAAGTTTTAACACTTCAAGTCGTCTGCTCTCTAAGAAATTGGTATTTCGGTGGGTTTTTGGACGAAAGTCAAAAGAAAAACTTATTTCTGTGATGTGGATCTAAGTCGCTCTTCAAAATAATTGTTCTTGGTTTGAAGATGTGAGTCCGGAAAATGTGCGGGAATCTTGGTCAGCTATCTGCGAGGCTTGCTTCAACTGAAGACTGCTGGAACTTTGGGAATTGCTGGGTCTCGACTCATTTCTGCTCGTTGTGGCTTCGTTTATATGGGCGCCGACCAAAACCGGGGTGGGTTTGTCGGCGCCGGGGGTTCCTCGATAATTCTAAATACATATCCACCTCTCTGGTTAGGAATTTCCACCTTTTTCCATTTTTGGGAACCTTTCCTCACTCCCACCTTCTCATCATACTTCAGAGGGGCGTGAACTGCCCTCCCCACGTCTTCGTGGCAACCTCTCTTACTCATCCTCCAGATGGGCGGCAACAGCCTCCCTCGTGCATCACGTGATCACCACTCGACCAATGATGTCTTAGTCGGGCGTGGACGAATCTGCGGCTTTGTTTCAGGAAAAAAAATATCTTGCTTAAAAAAAAAATTATCTCTTTTTTCTTTCCTTTTTCTTCCCCTTAATGGTTTATCATTTCTCCAGCCGCGAACGGGACAATATGACAATGGCGGTCATAACTCTTGTTCTACACGTGGTTTACGTCAAGGTTTTTTATCGCTAATTATCAGAATGTGTGGTCTTCTCGACATGGTCTCAAAAAGGAACATCTCCAAAGTTCCAGTCGGTCTGTCGCCTCGAAGAAAGAAAAAAAAAAACATTTATTTTCTTTCGGCACAATTCCTGATAACAAAATTTTATTATCGCAGGCCAAGGATGCTCGTGGGTGGTTTTTTTAATTTTTCATATCTGTCTAAGTCTTTTTGTCTGTTTTTCGTCACTTAACGAAATAACATTTTCATTTGAATTTTTCCCTCTTTCTCTGGCCAGTCGGTCTGTAGTTGATAATAAGATGTCTTCCCGTACCAATAGTTTGTTTTCATACCCTTAGATAACACGGCCGATACCAAAACATATCTGATTCTTTCATTCCTTCCCTTTCTTTTTACTCATAATTTCCCTGTCATTGTAATGACACTCTTTCGCCATTTGTTACTTATCAAAATATCCTTTTATCCATTGTCTCTTAGCTGCGTGTGAGTTCTTGCTTAACACTCACGATTCGGTTCTTAGCCTCTCTTTTTCTTCTTTTCTTTCTTTTCCCTTTCTGCCTCGTTAAATGGTGCCACAAAATTATTACCGTCGAAATAAGTAATAAAAAAATAAAAATGCAACTCGACACTGGTTCCGACCTATCTATCATAAATTTGCATACGTGGAAGAATTTGGAGAAACCAACTTTAATGAAGACAAATAATGAAAAGTTAAACTATTTGTCATAGAAAATACCATGAACTTACTTCGTACGAATTGGATAACAGAATTCTAATTATGGAATCTACCCATAAAGTCTTTCTGTTAAAAGGTAGATTTTTTAAACTACGAAGCCCAGAAATAAGTAAATAAGCTTAAGGGAACTTTTCCTACTGTTTATTCTCCAGGTTTGGGAACGTGTACCAAGATGGAGGCAAAATTCCAGCCAAAGAAAACGCTCAGGCGGTATTCAAAAAGAAAAGGAATGTTCTGTTTGCTTCGATTGAACAGATAGATAAAGAATTGGACAGATTAGAGAAAACCGGTGTATTTAAAAAAGTTGAATGAGTAAAACTGACGATATATGTGAAAAACAAGCTCCATATAGTAAAGATGAAGCCGACATCGAGAAAAACTGGGGAGCGAGTTACCCGCGGTCAAGGACATGCAGTATTATTAAATGATTTAAGTCAACTGAAGTCACCACTGAAAACGTTAAAAAGCACAAGATCAAAAAACGTAGGAGATACGCTACGATGTTGCTAAAAAAAATGTTTTTTTTTTTCTTCATATTTGCTGTAAAAAATGAAAAATAAAGAAAACTGTTTACTCCTACGGAGTAGTAAGTGGAGGGAGTCGCTCAGTGGGGTTCGGTCAGTCAGTCGATGCCGTACGACCGTTAGTCGGATACTAAAGTATCAGCGACCACAACTAGATTTCTCTGCGTCATTACTTATTATATCAAGTTCCTAACGTTTTGTACGTCAAACCTATTTTATGACCGACTTAGTACAAATACAAGCTCCACTGTGAAGCCACTCCATAACACAATGTTGGAAATGCAATTCTACGTTCAAGCATGAAACAGACTGTTTACCTCAGTGTCCGCTTTTATATTTACATATGCGCTATCACTGATAATGAGCACTTTATCTATAAATATAGCATGCCTTAAGTGTATATTTTTATCATATACAGGATGAGTGGAAAGAATCTCCCTATCTGAATCTGTTAATTCCTTTATTAATTATGTCATCCAGAATGAACTGTTCCTAACACTAGGTATACAACGCCTCTCAAGAGAGGGGGTCGAATCGAGTCGAGCCGATAGTAGTTCACTCTAACCCAGACTGACAGTCATGCTAACACCTTCCACATCTTGCATTATTATTTCGCGTAATATACCTTCGTTATTTCTACTCTTGTGTTCGTGTTGTTCTTCCTTGGTCCTAACCTGGACCATAACACATTATTAGTCGATTTTCATAAAATATGTTACGTTTTCATAAAATATGTTACGTCTTGAGCAGTATAGTGGTGAAATACAGTAAATTTGCACATTTTCTTACAATATGAATGTTGAAGGACTACCCCTTCAGATCCCGTACTCATCAGCAATGAACATTTGTGATGGTTTGGTTATCTGCTGAAGCACGAGGTACACGAAAACTAATCCACCATCTCTGCACTTGCACCACGGACTGCCACACTTCGTAACGGGGTGCTAACTGAGCACGCTCATTTAGTGACTGGCGTTGTGTTAATCTGGACTACACTTCTCACTCTGAAATAAACCAGAAATTAGCAATTAAATTCTACCACGTTAAAGATTGTAGCATATTTTGTTTCATGCAAATGTGGTGATATTAACAATTAAGTAATTTTCGATAAGGATTTTCTTTTCATTCACTCTGAAACTAGATCTGTGTAATCTTGCATGCATTAATTTCATTTCTTCTTATTCTTTACTTTATTCTTTCTTTCCTAATAAACTGACATCTGACTGCTTAAAGAAGATTTTGAAAGTAGCTATTAGTGTGAGACTACCCACCTCTGCAACTCGTTGCACAAAGATATAGACCCCACGTCGTAGAATTTCTGTGCGGCGGATCGAGCGAGAGGTAGGCTCACAGGCGAAAGAAAAACACAACTACAAACTTGGGTAGGACGAAAAGAGGAGGGAGGGCGTGTGACCTTTTGTGGATGATTAACTCTGGGCTGATTCTCGGCTGTCAAAAAAAATATATCTTAACTTTAAAACGAACAATGTCCGGTTGCTAATGTGTCGCTCTTCGTTGTTACTTGCTCCGGCCTAAATCAACCTTCCTCGAACCTAAACTAAGCCTCACTATCCGTAACCCAAAGTGCTCCCGTATATATGCAGAGTCCTCTTTCATCATTTCCGGGAAAGAAACACCCACGAATAAACCCATAATTTTTTCATGACCATTTCTCCCTTTGAAGAAAGTGGACATAAAAATATTTCTTAGCCTAGCTGACTCCGATTCAGGGACATTAAATTCAGACCCTTTTAAGTTTTGACCAGAGCCGGTCTTTTAACTATCTTCGTATTTTGACAAGTACTTAACACTTATCTACCCTTTTGGCCATATGTCCAAAACATGTTTTTATCTAGATTCCTGATCTAGTCATTGGGTCTTGAAGTTTGATACCCAGGTCAAATCTAACTAATCTTCTCGCACATATGTGTGCGCGCGCACGCACACACAGATGTGTGGGTGTATATATACACACACACGCAGATGTGCGGGCGCACACACACACGCGTGCGCATATATCCAACTCATAGTGTCACATTAGCGACTTCTCTGGAAAATGAAAAAAAATTGCATCGTGGTGTTTTCAAGTACTAGGGTTAGCCTACAAGGATATTCATACTGACATGGTTGCTATATTAGGTGATAATGCTCCAGCATTATCAACAGTGCAAAAGTGGGCAGGTGAATTTAGTTGAAAAAGGAAGAGTCTTATAAATGACCTAAGATCAGGACATCCTTTAACTGCTCCAGTATGAAGGGTTTCTTTACCAATGGGATCCAAACACTGCAGCACTGGTGGAAGAAGTGTGTGAACGCAAGGGGAACACTATGCTGAAAAATAAACTTCATTTTGTCACATTCTATGAGAATATCTTGGTGATCCTATGAACTTTTCAGTCGACCCTTGTATATAATGTCCTGTCGGCTTGGCGTTGCTGCTGTACTTTCTGTGACAAGTAGGCTTTACAGGGTGGATTTGCTAGCCCCGCGCCTAATCTCATTTGCATATCCTTCTACTACACTGCTTATCAACCAAAGATTGAGAGCTCAATCTGTCCTACTATCAATCATTACCTTTGGGTAGAAGAAAAGCATTCTTACCTTTTGAACGGTATTCGTGCGATAGAATACGCAACGGACTCGTATGGAATTTGAACTCTGCACACAAATCCTATTTTCTGTTCCACTTCTCTATTAACCCCACCCACCACACACACACACAAAAAAAAACACCAACCCAAAATAAAATAATCATATACCTGGTATTTTATTCTCTCCAAGGTGTTTTATCAGTATACAAATATGATGTTATGGTGATTAGGAATACTGTAACAATCAGTATAAATTGCAATGATATCTTGAATAATTTACGAAGGAGGTAAGAAGTTAAGAGACAATAAAATCCCTATTTTATTTGAAAGAAAAAGAACTCCATTATCTCTGATCTCTGATTTGTACTTTGCCACAAAACTTCTCAGCCGAGGAACATTATACGCCTTCTCCATATATCCAGAGTGATTTTTGCTAATTATTAGTTCTAATAGATGACATGATTCTATATGACTCACTTGGTCCATTTTAAAATATCTGGAAAGAAACTACATTTATGTAAGGAAAATGATTATGTTTAATTAATTTTAACTAATTTTATATTGCCACTATTAAATTAGTGCGGTTACATTTCTTTAGCATTTTCATTTTTTTGTATTTAGTTTTAAACTGATTATTCAGGAATTCATTTCGATTCTCGATTTCTGAGGAAATTAGCTGTCAAACATCAAACTGTTCAAAAACTCTTTAAACTTGTAGGCATTTACTAGTTTTATTAATTTATCTTTTAGCAAATGTAAAACTCAATGCTAATATAGTTTTGAACTGAGAATATTCACGTCATATGACATATCTAACCAATTCCCCATGTTGAGGATAATATTTTTTCTATACTATTCCAGTATTCGTTTTTTGCATTAACCAACACTCACAATAAAAGGAGTTGAGAATTTACAAGAGTTTGAATGATTACATAATTATAAATATCTTTATGGAAACAATTGATGTTAATATTTCGTTACAAACAAAATTGTACATGTAAGAAGTTGACTATTTCTTAATCATTCTCTGGTAAGGCGTCACAATAAGAAAAAAGCCACATGAAATTAATCTCTTTTTTGCGGATAAACTAAAATTGGAGATGAATTAAAGCGATTATTGTAACATTAAATCTTGGAAGAAAAGCCATTTTAACAAGTTAAAGCAGTTAGATATTAATATAGAAAATAAAGAAAACGTAGTGTCGGCAAATAAATCGCTGAAAAATTAAATAGAAGGGAAAAAAGTTCTTGGTGTTGATTTTTAGAAATTCCCTTTTCATTTCAAAATTCGATGATAACGAGAGACAGGCTGTTATACAACTCAACTTCCAAATAGACAATAACATGAGAAATAAAAACAATTATAGTTTTTGTTGTCCAGTATAAATTTGATTCAATCAAATTGCTGTTCTGTCAGAATATAAACAAAAAAATCTGTGGCCCTCACTCACTCTTTGTTCAACCTCAAGAAAATATATGAAAGTTATATATTTAATGGAATTAAAGAAGATGGATGTAATCTAACCGCTTCTCTCGTGTTATTATAGTTGCATCAGTGTACATCTGGCCGAAGCCATCTGAATGTAGTTGTTAATGGCTTCTTCTTGTTGGTGATACATCAAATTAATAGTAGGTTTCAGTTTAAAATATGGAAAGGAAAAAAGACACTTTAGTTTGTAATATTGTATTTCTGATTTATTACAACTCACAGCTCGGAGCGTCTATTGAATCCAAATAGAACATGTTTACCAAATCAGTACAACCAATGTAATGAAGACATGTTATTTCTTCTTTCATTTAATGTTCAATATGTATAGACTTGGAGAAACACGGCCTAAAATTTATCATAAAAAATACTCAAAACTAATTCTTCTTATCTCGTATCTTTTTAAAGAATTGATGTTAAAAGTTCATGTTTCAAAATAACACGGAAAAAATAGACTGCATATAATATAAAAACTTCCAAACAATTTAATGAATAACGAATTGTACTGAAATAGTTTACAAATCAAAATAATTGACTTTATAATGAGATTAAAATATGTCTGATTCTGCACACGTTATTTGCCTCATTTTGCGTATTCACACGTGTCAGTGTGCGGTGAAAATGTTGTACTTTTTTCTTTGTTCCTATCTATTGTAATAGGAATGTAAGATCTTTAAAAACACAAATATATAGTGGTATTGACAATTGTGTACAGTAATGTTTTCAATCTATAAAACTTACAGGGCTGTGTTTGTCCTGGTGTTAATGATCATGAAATAGTGTCACACGCACTGTAGTGCACAATGCCACCAAGTTCTTGACTGCATTTGATTTGGAAGAAGAGATGCCCATAAACTTCGTGAAGAATAGTGATCAATTGATTTCTTTTTATGAATCAGACGATGAAAACACCCCTTAAGCCGGCACGATAAGTCCCAAGAATTTCAATACCAACAGTTGAGAATTATTTAATTGCAGCAAGACTACCGTTGAGAAAACACGGCGCACAGAAGAAGTCGTCTACAGACATGTATATCAGATTTTACATTTACTTCACAACACTGCTATGCATGTCTTTAGCGGTGTTACAAGATTGATGTCTGGGGATAGAACACTGCAATGTTTATTGCTGAAATCAGATTCTACCTTTATAAAAGCGATGGTCATTAGTATGTGTCACGTAGTCCTGGACAGCGACATTTTAAAAAAAAATCGCCGATGACACACAGAACCCTATCCATGGCATCTAGCTGTGGAGCACGATATATTCAGTTCTGAAACTTTTCTCATTTCTGTAATTTTCCAACCTTGCTACTAAACATGTTCTGCTATGATGTTCGACTACTTCATCAGACCTTTCAACTATTGAACATGTATGGGACAATATGAAATGACACTTGATTCACTTAGTAAATATACAATATCCATTTCAGCATTTCGTTGTGGTGTAATGGTTAGCAAGCATGTTTCGTTAGATCAGTTACGATTGAGTAATGAGTTCGATCCTCACTAGGTAATCAATACATTAGGCCTTGTGCCACATCTTAGCTAGGCTTATTAAATTGCTATACAACTACCATCAAAATACACAAAAAGGTATAGAATAACGTTTTGCACAGAATGTTATTCGCGAATAATCGAATTCATATTGATGTACAGGAGAATAGAAAATGTATTATCATGGCCTACTGATGATATATTCCTTATCTTGTGTCATGTGCATGTATTTATCTCAATATATAATCTGTTATTGTAATCCGTCGAATTAATAGAGGTAAACCAAAACAGTGGTGAGTCATCATCTCGTGAATGTCAGACTCTAAACGAGTTTGTATTAAATGTAATAAATGGCGGGAAATAAGTCAACCTAAGTTTGCAATATGACTAAGGATATCACGCAATATTATGTGTACGTTTAATCTTGTGTTAGTTGAAATATATATTCAGGTTGTTGTAATTTAATTTTCCGTCAATGTATTTCAAGAATGGTTGCTTCAACACTGCGTATGGCCGCTTGCCATGATTAGCTATATCTGTTTGGCAAATGACCACACAGATCGCCACAAAACTCTCATGCTCACAGCAATAAGTTTAACATGAAACATCAGAAAATGCAATCTGAGAAAATAACTATCGGCAACAAGCCAATAATCTTTCCACATGCTTAACTGTTTTACTGGAAATGTTTTTACTTAAATGTTTTACTGGAACCAGCCATGCTTTTGTCTTTTACATCTTATTGAAGTGTGACTTGATAATGCGTTTCGGATTTCTTTTCTAAATAGAGCCAAGTTTAAAAAAAAAGAGCAAGATGAAGCCTTTAACCGCAAGTCTTTAAGCATTCGAAAAAATCATGTAAGTTCTCACTTTATATATAAAGTATATAACATCTGTACCAGTTCTAAATGTGCATAACATTCCTTCTTATATTCGGTTAATTTTGGTACAACGCCTTCTTATAAGCAACTTAAAAAAAGTTCTCCTTAATTACTAAGGAAACCAAAACATGCTAACTTTATCTTCCTTGTCTTCTGTTTATTTTACTTTCATAATTCCATTTCCCAGTTTTCTTCTCGTTCTTTCCCTAATTCTTCAAATTAGCATATTTTCTTTTTTTTCCTCTCTATCTTTCGTTTTTCTCACCACCATTCTACTTAATTTCTATCCAAGTAAATCAGGCATATATATATATATATATATATATATATATATATATATATATATATATATATATATGCTAATTGCAATGTTAATTACGTCTCGCAAAAGGCAAAAAGTAGATGCATCAAATTGGATATATTACTGTATTAATTACCTACAATATTAGTTGTTTAAATTTTGCTCTACGGCAGGGCGCTATGGTAAGTGTTATATGAGCTAATCTGTTTCCAATTTTCTTTATTTACGCAAAATGACGCATGCGCATTTATTTGTTTGCAATGCGTTATTTAATCACCGATAATGTTGTTCCAATCTGATTTTTCTTTTAGTGACGTTTAAATAGGAAAGAATTAACTTTGTTTTGGAGATAATCAGTTTTAAATAATCAGCCTCACAACGGTTTTTGTTAAGAATGATCTTGTCTCATAATAACTTAATATTAGGTTGATATGCGCAAGGACCTAAAACTAGAGAAATTGTGTTATTGATTTTAAGGCATTTAAGTTGTGACTATTCGGTCCGAGAATAATGAATATACTTTCTTACTTGAACATAAAGATGTCTGTAGAATCCTGTATTATTCAAGTGGCGAGGCAGCCAAGAAGCACAGGAAAGATAGATGATAACCATAATAGTCATTTATTCATCCTTACTATTACTATTAATTATTATCTCGTATAAGCACCTAACTCATAAACCGAGCATCTATTATAAGTTGATAAATGTTATATAAATTCTTATGGGATGAGCGGTGGGAAAGTGACGAAGAAGTTGGAAGAGAACTAATGGACTAACAGTTGATTAAAACCTGATAGCCATAAACCCTCATAAGAAACAGTGTTTCACTGGGTCGACATGACCATCGACATAAAAGAGAAAAATACCCAATAAAAAAACCTACGACAGCAGAACATTGCTACTAAAGTCATATTCCACATCGCCACATCAAGCAGAACTCCGTGTTTAAATGGTTGAATCTTTCATGCATACCTTTTTCTCAGTCTTAAATATTGACTAGTGCAGACCAGGGATCTACACCACTTTCATGGCATAGTAGGGTATGTAATCATCGAAAGCCATCCTTCTTAAAATGAAGCCATAACAACACACTTATATGTGTGCGCGTGTTTCTGTGTGTGCCTGAGCGTAAGCATGAAAAGGATAGAATGCAACTTTGAAGAAATAAAAATTTAAATTTAAAAATTTATTATTTTAATATCAGTATTTCTGCAAAATGTTTTATAGACTTCAATATTAGTTTTGTAAAATCTATAAAAGAAGATTATTATTAGGTTGGTGCAGAAATAATGTCGTTTTCTCACATATGTTACTATGTGAGAAAACGACATTATGTTTGCACCAACCTAATATAATATCGATTTTATGTTGTTTTTAACACAGTGACGTATGAAGAAGGAAAAATGATTTTCGGTAATCTTTCGAATGAGGAGGTTTTGCTTGATTCGATAACGATATTTAAATCTTGGCTTTTACCTAAGCTCGAACACTGAAAAGCATAATTCGCACACAAAACAAATTTGTGTGTGTGTATATATATATATATATATATATATATATATATATATATATATATATATATATTGTTTTTTTGCGTTTTATTTTATTCACCAGTAGAAGTTTCAGTTTCAGACTGAAAGTACTTGGGAAAATAAAATTTTTGGTATTTTTCTTAATGAATTTTCTACGACCACTAAGAAATTGATTCGTGGATTCGAAAGGATTAAAACGGACATAGTACATCAAAATTATTTAACCAAATCTGTTTGAAGATATAATATATATATATATATATATATATATATATATATATATATATATGCGTCTGTATATATTGAACCACAGCAACAATGCTAGATATGCTATGCCCTTTTTTATGCGTTATATTATTTTCAGTTAGTTCTAGTTATCTAAAATGGAACAAATAAGCAGAAAGCGTGTTAATAAATTAACTGTAGCCACCTAATTATCGTTAGATTAATCAGACAAATTCGCCACATATCCTCTGCCTGGAAGCACTGGTTTGTGGTTTGGAACTGCAGACTACAAATGGCCAGTTGCCAAATCGATAGAATATGCAGTGGCATTAAGGTCGAAATTCTAGAAGATTTACAGTATTTCGTTTCCATTCTTGTCGCCAAAATTGTGCTGCTTTCACATTCCCGTCTGAAAAACAAATACATTCGGGAACTGGGCTGCTTTATTCAGGTTTTAAAATGCGTGTTCATATATATATATATATATATATATATATATATATATATATAGTCACACATACATATATACACACAGACACAGACATATATATACACATACATATATATACATACATGCACACACACATATATATGTACACACATACACATATTATATATATATATACACACTCGTCTATATATATATATATATATTCATATATACACACACACATAGATACATGTGTTTATATATATATAAACGTATATATATATATATGTGTGTATGTGTGTATGTATATATATATATATATATATATATATATATATACAGTCAAATATGTATATATACACATATATATACATATATATACACACATTTATATATCTTAACGCACATACATATAGACAAATACACACATTTATGTACAAACACACACACACACACATATACATATATATATATATATATATATATATATATATATATATATATATATATATATGGGTGTGTGTAGAAAAGAGACAGACTTTTCTAAACATGTCTAAATATCTCTGTTATTAGATTGTATTATATGTAAATATCTTGAAGAAAAGAAAAAATCTTCAAGACATGGCACCAGTTCCCTCTCAGTTTGTGCCAAAATCTAAAGAAAGCGATGGAGTTGTCAGTTACAAGCGCATTGTCCGTATCTATTGGTAACAATGCACCGCCCAGTCTTTCAAAATAATTATATTATGACCCTCTATGTCCATAAGTAATTAACTGCTAAGAAAAGTAAACGCCCTTATGATACCTCTTATGAAGCATTCAGTGCATGAATTGTACATTGAATTAAGCAATTGCTGTCGAAGTTAAACTATGATGTTAAAAGTTTGGTGTTTAGCCTTGTCGTGATCGGGATATCTGCAGTTTGGTAACTAGAACTTATTTTCAGTGAGAGTTCACATGAAATTTCTTTTATTAATAATCGCCCATTACAAGGTTCAAGATTCACCCAGGAGATGGAAAACTGAAGGAGGCTGGTGAGAGCGGGGAAGCAAGTTTAGGATATGTCTGTTAGATAACAGTTGAACCTAGACTTGAACATGTTAAGTTTGTTATGTTCAAGAAAATATTATCTCTGTAGTCTGTTCCACAATATAGAGTTTTTTGGGAAAAAGCTGTCCGGGTGGAACTTTCTCCTTACCAATGGAATACGAAGATAATGAGAATGATTCGATCCTGTGTACACGGATTGCCGAAGTTTAGTTTTAAAGTTCGGAACTGGTAGAATGTAGCTCATCTGAACATTTGCCATGCAAATAGCGATAGAGGCGCAATATTCTTGCGACGTAGTGTGAAAGAAGCTGTAGAGTTGAAATTAATTAATCACCCACATGTCCGCGTAGACGCTTTTAAATTCTATCAGGTTGAAAAGTTAGGACTGGGTTGTTCTAGCCGATATTTGTTTTCTATTCTGGTCTGACACTTGTAAAGCTAAAGCATGGTAGATGGAGTCAGGTACACAATGGTCCGGCCATTTTAGATCTTCACAATGACTGTCCGACCGATGTCCACATAGCCTTTAGCAAAGAGACAGCTCTTTCAAAATTTTGGCTTAACGACCACATCCTATTGTTCGAAAATTGAACCCATATTCGTCCTACTCTAAGTTGCAGGCCCGTGAAAGAAAATTTATAAACCAGCGAAGCCCAGCTGCAAGTTCTCTTTCTTCTGTGACAAATCATCTGGAGTAATGTGATTGTCGGAGAAGCAGACACACTACAGCATCTATTGAGTATTCTTACGTGGTCTCTTACCCTTTGCTGAATAACCTATCTTGGAGAAGTAAAATGGATTTAGAACCAGAAAGAAAAAGAGAATGCCAAATTTAGAACAAACCCATATGTGTTGATGAAGATATAGAAAATGTAATATCCCGGATAAGCAAAACAAATACGTAATTTAACAACTACGTGTTTGTTATGCTTCTATTCCAAAGCAAAAGGAAAGTGACATTTACAAAAACACAATGAATACTGTTTATTAAATCAATTGTAATTTCCATTATTACTCTACAATCGGGAAATATTTAAATAATATATATAACACGATAATATTGTATAATATTTTTCATTTAGTCATTTTCCTTTGATTTGTAATCGCCGATTTTTCAGTAGAAATCAATTTGGAGAATCACACTGAACTCATTCATGTAATAACTGAATACAGGAAACAGAAATGTACTCTTGAGACCTTGTTAGATACCTTTTGTTTTATTAAGAATGTTCGATCTTCTTTTTCATGATCATAATTGCTAATTTTCCAAATCATTCAAGTATTTATAGTGATTTTGCACTGGATGTCGTTGTCGCAGCAGGGGGCAAAGGAAAAGATTAACGATTCGGAAATGCAAAGAATCAACTTAACTCTGCAGTGACGGTTGTGAAAAGGTTCAATCAGTACACTTTATTAACCGCTTTTAACTGCCGGCATTCTCTTTTTAATACATTTTACCAGAATCAGATGAATCCTTCCATCCTTCAAATTTCGACAGATCAGTTCTACGTAATAATGCAGTATTTTGAGTGATTTATATTGAAATTATTATATTATACAGGCTGATGTGTATACGTCTGAGAAATTGATCCCAGTTTGGTATATGGAAGTAAATATTCGTATTGATTTTATAAGCAGGGTTGTTTATTTTTTTTACTCATATTTCAGTAAATAACCACAGATTCGAATTTGGCAAGATTTAACACGATGTTCCAATTGTAAGGACAAAGAATTGCTTTTTTCTATGATGCTGTCTTGGCGTATTTTGTTTTGTTTTATTTATTTATTCATATATTTTTTTAAACTTTAATTTTCAGACCAGTTAGGTTAATTTGTAAATTATAAAAAAGTAGTTTTGTCATATAAGTGTATATAGCGTGTGGCTTAGTCTGGTTTTGGCAACCAGTGCGAGTAAAATAATAGTTCGATAATTGCATATTGTGCTAATAGTGGGCAATTGAACTTATACTAAGTTAAAAAAGAATCTTTATTCTATCCCCTCAACTTATCGGTAAATATTTCAGTCGAAATATCGGCGAGTAAACCGACTACCCGACTCCGAGTTCTTCCGAGTAAGGCGGCTCGTTAGCAAGCCAGTAGGATGAAAAACAAGACCTAAAAAAGGGCGGAGGAACTCTCTGAGTCAACGGCCAGCTAACTAGCGGTAGTGTCTCCATAAACCACCGTAGAGAAGGTAATGGAATACCACTCTATTATCAATCCCAAGACATATCATGGCTAACAACACAGGCAATATGAAACCTAACGCTCGGTAAGGACAGACATAAGCAACCTATCCCTCACCAGGAAAGGAAAGACATGAGCGAAATGTGTTACTGGACCGTTATCTTGCGACTACTCGCACCAAACATAAAATAACTCTCGGGACATGGAACATTTGGACATTGAACAACTGCGGCCACTTAGATAAAGTGAAACAAGTGATTAGCAGGATTAAAATCAACATCCTAAGTGTATGTGAAACAAGATGGCCATACAACAAGCACATGATTTTTATGCAGGCGGGGAGAAAAACGATAAAGGAGAATGGATAATACTAGAAAAAAAACATTTAAGAAAAGCGTTCTGGGATACTACCAACTATCCGAAAGAATTCTGGAAGTCAAGCTGAAAGAAAAGCCTTTCAACATAACTATCATAATAGTGTACGCACCGAAAGCACAAATTAAGGAAGAGGATCTCGAATCCCTCTACTCCTTGCTAGACAGTTCCAAGGCTCTTTGCAAATCACAAGAAGTCATCATTATCGTGGGAGACCTAAACGCCAAAGTAGGCAGGGAGAGGGCAGGGGATACAGCAGAAAATTTCGGACAAGGAACCCGCAACGAACGTGGAGAAAAATGGATAAATGTGCACAGCCAATGACCAGGTAATAGCCAACACATGATTCCAAGAACACCCGAGACATGGAGGAGACCAGGAGGAGACACTAAAAACCAAACTGACTACACAACTATCAACAAAAGATTCAGGAATGCAATGATTCATGGCAAAACCTACACAAGTCCCGACTGGGGAGACAATCATCACCCTGTTATGTGTAAACTAAAAGTGAAACTGCGGAAATTGAAGGAGCCTAACGCAGCATCCAAATTGCAATAGAACACTATCCTGAGTGATCCGAATCTGAAAGGAAAATATATGGACAATGTCAAACGAAGATACAAGAGACACAATGGAAACTCGAAATGGGACGCACTAAGAGACGCTTTAGTGACATCATCAAACGATATCATTCCAAACGAGAAAGGACAAAGAAGAAAAAACGAATGGATGACTGATGAGATTCTCGACATCATGCAAATGAGACAGAACGGAATACAGAAAATTACTCAATGAAATAAGGACCAAATTCAGGCCAGCCAAAGAAAGGTGGCTGACAAAAAATGTGTAGAAATAGAGATATTTAGTACCACTAACAGAGGAGATATGCACAAACAAATAAAGCATGGTTGTCAACAGGCTGTTTAAAATCAAAGGATGGAACGCTCATATTAGAAAAGGAAAAATTTCTTCAACGCTGTAGCGAGTATATTGGAGAACTTTTCCACAACAGACCTGAAATTCTGAAAACCGAAGTAGAGCTGCATTAGCCAAACTGAATATTAATAAGGCAGTAGGGCCAGACGGAATTGTAACGGAAATGCTGACAAACTTGGATGACTTTGGCATAGACAAGATCACAGATATAATAAATGAAATCTGCCACAGTAGGGATATACCGGGAGATCTCAGCAGATCTTCATAGCAATGCCTTAAAAACCAGATGAAAACGAATGTGAACTCGATTGAACAATCAGCCTAATGAGCGATGTAACAAAACCAATCATCCGTATACTTATTAATAGAACGTTCAGCAGAATCAAGTCAGAGATAGGACAAGAATATTGTGGGTTCGTTAAAGACACCGGAACGAGGAACGCAATATTCCTGCTCAGAATGTTATCAGAAAGAGCAATACAAATGCAGAAGGACGTGTATCTATATTTCATATACTACGCAAAGGCCTTCGACAAAGTACGCCACAAGGATTTGTTGGAACTGGTCAGCAACCTTGATATATTTTGGAAAGATATTAGAATCATCAAGAACTTATACTGGCAGCAAACAGCATGCATGCATCCAGAACGAGATCAGCGAATATACAAAAGTAGAAAGGGGCGTAAGGCAAGGATGTGCTTTCTCACCCGACTTGTTCAACCTATACTGCGACGCAATTCTGCGAGAATTGGAAATTTACCGGGATTCAGCATTGGCGGCCACAATCTTAACAATATAAGATACGCTCATGACCCAGAACTGATAGAAGACACGGAAAAGAAATTACAAAACCTTCTACAGAAGGTAGCGAAGGGGAGTGGGAAGATGGGACTAAGTATAAACTACAAGAAGACAGAATACAAGATCATCAGTAAAAGGATGAGCCCGAGATGCGATTTGCAGGCCGGGGACACTAAAATCAAGCAGGTGCGGAAGTTTAAATATCTGTTTTGACAGAGGACGGTAAGTGCGACACTGTGATTTGTAGACGAATTGGGATGGTCAAGGAAGCATTCCAAAAGCTGGGCAGAGTATTGCCAGACAGGAGGATTTCCTTGGTAACAAAGAAATGAGTTACGTGACATCTGTTCTCCTTTACGGCAGCGAATTTTGGACGGTGTCCTCAAAGATGAAGAAGAGAGTCGAGGGGACGGAGATGTGGTTCTACAGAAGGATGCTGAGGATATTATTGATCAAGCGTGTGAGAAACGATGAGGTCTTGGAGAGGATGCAAAAAGGAGGAGGTTCATACTTAACACCAGGAAGAAGCAGCTGAAGTTACTGGGACACATAATGAGAAAGGAGGGCCTGGAGAATCTGATACTCACACGTAGAAAAGAGGGAAAGAGAGACAACGGAAAAAAGACGCATGACATACCTGGCGGGCTTAAGCAAGTGGATAACAGAACGTGGTCGGGGGGAAGGGTGGCAGAGGGACGAAACTTATTGAGAACGGAAAGATGGAAGTGGAGAGCCACCCGGAAAGGATACGGCACATAAAAAGAAAAAGAAGAAAAAGTATATATGTAGCTAAGTTGGCTGCAAAATAAAACGAACGAAAAAATTTATATCCGAAGTCTATTCTTGAAAAAATATGTCTTTCAAAAGAGATGAAGGGATTTTTATCAAATATGCTTTACTAATTTACATCGAAATATTTTAGATGAGGAATTCATCTTCATATTATTATTATTATTATTATTATTATTATTATTATTATTATTATTATTATTATCGTATGCCTTTAGATTCAGATTACTATGCTCATTTTTGTTGTTATACTCACAACCGATAAGTTGTTGTACCCTCCATCCTTCTATGTCTTTTGTACTTAATAACCTTCCGGAATACTAATGTAAGTTATATGCATGCATCATCGAATTTTTTTTTTTATTCTCAAGAGACTTTTTTTAAATTTCCTTTAAACTATGAAAATTAAACAAAATCCAATTTTAAATTAAGGGAAACTATATGTACCATAATACAATAAGAATTTAAATTGGACTTTTCGATATTTACTTCGTCAATCTTCCAGAATCCATTGCAAGTATCAAAGATTAAAAGAGATTTCTTTTTAATAAGAAAAATAGAGCTTATATTATTCAGTACATTACTTAAGAACTTAGATTTTTTACTCGAGAATTTTCGCTCATTTTTTCCTGAGAAATGAACAATCAAAAATTTACTGTGTCTAATGAAAACAAAACAGGATGTCAGTATGTTTTTGGTATTTAGTATTTGGTTTTCTCTTGATTTACTGTACAACAAAATCAAAAATAGTTTTGTGAAAGGATAAAATAACAATGTCGTCTGATGTTCTTAGTTTGAAACGTCGTCCTTCTTTTCATTAATTATTTGGTAAAGTATTCCTTTGGGGTTAATAGCACGGTTATTTAGAGAATAACATTTGGACAGATTTTCTATGAAATTATTTGCTTTGTTCTGACTGAACATCTCTTTCATATTTCGTTCTCTGTCTACCTTATCATGTGTCTCTGTACACATCTTTATATAATGCAATATATTTGGTCTGATTCAATAAAATACATCATCTAAGCAGGCTAATTATCTGCTTCGTCCTCACCCACTCGCACACACCTAAGAAAAATATAAATAATAATTTTTTTTTTTTTTCTGGTGGTAAACTATTTTGCTATTTTCCTTCATTATTGTTTCTCAATATGATACATTTAAACATTTTGTTTTGCTATATAGTTTTTCGTGTTTGTTCAAATAGTAATTGTGTTGTGTCCCATTGGACCTGAAGCATTGTACATATCTGTTCATAAGCAAGATTATTAAAGGGGCATCATTTCGAGAGGATGTATCCGATGAGGCAATCAAGGTCACTTCTCGATACATTGGAACAATCTCAATCAGAGTCCGCCTTAGCAGACTACGTTACCTGATCTAAAAAAAACTTTACAATTGGGCCCCCATTTACAACGTGATGCAGTGATGCATTGATGCATTTTCTTGATATACTCTTTTCGAGTTGGGTGCCATAAGGTTTCGGAACTTTATAGTTTGCTGTCTGGCCACTCATTAATAATAATAATAATAATAATAATAATAATAATAAGAAGAAGAAGAAGAAGAAGATAAATAATACAAGTAATAATAACATCATTAAAGTAAATACCTATTAATTGAATCTGTTGATATCGTTAGACGGGAGGATGTGTTCGGTGAGCAGAGTTGCAAGGGCTTTGATATTTGTTTGAAAACTGATGAGTGGGCAATTCACAACGATATATCGACGCCATTTTGATCGCTAGGCATATTATGATACCCCCGCCACAAGATAGACCCAACAAATCCTAGGGAGCAATATCGATTACTATGGGGATCTATAGTCGAGCGATAGGAAGCACAACTTGCTTATTTTATTGTTGATTTCTCGCTTTATTAAGAATCGTGGAATAATGGATAGCGGCACGGATTGACGAATCGGAGAGCCAAGTTCGAAATTCAGTCGAATCCATTACTTGGGAAAGGTATTAATCCTTCCCTTTTCCCACCAGCTATGGATAAATAACAAGACAGACAGGGTTCTATAGCTTTGGATGACAACTGGTCTACTGTAGAAAGAAATGGCAAGCTATTGCGGGAAAAAATCTGCCTCGTCAGTCATGTATCGAAAGATACATGATCGCCTAAGCGTGTATCACGCATGCCACATAATTGGTTAAAGAGATAATGAGAGATTATGAGAAAGTTAGAGAATATGAGATAATGAGAGATTATGAGATAATGAGATATTGAACGATGCATGAATTGCAAGTAGAAATACATTTTAGATGACCACCTCCGATTCCGTTGACATATTTTCGTTTTTATACATTTTCATGGTTAAAGCAGTGTAATCATACATTAACACTAATCATGTAACGTAATTAAGGGATTTTCTGACAATGTACTGAAGTTTAACATTCAAGAAAATCTGAGGCCAAACCACTCTGTTAAATATATTACATCAGGTTTATATTAGTGTATATATACGTTGTATTAATGTAAATATGCGCTGTGCATTAAACTCCAACGGTAAATATAATTCAAGTAGGTATTTTTAGTATAAAGAGAAGTATATGGAGAGCTCAGTATATTTATATACAGAACAATATGACATACATCAATAATGAAAAATCGTCACACATCATCGAAAAATCCGGTAATAAATATATTTCGACAGATAACTTTTTAATATCTGCCTCACCAGACGGGAATTACAAAATGGTTTAAATTTAACCAGATAATTTATGGTCAGGATAAATTTAAAATATGAACTTTGTAGTTCATATTCAGCACCTGAAGATTTCATCGTACATGAAACTCAGAGTCCTGATAAAAGAGCCTATAAGCCGATCCTTTTATACAAGGTCGAGAGCGTCATAAAAAGAAAAGGTGCGGACTCTTTTTCTCTAAACACAAGAACGAGTATAAAAACTTACAAGATGTCGAACTTTTCGGATTTAAGTAAAAAAAATTCTATAGGACGATCTATTAATGGACTTCGAAAAAGATCTATTCTCCGTAATTTACAAAATTAAATTCGCTAATATTACGAACAATCTACATAAAAAAAAATGCTACAGGAGGTTACAAAGTCGATACTGATGTGTATGTATTGTGTAGCCATTATAAAACATTTAATAAGTTTCACAAAAAGGAACGAAATAACTGTGAAAATATCAAAAGTGGAGACAAGAAAATAGTCACTGAAACAAAAATTGATGAGTGAATCCACAAATTCCACAACAACAATCATTCGTCAGAGTCCAATTTTCTAAAACATCAAATGCAGATTACTGAACTCAACCATGAATAATATTGGTAAAATAATCAAAAACGTCATTGAAAGAGCATTGCAAATACACCAAAAATGATTTAGGAATTAACCAGTGTCACAAAACTGCTGCAGACATAGAATGGTTTACCAACATAAAAAGGAAGAATTAATGTAGATTAATTTAATTTGATATTTGTGACTTTTACCAGTCCATTACCGAGAATCTGTTAATGCCGGCTATAAATCTAGTGATAATTTACTGTCTTATTAGCGACCACGAAATAAATAATATAAAGCGGGTACAAAAAATCTATACTTTTTCATAATGTTTATTTGTGTATCAAAAAATAGTAACCCAGAATTCCGTGTTGGTAAGGAAGCGTATGACTCAGTGTAGGCATGTGAATTAGTTGGAATTTTATTAAGGCAACTTAGATTTATTTTTGATATCAAAGACTATAGAGATGACAGTATTATTCTCCTTCGTAAAACTAGCCCATGAAAAATAGACCTATTGAGAAAGGAACTGATGAAAATATTTAAAGATCACAAACTAAATATTGCTACCACCACCATCAACCTTAAAGCGATCAACTTTCTCGATGTAACCTTAAACCTGAACAATGGTTATTATAAGCCATACACAAAGCATCTTTATAAGCATGGATACGTTAGTAAAGAATCGAACTTTCGACATAAAATTCTAGATAATTTACATAAATAAGTCCTAAACTCCACCAACTCCTGCAATAAGGAACTATTTGATAAGACTAAAATTAAATATATACAGGCTTTAGAACTAAGCCACCATAAAGTAAATTTAGAGTATTTGGAAATAAACAAATGTAAAAATAATCAGAAACATCGTAAACGCGACATTATATGGTTTAATACACGTTTTAACCGTAATGTCAAAACTAAGATAGGAAGAATTTTTCACATTTTAATTCATAAACACTTTAACCATTCGACAACACAAAAATTGATTTTAACAAGAACAATTTTAAGATCAGCTATAGCTGCGTTAATAAAATAGACACATCAATGTCCCATCATAACAACAATATATTAAACAAACAATAAAATTGCAAAATGGTAAAAATGGATACTGAGACATTAAGTACATAAGTCCCCAAAATTCATAAACTGATGTCCTCAAGGACACTTGACCCAGTGGATAAAAGCATTGGTTTGATCCAGTGACTTTATCCGAAGAGTTGTGCTACTAACTATATAATGAGTTGAGCTATAAGGAAAAACCATGGCACCATGGCACGTGAAACTAGAACAATCTATCGCGGTGAATGAAATAAAATCTTCAGTTCGAAATTCCAAAACAATGTCTTCTAAATGTACTTATATGCAAATACACTTATATCTATGCAAATATGTACACATTTGTATCGACAAAGTTTTGTATCGAGAGAGGGAAATGAGATCAAATTTAATGGGGAAAGAAAATATTTCTGCAAATCGTTTGCATCGAAAGACTTAATGAATTTTTTGCTAACCATATAATAGACATTATTTTTTTAAATCTAAAATTAAAATTGAAAAACAAATTTTACAAAAATAATTAGAATGCTAAAAATGAAGTTAAAATTAAAATTGTTACACACTGTTACATTGATACACAATGTAAATTAACTAATTAGTTTATCTTATAATTAACTAGCAGGCTTCGTCCGCTCGCTATCGCTTCACAAAGTAAGATATATTCACTACTTGAAATCTTTGAAACAAAAATTTAACATTTCATTCATAAATAGGTTTGTTATAGTTAAGGAAAGTTTTACAAAAAGATGCCAACTTGTTGAAGTAAAATGCAAATTTCAAACACTTTTCTGCACTATATAAGACGATATTCCTAAACAGAAAGATTTTTGATGTGAAAATCAAAACAATCCTCGAATAAAAGAACAGTAATGAAGGACAGTTAATTAATAATTTTTTTTTAAAATCAATATGCAAATTAGTTAAAACTGAAGAGGGATTTTTCCTATAAGTAGATAAATTAAACCGACCTTGTGTCATAACCCTTGAGTAAATACAAATACAAATTGCTCCCTCGAGTACTTTGCAACAGCCTATCTATCATCTCTTAGTTGCGTCTATGTCTTTGGGCAGAGTGCGATCAGAGCGGCGCGTCAAAGCACAGAATCGCAACCGAGGAAAATTATACTGAGAAGCGCCAGCCCTAGGGAACGGCTGCCCTAGGCCGCGCCCTCTCATTGCACTAGAGAGAGGTATTGGTGCTCACACCGAGGCCAGCGCAACCGCCGGTTGTGAAGGCTCGGGAATTTTTGTTCTAATTTTTGTTCTAATTCTAATTTCTATTTTCCCATGTTTACACTATATTAAACCATGGAACCATGAAAGTAACGATAATGCCTAGTATAATATATTAATATATATTTTTAATCTCGCATAATCTGGCAACAATGAATCTGAGCTCAACGAAAATCATTTCCTGCGTCTAACTTTTCTCGTGCTTTTGGATAAGCTGTGAATCATTGAATGTGGGCACTCATTGGGCACTGAGAAGTTGCTTGGACACACACGCGCACAAGCACACATACACTGTGCTTTATATATAAGATACATTTAAATTCTGTTAAAATGTGAGAAAAGTTATATTTTGAAAGGGTTTCACGATTATTATATTTTCTTGTTATTTTTGCCTGTGAATAACTCTGATTCCATTTGCCTTGATTCGAATTTTGTGTATCGTTTTGCTTACATACTGCTCGCCCTGCTTTCAGACAAAACCAACTCGAAGACAAGAAAATATCAAGTATCTATTCTTGTTTCAGGAAAGACAGTTTGCAGTTCATTTGATGAGGCATAATGAGTTTTGTCATTCGCCTCAGCCCCAGCAACATCAGATATCCTCTCGTGGCAGTAAAGAAACATTATAGAAATTCTTTATATCGGTTCAGTGGCCTTCGTACCCAAATGATGACTTGCTGATTTCTATTTCAACTAATTGTCTCTCTAGGCAAAAAGAATCCAGTATCGACTTAGAAAACAGTAAAGAGCACGGCTTGGACTGTATCGGTCATAACAAGCCTAGGAGATTGACAATGATCTAATTTGAGGACAGCTCTGCTGTTTCTCTTAGCTACCATCTCAGAGTAAGGAACAAACAATGATACATTACCTTCATGCCTGCCTAGCCGTGCATTCGACCTACAGCTAATTTGGAACGGGTAATACAGATGATTCTTTTCTTATCGTCACATGGACTCCACCAGCGGATGCTTGTTAAACGTTGTGATATAACAGCAACCGTATATTTATATATCTATATGATGTAATTTATGTTTCTTTATCGTCGTTGAAAAATACAAATTGTCCGTTCATAGCAATATGTAAGTCTCTGATCTTTATTAATATCATAACAATATTTTAATCCGTGATCTTTATTAAAATCATAGCAAAATATTAGTCAGTTATCTTTATTAATAGCATAGCAATATGATATTTATTGCAATGCTGCGAATGAAGTATGAGAAATACAGAAATAAAAAGCGTAATATTCACTAGATTGTTACACACTTCGACATTTACATATATGTTATTGTATTAATGTATGTGCATATCTATGCATGTTCCTTACACACACACACGCACATATATATATATATATATATATATATATATATATATATACAGGGTGTACGTGTGATAGAGAGAGATAAATTTTGTTTCGGAGGTGCAGATTTACTTCTGCGAAACTCGGTTTCAGGTGACAAATATATGCTACTGCTGCTAAATCTTATGACATGAAGGCGTTGAACCCACGTTAGTCAACGTTCCCCCAGCTCTTAAGGTCTTGTCAGAGCCTCGAAACATCCTTTAGTGCCAGATTAATCAGCTTGAGGTCCTGTAAGACGACGTCAGGGGCTGCGTGGTCTGCCGCAATGTCGTTTCTAGTCGAAGTGGTAGATGACTCTGTTAGAGTTGGTCATCGACTCTTCGCAGGATGTTACTGAGCCAGCGAGCAGTCACCATGAACTGTTAATTCCTATGTCCATGTCAACTTCCATAAACTCTCTATTGTTGAGTATTCGGACTGTATAAATACAACAAAACATTTTAAACTAATATATATATATATGTGTGTGTGTGTTGTGTGTGTGTCGTTATATATTGCCAAATGAAATTACGACATTCTATTCATCATCTCTTTTGCCTCCTATAAGCATGGCTGATGCCGACCACCAGTCAATGTTGCACCTTCTTGGTCTCAAGTTTTCCACTGACATGCAGTGGAATTATATTATTGAATTAATTGCTAGGTCTGCTGCTAGGAAAGTTAGTTTACTGTGTCATACCAGAAAATATTCTCATCAGAATCCATATTGCATCTTTATAAATCGTCTGTAGCTTATCTTGTCTCGAGATTATCGACAAAAGAAATCTCTGTAAGTTTATTTTTCTGACTTGGAACCTCGGCTTGGCCTTCATGTATCTATACATATTTTCATGGCATTGAAATGAGCTTCCCTCCATTGTATCTCGACCACATGAATTTAATCCTATAACTAGGTTGACAACTACATTGTTCTACTGTTGAAACAGTTAGATGTAACCGTAACTTCTATTCTAATAGTTTCTTTTCTAGTACTTCTTGGTAGTGGAACTCTTTTCCGGTTTCTTGCTTCCATCAAAAATGCAAATACAGCGTCAACAGTATATCTGTAAAATGACAATATGAATGAAGTAAAGAAGGAAAACTAAGACGAATATTTGGCAAACTTTATGAATGTTTATGACCGCTATTAAATTGAAAAATTATGGAAAACGAGTAACATTTTGCTCTTGTATATAAATACTTGTTTCAAAATAAAATCTCCTGAAAATCCCACAACAAAGATGTCGGACTCGGTATGTGAGTTCACGTAAAGAAATGCAAAGAAACAACAAGAACCAAAATGTATGTACAAATAAATGATAATGTATTAACAAAAAAGTTACACAAATGACAAAAACAAAGATGGGGTAACAAAAGAATGTGAAAAACGTTTGTGTTCAAAGTATGTGAAGTCGATGAATGTGCGTACATAAGTGTGTTGTGTATGTGTGGTTTGTTTATGCGTTTCCCAAAAGAAAGCGCGTTCTCCGCGAGAGATTTACATGTTGACGAGTAATGTAAGAAGGTAGTGAAAAAAAATATCGCAGAGTATTTATAGTCCGGAGAGCGTCACCTAATAGCGGTTTCGAAAATTAGTACAGCTTAACGCGTCAATTTATTAATCCGACAGATTATATATATATATATATATATGTGTGTGTGTGTGTGTGTGATGTTCTGTATTCTGTAGGCAATATTTAAATAATATTGCTTCAAATTATCTTATTTCCTTTTATTTTTTAATTATTTTTTATAAAGAAATGAGCACGTAAATACCTTTATTATTGCCACACATTCTACTTATTTCTTTTGCTTGTTACACAAATGACAAAAACAAAGATGGGGGTAACAAAAGAATGTGAAAAACGTTTGTGTTCAAAGTATGTGAAGTCGATGAATGTTGATATTGCCTGATTTAATGGAAATCAGATTCATCAGACCACAAACCACGAATATAACAACGCATGCGCGGGAAGGTGATGCTTAATGCTCTTCTTTGAAGGAACTAATTTTTCGTTTTACATAACGATTACATTCGCTGAAACTAAAAAGTTCCCAGAACAATATAATAAACAATATAATAAAATGTCAAGTGTTAGCTGTACGAAATACTCAATTCATCTTTAAGCTTTATATTCATCTATTTTTCTGTAAATAATAAGTTCATCTAAAACAAAATTATGTAGTCTAACAAATATCATTTTGTTACTACTAGCTTAAACAGATTCATTTAAATCTAAGAACTTTATACATATATTTACTTTTACTTTTATATATATATATATACAGTTATCTGTTTGGATAAGTCTTGTTCTTATGTCCATCGTCTTTGTCATGTTGAATTGATAATGTTAATTATATTTTATGAATATGTCCTGAAGATGGTTTATTAGACCGAAACGTCCGACGTTGACATTATATTAACATTAAAACAGCATAATTGCATATAAGGATTTTTGTTTGTTTTTTCCGTATATTTTTCTTCATACTGTCGGATCTATATCCATATATTTGCTTACACACACACACACACACACACACATATATATATATATCACAAGATAACATTAGCTTTTTGAATAAATTTGCAAATATATTTTTATTAAAATATCATTTTTAAATACGTCTAACATCATATTAAATGTTAAATTAACTTATGATATCTTCTTTTCATGTTAATTCAATAAAATCTGGTTTTAGATCAAAATGTTTTTGTTTTTTTTTTGTCTTTGGTGAGATTGAGACAATGGCGAACTAGTGTAGTGATAGAGTGAATAATTATTATTATTATTATTATTATTATTATTATTATTATTATTATTATTATTATTATTATTCTAAGTCTTCTTAGACTAATAAAGTGACAAATAACATAACAGAAACAAATGCAGTTAAACGCAAATTATGCCAAACTAATCTATGCAAATAGTTAACTCTGAAAGAGTAAAAACAAGTGAAATTACTGAACTGCTAATAAACTATACTACTGATTGAGTAGTTAAAAGAATTTTCACCAAGACAATCGTCGGGAGATGTATGTGAATTAAACTTATCTTTTAAAATTACTAATCTTATCTTTTAAAATTACTAATCTCAAGAATATAGGTACCTCACTATAAACACTGACTTTGATAGTTCCGAATATCAAACAACAATTTGAATATTATTCTGTGTTTGTATAATTTATAGGATAAGTAAATAAAATCAAAAAATAATCTATCCACAGAAAAAAAATATATTCATTGATTTCTCATGTTTACATTCTTATATCTGTAGCATTCTAGTCTTTTAATTCATTTGTTTGAATGCCACCGTACAGATTTGGAAGCGGATGTAACTATTCATTGATTTTTTTTATTTAATATCCGGTCTATGTTGCATCCTCTTTTTTTTCTCTATCCATCTAATACACCCTGCTTAACGATATATTTACGCATATATTACTAGATACATGTAATTTTGCATACAAATATAGGATAAGATTCACAGATGTATCTGTAGAAAGTTGCACATGTATAAACCGCCAAACACACACATTCATACAGATATAACTTACTATGAATATAAACAAATTAATAAATATATTATTAATTCATCGAATATAAACATGTCTTGACTTCTCTATAAATCACCATACAGGTGTCGAAACTAATAGCTGCAATAAGAAAATAACATTTATAAATATGTCTGAATGAATGTGATTCAAAATTGTTATAGAAACGTGAATAAAAAGAAAAAACACCAGCTTTAAATCGGTAGTCAGAGACGTGATTTTGATTAGAGTTTGTAAATATACACTTATTTTGTTAATAATGTTACTAAAAGGAAAACTTAAATGATTGTCATATGTTATCTATATAAAAGTGAAATTGATGTTATATGTCATATTGTCATATATATTTCCCTTCAATGACCACACAATGATTTACATTGTTTTTAATGCTAAATAAGTTTTCTTAATTGAATACCGAACATCGATTCTCTCTTATCTATAAATACAAGAAATTTAATAGTTTCAGATGTGCAGAATATTTGAATATCTAAATCAGGAAAAGATTTGTAAGTTGGAACAGAATTGAAATTTTAGGATGATTTTATAAAATAAATAAAGTAGCTTCTATTTATACATGCTTAATTTTTTATCTATATATTTTTTTATTTTCAGTAGATGTGTATCGTGTCACTTGAAGACGCACACATAATGGCTCCCTTTAATTTTTTGTCCTCTTTGTTATTCTCTCCTAACCTTTGCTCCATCATACATTTAATCAAGCGTAGCGGGTATGTCATGTGTTGTTTTCTCGTTATCTCTCGCCTTCAATCTGCCCTGTGAGTATCAAATTTTCCATGCCCTATTTTCTCATTATGTACCATAGACATTTCAACTATCTTCCTGATGGTAAGTATAAGCGTCCTTCTTGTTTCTATTTCCTCTAAAATTTCTGCGTTGCTCACATGTTCGGTTCAAATTATTCTCAGCATCCTTCTGTAGAACCACATTTCTGTTGCTTCATGTTTTTTTCTTCACCTGCAAAGAGATTGTCCAGGATTCACTGCCATGTAGAATTGACATTACATAACAGTTCAGTATTTTGTCTTTGTTTCTGACAATTTGCTTCGCTTTTGAAAGGCATTTTTCACTATCCCAATACGCCTTCGGATTTCGGTGTCACACTTTCCTTCCTGTGTTAAAACACTTCAAAGATACTTAGACTATAATATTTGTTTGATCTCTTGTAATTTGCATGTTGGGTTGTTCTTTTTGCTAGTAACCATGCATTCCGTCTTCTTGCAATTGAGAGTTTTCCTTTCTTATTCTGCATAGGTTGAATGAATAAATCTGGCGAGAAGACACATCCTTGTCTTATGCCTCTATCTATTTTTGTATTTCTACTGAACTTATTTTTTATCTGCATGTTGGTTCTGGATAATATTCTTCCCAAATATGTCAAGTTTACCGAGCAAATTTCAACAGTTCTTTGTGATGTACTTTATCAAACGCTTTTGAATAATCTATATTTGACAAATCCATAATAGGTATTTAAAATCGATCTCGAAAAAAGAAAACGAGGAGAGAGAGAGTTGAGGCGATCAATGTATGTTTGCTATGTAAAATAAGAGTCTGTGTTAGTTTTATATTAGGGATATTACGGAAAATACCAACATCATATGAAAATTTCCATATAAAAAAATAAAATAGATGGAATACCGATGGAAGGCATACTATTTGTTTCTTATGTCCTGTAAAATTTCAAGGTTAAATTCTGAAAACAAATTAGCAATTATTTTCTTCACTTTTGCAATTACTTTATTCTTTAGATCACTGTTATTTTAAAAACTGTTTTGAGGATCCTCGAGGTGACACGAACTGAATCACATTTGATCTTTCTTTAATATAATGTACATTTACATTGGAACTGTAATGAAATTAGCACCAGAAGTGTCATACATCAACATTTTGCTTTAACCAGTTACATTGAATAATGGAATGCTTAAGACTTGCTTCTTTCAAAATAAAGTATGACTCTATTAACTAAATATGATTCTATGGTTTATAAGCCTATCGGAAATATGTAACAATATATTTATGACAGATAGATTTAAATCTGATAAAACTCAAGATGAAAATTATGGCGCGTATAGAATTTACAGCAAAAGAAGCACTCGCACGCTATATGTTAGAGAATCTTTTAAAACCGTTGCCTTCAGTGTATGTTTCAACCAAAAAGAAAACAATTTTTAATAACATTTGATAATATTTGCTTCATTATTGCGTGAAAAGTGTGAAAATAAAATATACACTAGCATGCAAAACTTTTGGAAAACTTTGATAAATAAATACTTTTGATAATTTTACTTCAAAATCGAGAGGATACTTTTGTCAGTACATTTTAGGACCACTGAAGACCAGAAAACAAATTACAACATATACATTAATTAGTTACCTTAATTATCTTAAATATTACAAAAAATACAAAACGTTAAAGTATAGAGTTAGTAAATAATAGTGGTGGCTTTGGATCGAAAATTTGTCTTAAAATGAATGGAACAGTTATCATTTTCTTATTGGGAAATTTTTCTTTTTCTCCATTCTCTCCTTGGCAATTGTGTGCTTTTGGTTGGAACAGTTATTTCTTAAGTTCCCACTACAATGGTTTATTTATATTGAAATCAGATCTTTGTGCTGACCAGCCTTCCAAAACTTGAACATCTCCCACACAAAACTTTTTTGTCGCACGTGATGTATGGTAAGGGGTACCGTCATACTGAAATACTGATTTCTCCATCTTCGTAGTCTGAAATATTAGACCGTAGTAAACTAATATAATTTTCAATGTTTACGTTTCTATTAACTCATACCGATTTTCTTCTGACATTCTTTTTTCATGAAAACCCACTGCACTGAAAAGCCATTACATTTCTACCATCAAATGTCACCGCCTTTGTGCTGTATCTTGCATTGTTTCTTTCTCGCATTGTTTCTTTCTCGCATTGTTTCTTTCTTACATATTCTATTATATTAGAGTACAACTATTTTGCAATCATAATTAAGTATTATTTTTCTATTTTTCAGCCTCCCATTTCAGATGTTCTTTAACACTTCATACTTCTATAATGATGATTCTTTTTGTTTAATGATGGTTCGCTTTGCTGCTATAAGGCCGCTCGTAATTATCTGCTTACTGTATCAACTAAGACCTCACTATTAAAACTGCATTCACTCCTCACTTGTCTGTTAATTTTGTATTGTCTACAGAGACACTGACAATCTTTCCTTCATCTCTTTTATCTAATGTGTGTCGTCTTCCGGTTTTCTATGCACTCGAAACACTTCCAGTAGTAGAAAAAACGTCTTTTAAATGGTTTGAACACTGTTACTGGAAATTCCCTGCTGTCTGGCTATTTCTTGCTAAGTCATATTTTCCTTCAAAGTCAAAACCCTCATCTTTTTTTCATCCGAAATGTTAGCCATGATTTATGAGTAAAAGAGCAAGTTAATGTTCAACAACAATGATAGTTTACACTCCTGTTAATAAGATGGGGCAATTCCTACTGAGAAATGTTCATATTACCATAATTTTATCATCTCAGACCATTGACTGACCCTATAGTTTTGCACGTCCTTTCTTCAGCTTCAAGCTGATTAAAGCGGCGTATCTACTGTTACACAGAATCACGGACACTACTATTAATAGTATGCTGCTAAACAATCTTAACTTCTTAATGCAATAATTGTGTATAATAATCTTATGTAGTTGCTTCAAAACGTTTGCATATGCGTATACGTTAAATATATCAAACCTCTATAATGAAATTATTCTTGAATAAATTTGAAATCAAAAAAGGTAATAAAATACATTCACAAAACAATTCAAGAAATCGTGATATCCTATTGTTTCTGTTTGTAAATTTGCATCTTGTTTTGGATTGAAATATAAAAGATTTTTCTTTAATAAAGACTCCATATGAGCAATCATCACAGCTAACATTGTACATTACATAGTTTGAGAAACAAGAGTGAATTTTGCTTCTATTAACCTTGTCAGTATTTAACATATAAAAATCATTTGGCCACCTAACTCCCCAGATTTCAACCACCATAATTATTATGTGTGGGGTGTAATTGAACTCCTTGTAGCACCAAGGATGATCTGAAGGCAAGAATTATGGCAGTATTCACCAACTTAGTCAGAATAAGCTGCCAGAGATTCCGAAGTCGCCTGGAGATTGCGGCTGAAGCGAATGGGAATTTTTTTTGAATAAATGTACTCTTTAGTATTTCAAGATATTTTTGTGCAATTTTGGTAAATGTATCTGTTAAGATGAGATGTCTGTGTTACTTTCATTTTCGCGTCATTTAGACAACAATTTATCCATCGCACCCAGTATATTTCAAAAAGTCTTACTGTGCATTAAAGAAGAATTAAGTTTTAATTGAATTGGATTTCAGTAGGTAGAGATTTCAGTTTTGTAATTAATTTTTCGATATTACTCGGTATCTTATAAATCTAAAAGACAAATTTTGTAGTTGGTGTTGTCATTCCCTTATGGAACTCACAATAATTTACCCTCAAAGGAATGATTCGATCAACACAGAAGCTGAAACTGTTTTTTCACGTAAAATAATTCATGGAGTTGTTTACTTGCTTCGTCCGTAGAATTCTCAGCGTCCTTCCGCAAAACTACATTTTTGCTGGGTCTGTGAGAGAAAAGACTGGGTATAGGGGTTAGGATTGAGAAAAAAGATAAAAGCTGAACGGTGTTCAAGAAGATACAAGATGGCAATTGACTTTGCATTTAATTTTTGCGGTTTGAAATTATCAGGAAACGAAAAAAGTTCCACAAGCGGGAAGTGCGAAAAAAGAAGCTGTTAGTGGAGGTTACATTTGCCTAATTCAACAGTAAAAGGATGGGACATAGATGCCAATCTAATAGAACGCTTAAATTGACGCAGTTCGGGCACCAGGGGAAAACAAAGCTCGTCAGAGCAGTAGCCATGAAAATATTTGTAGAAAAGACATGAGGAAGCCACGTCACATCGGTGAGAAAGTGACTGAAGTTGTGATGCCAAGTCAGGATCGATTACATTGTAAATCCTTCTTTGGATTTTGTCGAGAATCTCGAAATGAATAGCAGAAGCAGATGTGGCAAAGGTATTCAATGCACGGACGAATGGTAGATTTCTAAATGCGAAAGATGGACTCTGACGAGAAAAACTTTCTGGCACGACAGAGTGACCGAAATTTTCTTGCAGTAGATCCATCTGTTGATTCAATGTAGACGTTCCACTTCAAGTCAGTTGAAAACGTGAGGCCAAGGCAGCACAATTTGTTGCTATCTAGGAGTCTAGCATCAGCCAAATTGATGGAGGGCAGGAAAGTTTCTCTATGGGGGTTAAATGAGAGCAGTTTCGTTTTGGAAGCATTAAAATCAGGATTCGGATGATTTGATGATTAGCTCATTAAGCTAATTGTTCGATGGAGTTCGCATTCATATTCACATGGTCAATTTTAAGTAATGCTACGAAGATGGATCTACTGATATATTTGTTTTGTGGGGTTTTTTTTTTATTTCTCCGATGTTGTCGATACCAAAATGATCCAAGCCTGTGAGTATCTTTTTTCCATTTAGTCCTGCGGCTTTTTCCACTTCATCTTTCCTAGTGCCCTTTTGAGTTCTGGTTTCAATATTTCCAGCTCTGAAGAAAAGTATACGTTTTCTTATTTCGTGAATTTGCTAAAAACTAAAGATAATGCATCATTTTTCTATAAAGCCAATATTTGGAATTATTAATAAGTTGTCTCTAAAAAATGACAAAAGTCATTAACGTATCCAAAACTGTAACCCCCAACTCACCGATTTATTAGGTTGGTAATGACGTAATAATGTCGTTTTTCGACGTATTTTTAACATCAAAAAACGACATCACTACGTCATTATTTTTGCACCAACCTAATACATTTTTTTCAGTTTCTATAAACGGTATTTTGGCTTCTTACTTTCTATTTATAGCAAATAATTTGGTAAATGAACGCAAAATATGAAAATCTCATTAACAAAAGATTACTTTTCCAAAGTTTTAAGAAGGTCTTTGTTTTTCTTAGAGAGAAACATGATTTCACAAAATTCAATTATGTTAAAAGCAGTTTATAATAATAAAAAATGAAATTAAAGTTGCTTCAATTCTATCAACTAGGGAAAAATGTGATTCCCTCAAAAACAGTTTTTCATGTCTGAAAATACTTTACCATCTGTAATTACATTTGCGAAGAAAGACGCTCAATCGACTTAGCATGTTTCATTATTGTTTGTTTTTTGTTTTTTGTTTGTTTTTGTTTTTGTTTTTTGTTTTTTTTTTTTTGGTTTTTGCTCAGAATGAAGACATTCTCTTAGAAATGGTCTTGGCGTTAAATTCTCTAAGCTGATTAAACACTGCGCTCAATCTCATTTTGTGCGCAGGTAATGATAAAATTGAAAGTTATTATTGAGAGAGCTACTAAAATATTTACTACATCTAATTATTTCATTATTACTTTATTTCCCACTGCTCCATATATCATTTGTACATCTATTTAGTTCATTCCTATTTCTACTGAGTGCATCATTACAGCCTTTATTTCTCTAAAACTATATCTGTTTATCATATACTTGCTAAATCAGTTTCGTTCATTACTACATCAATTTTATGTCATCATTACGACGTATATATTAGTAGGTCAGTACTACGTCTATTTATTAGATCTTTGTTTTCTTACAGGGAAATCTGAATAATGAATGTGTGTTTTAGATAATAAATCTATAGAAAACATTATGAAATTATATTGATTTATTTAATATTAGGAATTTCTTTCTTCGATTTTTATTCACTTGCTGTTTAATTAAAATGGAAAATAATGATTTTCTAAAAGATGATGAGAGACCAAATACGGAAAGAGAATAAAAAATACTGAAAAGGAAAGAAAGAAAATATTGTAGAGTGGATTAAATATCGAAAAAGTGAAAGAAAATAGCATAAAAAAAGGAACATTGACAAGAAGAGGAAGATTTTGGAAGCCAAATGAAAATAGAGGAAAATGGAAAAGGTGGGAAAGAAAAAGTCTAAAGAATGTTATGAAGATAATTGAGAAAGAGTAAAAGAGAAAAGAAAGGAAGTAAATATCGAGGGTTTAAGGAGAGAAAAGAAGAAAATAGAGGAAAATGGAAAAGGTGGGAAAGAAAAAGTCTAAAGAATGTTATGAAGATAATTGAGAAAGAGTAAAAGAGAAAAGAAAGGAAGTAAATATCGAGGGTTTAAGGAGAGAAAAGAAGAAAATAGAGGAAAATGGAAAAGGTGGGAAAGAAAAAGTCTAAAGAATGTTATGAAGATAATTGAGAAAGAGTAAAAGAGAAAAGAAAGGAAGTAAATATCGAGGGTTTAAGGAGAGAAAAGAAGAAAATAGAGGAAAATGGAAAAGGTGGGAAAGAAAAAGTCTAAAGAATGTTATGAAGATAATTGAGAAAGAGTAAAAGAGAAAAGAAAGGAAGTAAATATCGAGGGTTTAAGGAGAGAAAAGAAGAAAATAGAGGAAAATGGAAAAGGTGGGAAAGAAAAAGTCTAAAGAATGTTATGAAGATAATTGAGAAAGAGTAAAAGAGAAAAGAAAGGAAGTAAATATCGAGGGTTTAAGGAGAGAAAAGAAGAAAATAGAGGAAAATGGAAAAGGTGGGAAAGAAAAAGTCTAAAGAATGTTATGAAGATAATTGAGAAAGAGTAAAAGAGAAAAGAAAGGAAGTAAATATCGAGGGTTTAAGGAGAGAAAAGAAGAAAATAGAGGAAAATGGAAAAGGTGGGAAAGAAAAAGTCTAAAGAATGTTATGAAGATAATTGAGAAAGAGTAAAAGAGAAAAGAAAGGAAGTAAATATCGAGGGTTTAAGGAGAGAAAAGAAGAAAATAGAGGAAAATGGAAAAGGTGGGAAAGAAAAAGTCTAAAGAATGTTATGAAGATAATTGAGAAAGAGTAAAAGAGAAAAGAAAGGAAGTAAATATCGAGGGTTTAAGGAGAGAAAAGAAGAAAATAGAGGAAAATGGAAAAGGTGGGAAAGAAAAAGTCTAAAGAATGTTATGAAGATAATTGAGAAAGAGTAAAAGAGAAAAGAAAGGAAGTAAATATCGAGGGTTTAAGGAGAGAAAAGAAGAAAATAGAGGAAAATGGAAAAGGTGGGAAAGAAAAAGTCTAAAGAATGTTATGAAGATAATTGAGAAAGAGTAAAAGAGAAAAGAAAGGAAGTAAATATCGAGGTTTAAGGAGAGAAAAGAAGAAAATAGAGGAAAATGGAAAAGGTGGGAAAGAAAAAGTCTAAAGAATGTTATGAAGATAATTGAGAAAGAGTAAAAGAGAAAAGAAAGGAAGTAAATATCGAGGGTTTAAGGAGAGAAAAGAAGAAAATAGAGGAAAATGGAAAAGGTGGGAAAGAAAAAGTCTAAAGAATGTTATGAAGATAATTGAGAAAGAGTAAAAGAGAAAAGAAAGGAAGTAAATATCGAGGGTTTAAGGAGAGAAAAGAAGAAAATAGAGGAAAATGGAAAAGGTGGGAAAGAAAAAGTCTAAAGAATGTTATGAAGATAATTGAGAAAGAGTAAAAGAGAAAAGAAAGGAAGTAAATATCGAGGGTTTAAGGAGAGAAAAGAAGAAAATAGAGGAAAATGGAAAAGGTGGGAAAGAAAAAGTCTAAAGAATGTTATGAAGATAATTGAGAAAGAGTAAAAGAGAAAAGAAAGGAAGTAAATATCGAGGGTTTAAGGAGAGAAAAGAAGAAAATAGAGGAAAATGGAAAAGGTGGGAAAGAAAAAGTCTAAAGAATGTTATGAAGATAATTGAGAAAGAGTAAAAGAGAAAAGAAAGGAAGTAAATATCGAGGGTTTAAGGAGAGAAAAGAAGAAAATAGAGGAAAATGGAAAAGGTGGGAAAGAAAAAGTCTAAAGAATGTTATGAAGATAATTGAGAAAGAGTAAAAGAGAAAAGAAAGGAAGTAAATATCGAGGGTTTAAGGAGAGAAAAGAAGAAAATAGAGGAAAATGGAAAAGGTGGGAAAGAAAAAGTCTAAAGAATGTTATGAAGATAATTGAGAAAGAGTAAAAGAGAAAAGAAAGGAAGTAAATATCGAGGGTTTAAGGAGAGAAAAGAAGAAAATAGAGGAAAATGGAAAAGGTGGGAAAGAAAAAGTCTAAAGAATGTTATGAAGATAATTGAGAAAGAGTAAAAGAGAAAAGAAAGGAAGTAAATATCGAGGGTTTAAGGAGAGAAAAGAAGAAAATAGAGGAAAATGGAAAAGGTGGGAAAGAAAAAGTCTAAAGAATGTTATGAAGATAATTGAGAAAGAGTAAAAGAGAAAAGAAAGGAAGTAAATATCGAGGGTTTAAGGAGAGAAAAGAAGAAAATAGAGGAAAATGGAAAAGGTGGGAAAGAAAAAGTCTAAAGAATGTTATGAAGATAATTGAGAAAGAGTAAAAGAGAAAAGAAAGGAAGTAAATATCGAGGGTTTAAGGAGAGAAAAGAAGAAAATAGAGGAAAATGGAAAAGGTGGGAAAGAAAAAGTCTAAAGAATGTTATGAAGATAATTGAGAAAGAGTAAAAGAGAAAAGAAAGGAAGTAAATATCGAGGGTTTAAGGAGAGAAAAGAAGAAAATAGAGGAAAATGGAAAAGGTGGGAAAGAAAAAGTCTAAAGAATGTTATGAAGATAATTGAGAAAGAGTAAAAGAGAAAAGAAAGGAAGTAAATATCGAGGGTTTAAGGAGAGAAAAGAAGAAAATAGAGGAAAATGGAAAAGGTGGGAAAGAAAAAGTCTAAAGAATGTTATGAAGATAATTGAGAAAGAGTAAAAGAGAAAAGAAAGGAAGTAAATATCGAGGGTTTAAGGAGAGAAAAGAAGAAAATAGAGGAAAATGGAAAAGGTGGGAAAGAAAAAGTCTAAAGAATGTTATGAAGATAATTGAGAAAGAGTAAAAGAGAAAAGAAAGGAAGTAAATATCGAGGGTTTAAGGAGAGAAAAGAAGAAAATAGAGGAAAATGGAAAAGGTGGGAAAGAAAAAGTCTAAAGAATGTTATGAAGATAATTGAGAAAGAGTAAAAGAGAAAAGAAAGGAAGTAAATATCGAGGGTTTAAGGAGAGAAAAGAAGAAAATAGAGGAAAATGGAAAAGGTGGGAAAGAAAAAGTCTAAAGAATGTTATGAAGATAATTGAGAAAGAGTAAAAGAGAAAAGAAAGGAAGTAAATATCGAGGGTTTAAGGAGAGAAAAGAAGAAAATAGAGGAAAATGGAAAAGGTGGGAAAGAAAAAGTCTAAAGAATGTTATGAAGATAATTGAGAAAGAGTAAAAGAGAAAACAAAGGAAGTAAATATCGAGGTTTAAGGAGAGAAAAGAAGAAAATAGAGGAAAATGGAAAATAAAGTAACTGAATGGATATCAAAGTAAACACCGAAAATGTTGAAAAAAATATTGCATTTGTGTGTTTGGACAAAGTAAAATTGATATGACAAGAAAAAGAAGATAGTTCTGAAAATGCGGCAAAAATAATGAGATCAAAATCAATGCTACTTGATCCCCCAGTAGGCTTAGCTGAAAATCCTTCAAGAAAAACTAATAAAATTAATCTGTTTTCGAAGTTCGACAAAATAGACATGGCTCTCAAGCACTCCTCGCCGAAACAAGAAAATTAAATATGACTGTTTTACTGTAATTTTGAGAAGAGTCGTTATCATTACAAGAGTTCGTCAAACTATTGAACTCATTATTTGTTTTTCCATTGTTAAGGCTGCTTTTTGACTTTGACTCTCTTCTATCTGTTTACATGTGTATACTTTGTTGGCTCTCATGACAACCAAACATTTACCCAATTTTCGACTCTGTTGAAAACAAAACCTATGTTGACTTATCTATTGTTTTATCGACAGACTTTGACATTAAATAGTCTAGAAAATATTGACAAAGCGAAAAACAAACCAAATCAAAACCTCTCTCTCTCTCTATCATTTCTTCTTGCCCAATCTTCCCTTTTTCTCCCCAACCCGGTTATTTATTCGTCTTTATATTTATCTCCACATAGACATATTTAGCTCCCTTCTAGCTTTACTTGAACGTCATTATTATTAATAATAATATTGGCTCATTTTTGACTGGTTTTCCGTTTATGGACATTGAAATATCAACACTTATTTCGTGTAATAAATGAAAAAAATTAATGAAAATGCCTTTAAAATTATATATTTTAGGGAAAACGAAATATCGGTGAAGTTTTAAATTAACGATTAAATATATTAAAAGTGAATGATTAAATTTAAAATGATTAAAAGTGAATGAGTAATGTTTTGAATTAATGATTGAAATTACCAAATACACATTTTTCTAATGAAAATTTACTCATGTCACCAAAGTTTTATGTTAATAACATAAGAATTCAACAAAATGACCCCATCTAAAAGATTTATATACTTACAAAATCTGTTTTGTACAAGAAGTGTTTCGCTTTTTTTTTAATTGGATAAAAAGGAACAAATAATATGAATAAATCTTCAACTTTGTGTGGTTCACATTATGCTAATGACAGTAAAATATTAAAATGTAGAAACACAAACTAAAACTTTCTTTCTATTTAGCAATTATTTTGTTAAGGGGCAATAGATAATAGCAAACAAATATTAGAGAAATTCGTTTCTCTAACTTGATCATCTTTTGATGATGATGGATATAAGCTCATAAATTTACACAGCCTGAGAGTAGAGACTAACGCTCAAGCTTCAACACGACGATCACACATTTAACTTTTTCGCTTCTTTAAGATAAATTGCCATGTTAGATCATTTCACTCATATGAAAAATTGCTAAAAACTAAAAAAAAAAAAAAGACCCAGAAATAAAGTTATAAAGAAATACGCTTCGAATTTTAAAATTCTTTCAATCACCTGGTCAGAGTAAAATTCACATTTTACTTTTTAATCACTAAATACTCATAGAAATTATGGTATTTCTCTCATTCATAAATTTTATTTTCCTGCAAATAAGTTTTTAAAATGCGTTATCCGGAACAGCAATATTTATGTGGATTATGTGTTTTCCTGAAACTATATACTATATAAACTATATGAAACTATATAACACTATTTACATTATTCGGACTATTGTCCTCATCTTTGTCGCCATATTTATTACAACGTTTCGGGCGTTGTAGGCTCCGACCTTCTTCAGGTGGTCGTAATGCAGAACTGAACCCTTTATTTCTCTCTGTTCTAGTTCCACGTGTCTTTTTTAATGGATGTCAGTTGCTAGTTATCTCTGTGGGATCAGGTTGAGATCATAGAAAATTGGAAAATTCGTACACTTAAGCAATCAGCACATATGCTAGTTGTGACAGAGAGAGTTTGGGAACACACACACACACACACATCTATCTATCTATCTATCTATCTATATATATATATATATATATATATATATATATATATATATATATATATATTATTATTATTATTATTATTGAAATTGGAGTAGATTTGAACAGCGAAATTAGATCAGAACAATTTCGTTTATTGAGGGAAACCTGATCTCGCCCATTTGGAATTGGGTCATTAAAAAAGACAATGAAAAAATGATCGAAATAACTTTTGTCGGTTAAAGTTGAAATAGAGCTTACTCAGGCTATGAGAACTTTGAAAGTCACATGGTTTTGAGTTGACAACGACACTCATGATGATCGTGCGCGGACCAAGGGTCGATTTGTGATCAGCCAGGCTTATCTATATAAACGCCCGCAGAAATATGTTGACAGAGGGGTTGGTTGGTTTGCCGGCGAGTCCAGTCGAGCGGGGGAGAGAGGTCGGAGATTGGGAGTGACGTCAGAGAATTGGAAACAAACGACCGCTAAAATATTTTGTTGATATAACCACGAAGAAGTGAATTACTCCTCCGATGTCTAAGACTACTACTGCTACTATTATTGCTACCACGAAGATTACTATTACTGCTACTATTATCACTACCACTGGAAACGGAAACGTCGAACAAGCTACAATAATCAAGAGACGCATATCATTCTGAGACGATTACACAAGCTAATCACAACCCTCTCTCTCCCTCTCTCTTCTCTCTCTCTCTCTCTCTCTCTCTCTCTCTCTCTGTGTCTAGAATCCAGTGTATGAGTTTTTACGTTAATTACTTTTCTTTTCTGTAAACCGTTTCTTTTCTATACTAATCTTTTCTGCTATATAAAAGACATTAACAATTCAACCATTGAATAGTTTTTTGTTCGGCTTACTGCGGAGATATATATATATATATTATATATATATATATATATATATATATATATATATATATATATATATATATATATATATATATATATATATATATATATATTCTGCATTCCGAATTTCTTAGCACAGACTCTCCAGCCATATCTACATCTCCAGTCGACCGTGAATGGATGAACATCACTTCTGCTTTCTGGATCAAACCAAATACAACGTGGGCAGGAAGCAGGATTAAACCAGCGGACCGGTCGAATGATCCACGGATGCTCAGGGGACCTACGGTCACTCCCTTAAGTTCGGTTAATACCGAGTAGACACCACAACCCAGAGAGTAAGACGTCGGAAGTTGAGGGGCTGGCGCGAAAGTGTTTAGATAGGCCACAAAAATCTTCTGAGCCGACCAAGCATAGAAGGAGTGCCAGAGAAAACCGATAATAACGACAAAAATTGCAATATGAGCACTGGTAGAAAATAGTTTATGTTTATAATACCCATAAAATCATACAGAGATGTCCTCAAGTCAAGACCACATGACACGGTATTTAAAGGTGTTAGTTAGATCCAGTGACAGGACCCAAAGAGTGTGAGTTCAATACCCGGTTAAGGCAGTGGAGAACTTGGAGAAGGAATTAACAGGAACTGATATCCATTAGGCATGGCACGTGGAACTAGAACAGTCTACCCCAGTGAGCGAAATAAAATGTTGAGTTCGGCATTCCAACCGCCTGAAGAAGACCTGAGCGTACAACGAAACGTTGTAATAAATATGGCGACAAAGATGAGGACAATAGTCCGAATAATGTAAATAGTGTACATAATACCTCATCTCAGAAATATAGACAGAAAATGTATAACATTAAATTATTCCGATAAGCAAGAAGTGCACACAAATCAAAATTTTATTTAAATTAGTAGCACTGTAAAAGATAGCTTGGTACACAGCACGATAAATTTAAAAAATCTACAGATAACGCTTTCCCCGTAAGCTTCGCGCTCTATTTATCCTGAAAATCAAAGGTTAAACAAGAAATCATTAAAGGACAAAGATACTGTCATATGACGGCTATTCACTTAAGAGATTTGACACTTAAGCGATCACAACTGCATGCATACACACATAATCTGTATCTCCCTACGTAGAAAGGAACCTTCATTTTTTGGTCTTTTTAAAATTTAGACATTTTTTCTCCAACAGAAGACAGCGGAGGAAAGTGATAAGAAAGGATTAAGCATAAACTACAAGAAGACAATGTATGATTATCAACAAATGGATGAGCCCAAAATGCAAATTATAGGCCGGGGATACTAAAATCAAGCAGGTACAGAAATTCAAATATCTGGGATGTGTTCTAAAAGAGGACGAAAAGTGCGACACTAAAATCCGAAGACATATTGAGATGGCTAATGATTCCTTCCAAATTTTGTTGGAAAAAAACATAGTACTAAACTGTTACGTGATATCTGTTCTCCTGTATGGTAGCAAATACTGGACGATCTCCTCAAAGATGAAGAAGAGACCTGAAGCAACAGAAATGTGATTCTACCAAAATGTTGTGAGCATATCTTCTGGAGAGAACGGAAACAAAATAAACTTATACTAAACATCAGAGGAAGTTGAAATTTCTGGCACCCGGAGAAGGAGAACTTGGAAAATCTGATAGTCACAGAACGGATAGAGGGAAAGAGAAAGAGGAAAGCAGCGCGTAAAATACTTGATGGGTTTGAGCAAATGGATGGTAGAACAGGGTTTGTGAGAAATAACAAAAAGATAAAACTTATTAAGAGCTACAAAGGACGAGAAGATGTGGAGGGCCATGATCTCTCACGCCCTGAAGGGGCACAGCAAAGATAAGAAGAAATATAAATAATAAAAAAACAAATGGAACATGGTTTCTTCGATTAATTTTTTCATTATTATTATTATTATTTCCTATTATATTAGGTTGGTGCAAAAATAATGACGTAATAATGTCGTTTTTTGACCTTAAAAAATACGTCAAAAAACGACATTATTACGTCATTATTTTTGCACCGACCTAATAGCTCAAAATGTAGATAACTTTAAGCATGGTGAAAGAATAAATGGATCAGAACAAAGGTCATCACCAAAAAACAACCATTGAAAATGTTCCTTTTACCCTCGTCAAAAATTTAGCCTTCTCATAACTACTGTAGTGTTCTTGTTAACTAAGCGATATTACAAAGCCACGACCTGGAGAAAGCAATGCGATGGCTTGAGCAACTGTTTATGGGAATTGATGGATAAAATCATTCATGTTCAAAATATTTTCTCTCGTACAACCAACTTCTACATCACTGGAGATCAGATACACTCCATTATGCTAAAAGGATTCTACGGCAGCCCTGTCTTCATTAAATAACATTATGAACTCCTCTACACGGCAGGGGTTTTATGGAAATGGTATCAGCAATATGAAAGAGACATAACATGCTCTAGATTTCAATTATACTTATTGCACTTATGACTTGTGTTGGACCAAAGATGTAGCTGTGTAGAATAGCTAACCTAATAGAACACCTAACTTGCATTATGTTTAAGTGTTATATATATATATATATATATATATATATATATATATATATATATATATATATATATACCAGGTGTAACAGCAAAATTGTCAAACTGTAAGATTATGCTTTGAACCGTTGTATCTTACAAATGATTAAAAGTCTCTTATTGGAATTCATCGAGGTTTTTAAAACATTCACTTCGAGCAATAAGACTGTATAATTACTCTCTTACCTTAACAGAAGAATATTGATGAAATCGATCATAAACGAAAATGACGTTCATCATTAATACATTATAGCTAAGGATCGAAGCTCATGATGTATTGAAATAAATATATATATATATATATATATATATATATATATATATATATATATATTCCAAGATCATTTTCCAATTTACTCAAGATGATCTTCGCCCTCTCTAACTTTCTAATTTTCTGTCCTAAAGTAATAACATGCCTGACCCGTTTCACGTACGACTTTGAACTGTCATAGATGAAACTCCTCTCTCACGGGCCAAACGTCTTATGGATTTAGTTGGACCTTTTCTAATTGATCTCTTTAGCTCTAAGTAGACATAAGGATCGCTCTTTTGTTGTGACCTCATGATTCAGTTTTCCTCTGTACTGTTCTCTCTTTTTCTCTCTAAATTATTTCCCGTTCTCTTGAAGGTTCGTGAATTGACTTTGAAGATATAAGGCAGTGTATGAATGTTGCTACCATTACTGAAGGCTTGAATAATTTTTCCTCTCACCATTGTTAAGGTTGGAACATACAGTGGGGCAGACACAAAACGATTTAAACCTGTTCTCTTTCTAGCTGTTTTTCAGCGATTCTTACGACAAATGGTGTCAAGTTGACTAAACATTTTTTTCTTCTGAAAACTCGGTAAAAGAACCTAAATTAGTTTAATGGTCTTTTAGATATTAAATGTTTTGTGTGATGGACAATAATGAATTATGCTATTACACGATTTTGAAAGTTTTGCTGTTAACCCCCCGGTATATATATATATATATATATATATATATATATATATATATATATATATATATATATATATATATAGTGTAAATGTTACGTTTTGGGGGTCTTATTCCAAACCTGAAAAATATTAGTGGAACTAAAAGTTTTGCGGTGTTATAACTGATTGTCAGACGCTTTAAAATAGTTCATGAGAAAAGCGTGAATGCGTTGATCACATACACGTCCAAATGCATCCACACATACATACAAGTATGTATGCACAAAAATATGCCTGCATGCGTATACAGATTTATGCATGTATGTGATCAATGCATTGACACACATGATATTAAATTCATGTTATTCTCATAAAACATGTATTTAAAAATAAAAATAACGAACAAAATGCGATTGAAGTTTGACCAGTTGATTTGACAGGTACACAAAATCGATAATGCAATTGCACAACATTTATAAAATTGATTTTCAATTTAATTTTCTCAGTTAAAACTCCAACGTTTCGACATTAAAAGAAGCTGAGAATCAGGAGTAGTTACAGAATCGTCAAAAAAGTATGCACGTAAATATTGATGTTGCATTTAGTACCTGTAAATTCAATTTTTCTTGTTTACTAAGCTATTATCTGATGTTATTATTGAAGTTTAAATAATTCCATCTTTATCAGTTTCCAGTTTTGCATATTTTCACACATATTGTTAAATTGTCAAAATGTCTGAACTATATCAGATGCCATTTTCTCTGTGATTGTTGCCTGAACATTTTGAATCTCATTTTCATAGATATTTATTGTTACGACGTCTTGATGGTTTTACATCCGTCCACAACACCATGCTTCAGTTGTGAACTCCTTAATTTTTTAATGGCGATACAGTATGCCCCTCGTCAATGACCCAATGTATTGTAATGCCGGTTTTGAAATCAGGGATATTCGTCTCCTTGAATTGTTACCAAAAATAGCTAGAAAGCCCACTCTGTCCTGCCATGTAATCCATAATCAAGATGTAGGCACACCAAAAAGTATATTATGGGTTTATACGAACCAGAAAGAGAGTAAGTAATTTTCTTCACTCCCCATTACACCCTACTCCCCGTACCCTCCATTTTCTGTAACACTTCCTGTTGTGCACGCATAAATAAGCCAATAAGCCGAAATTAACTAGTATCTACCGCCTGACGAGTCCTTAATGGTTGAAACCATGGTGTGTAAGTGATTCCTAATAGATATGATTGGTAATACAAAATTTGACAACCGCCATAAAAAGATAAAATGTATATTTATTACAACTCATGATGATGATAGAAAAAAGATAAAACTGAAAAGCGATCTAGCTATCAGGTTTCAAACCTCGCTCAACAGATTTAAATCGAGGCTAATAAATATAGAATTATCACTAAACAGAGATAAACAATATGTACTGGGAAAAAATTATTGCTTAAACGGAAATTAATTGGTGACCCAGATATCCTTCTGTTTGCACAGAGAAGGTTTCATAGACAAAATATAAATGACCTCCAACACTTTCAACTGGTAATTCGAGTGGATCTTGCTAAGAATAGTAAATGCGTCCCCACTGAGATTAGCGGCATTATTATGGCTATTTATTAGGTGTTCTACGATGGAAGACCCGTATGTATTGGTCAGAATATCTGAAGGAGTATACTTAAGATTGTGGATCTTTTTAGAACGTGTTGCTCTATTCTGGCATCCAACCATTGAGCCGTTTTCCCTATGTAGTCTGAGCCACAACTACATTTAAATGAATAAATCAAGGAAGTATTATGATGTGGCAGGAGAACGGCTTTCCGCATGGATGAAAGGATAGGTGTGGCAGAAAAGTCTACACGAGTGTTAGCAGCAGAGTAACAATTGCGAACCGCCAAAGAAACCCGCTTAGCCTATCCAACACTGATATTACCCAGCCAATGAAGGCGCAGGTACACAGGCTATGTTTGTACTGTAGCCGGGTTTACTTTATTGAATTCATCAATTTTGTTTTTAATTATTAATTGAACAATGCCCAAAGGATAGGCATTGTTAAAGAGAGTAGTGTTAATAAACTTGAGTTCATCGTCCAACTTGATTTTAGAGCAGATCATTTAAACCCTATCAGTAAGAGTTTTAATTAAATTAATTTTACGTTTTACGGGACAGAAAGAGTCCCAACGGTTATACAAACCGGTAAATGTCGGTTTATTATGAAAAAATGTAAGAAAACTCGACGAAAATCTGCTAAACAAACCATCAAGAAAGGGAAGAGAAGAATCAATTTCCTTTTCTTGTGTAAATTTTAAAGCTAGATGCATATTAATCAGGGAGGAAGAAAATGTTCCGCTTCCATCTCGTTATCGAAGAGACAAAAAGTGTTATCAACGTAACGGAAGTAAACATCAGGTTTATTAGATTTAGATAGAACACACTCTCTCTTCATGGAATCCAACAAATATTGAGTCGCAGAGGGGAACCAATTGAAACATAATCAATTTGCCTATACATGATGCCGTCGAAACTAAATTCAACAGACATCGTCGCATATTTCATCATTTCGGCAATCACATCCTCACGAATAAAAGGAGGTGACATCTGACTAGGATATAGGGTATCAGCACATATATCAATAGCTTCAGCGAGAGGGACGCAAGTAAATATACTGGAAATATCATGAGAAGTTATTCATCGACGAATAACGATGCATAAAGTCGGAAAATTCAAACGAATCTTTAATACAGAATACTATAGAGTTATACTGTTGCAAAACTGATTGTAATATGGACGTAAGCCATTTAGCCATGCTATGTTGGGAAACCCCTATAATAGACATAATAGGTCTCAAATGAACCACAACTTTATCTTTTTTAGACCACAGAAACAGGGACGAATAGAACCCGAGGGTCTAATTAAACTGGAAATGTCAGTGGGCAATTTTCCACTTTTGACCCACTTGACTAGACGTTTTTGGAACTTAGCTTCAATAAATATGGGATCGAATTTATTTATTGGACCTAACTGGATAAATAGAATAGTCATCATCTTGTTAACATAATCTTGATAATCATGAATGACGATATCAGCGCCTTTATCAGGTTTCGTAATTAACAGCGACTTATTACAACAAAGTGATTTAATTAACTAATATTGTTCTGTTTCACTTTGATTCACTAACGAAAACAGGAGTACCTGCGTAAGAATGTGCTATATCGTTTAACTTTGCTTTAAGGTCACTAACATTGCTAACACATTCAGGCGGAAGTCGGGCTAACTGAGCAAATAAAACTTCAAACTCTGAATAAATTTCTTCTCTCTTAGCATGCAAGGAATTTATTGATACTTTCGCATGGATTGGATTTTTGTACCCCCCGGATATAAACGTGAAACAAGCCGCCTCCTAAAAGATTGGAGGGACATAGAAAAACCCGTAGTGAGGGGGTGAGAGAACGAAATCTGGTATGGCTGATCATGGAAGGAGAGAAAGAGGTAGCCATCGCAGTTGTGACAACAAAAATAAAATAAGCACAATAGTTCGAATATAAATAGTGAAAACAATTTCTATGGCTTTCTGTTGTGAACGATGACTTGTGATTGTACCATCTCTTTTTGAAGGCAATTTCAGTACACTCTGCATCTATCTTACTCTGTCCATTTTTATCCTTCACTATTCTACAAGGAAAAAAACAAAACGCCAAGAATTTCAAGGTTAGCGTGCAGCAACGTATGGTGGAGAGCGATAATTCAAAACAAAGTATGTCCAATATGAATCTTCAATTTACTATCCCAGTAATAATCATGTTTTAACCCGTTGCTAATATTCAGTCATACAGTATGTTCCATGAACTATCTATAGTATACTTGGACTGTGACATCTTACCAAACTTAGACCGTATAAAACAAATGTATAATGTGTACAATTATAGCATTTAAATCTCGATATGGTAATTGTTATATAAGCCACGGACAGTGAGATTGTTGCATATTGGGTTCGGAAAAATATGAGCTTAAGCTAAAATGATTCTTTGGATCAATTACCCTAATGAATTCTTATGTATTGTTGTGAGAAAAACAAAATACTTCATAATTTTTCTTTTTTTTTTTTCTCATTATTTGTTATTTAAACGATGTAATGAAAAAAAAACACTTAAGAAAGATAAAATGCCGGAATTGAGTAAACATAAAGCAAAGTCGTCTCAGGAGAAAAGCATTCTGTACGATGACAAATATATTAAAACAGAAAGTGTGGTTTACAAAACAGAAGTGAAGAATGAAAATGGTCAAAGCAAGATATATGTGGAGTGTATTGAAGGTGCTTTCAAAAAGAGATGATATAATCATTATTCTTGATTGTTTTTTGAAAAGTTTATTTATTTAAACTGACGTGAAAGATTGAGATTCCATCGACTTCTTTCTTCCATGTTTTTGGCTATGGTACGTGACAAGAGCAAAGTAAAGAACTTTGATTTCACTCACGCGAAAATTTTGACTTTGTCCGTCATGTTGCATATAATTGCTTATTAATATGAAGTGTGGAAAGAAAGCTACTAGGAATCCGATATTTATAATTAATATTAGCCTTTCCTTTGTCGTAACAAGTTTTGTTGAAGTATGATGTCAGCAAAATTTAACTTCAACAAAACTTCAAATATCTGCAAATTCCAACAAAAAAAAAATATCTGATGCTAACACATGTGCATTATAGGTTAATACCAATTATGTTTCAACATTTGACATTTGAATCACATTTGACCGTCGATCATTCCTTGACAGAAACATTGTTTGAATCATGGCTCAAGTACATATGAATAGATACATAATATAATCGATATAAGTCATTTGAATTTATACGTGTGTGTCTCTGCATTGGGCGTTTATTCTTTTGTGTGTGTCTGTTTCTCTGTGTATCTGTGTATCTGATTGATTTATTATAGAAAAAATATATTTGTTGTCAGTCATTTTGCTTTGTTCTTACAATGAACGACTATTAACAGCAATCGGAAAGATTAATTTGATCGCTCACTTTAAAATTGGTTAAATATTTAATTTCACCTTGCCTCTTTCTTTAATATATATATATATATATATATATATATATATATATATATATATATATATAGATAGATATAGACATGCACAAATATATTTTGAAAAGATTTTGAAAATGTGATATAGAGAATAGGAAGTGTTAAATAAAAAATAAACATAGATAGATAGATAGATAGATAGATAGATAGACAGGCAGAGTACCCCTTTCTTAAGCAAAGAAAACTTCTTTTACAAACAATAGAGAATGTCTGAAGATGCAGAAATTGCAGTTGGAATTAAAATGACTTTTAAGTGCCGTTTGAACACTTGGCTTCGTTTAACATGTGAGTGAAAGTTATGACTTATATATATATATATATATATATATATATATATATATATATATATATATATATATATATATTCTTAAAGGTGATATTTCAACCTTTCTATATGATTAGTGTGTTGATTGTGAATTTTAAATATTTTTATATTCAAATAAACATGGGAAAAGGAGATTCTGATATTAAACAATGCAGTAGTAAGTAAATGCATATGTCATTTATGGAGATTGTGCCAAAGCAGATAGTAGGTGTCTGTAGGTGGTTCACTAGGTTTGCAGTGAATGTTTTCCTGATGTCACTGATGATGATGAAACACTGCTTAAAATAATCCACGTTACACGACACATGATATCGCAGTAATACTCCACATATCCCATATAAGCTTTTTTAAGCCGGTAGTTGAAAACCTCTCACGAGCTAACGAAAAATATCTAATGATCCGCATTTCTATCTGCAATTCTCTGCTCAAACGCAACAAAATCAACAATGTTTTGAAAAGAACGATGGCAAAAAAGGCGATGACAAAATAGATTGTTTAAAACGTTGTAGAGGGAAACAGATTTTGTGAAATGAAATAGGCTACCGTTAGCCACTTAAAAATCCGATCTGTATCCGAAGGTAATGGTGTGTATCGTGTGGGAATGGACGGACATTGTCTAAAAAGGCCTTACTAATATTAGTTCCGATCATATAAATATATATACTTTAAAAATCAGGAAATTACTTGAATCCGATACTTTGGTTTCAAACTTACGGTATCCTCAAGCGATTTTTATCAAATTACCTCTTAATGCTTTTTTTTATTTTTAAAATAATGAATGCTATATCATTTTAGAAATAAATAAATAAATAAACGCACGACGTTCGGAATAACAGAATGGGAGGTGAAGGATGTGAAGACAGAAGGAGAAAAAAAAGAGGAAGAGAAGAAAAGTAAGGCTATTATAAATGTATTGTTGTGGTGGGGAATTGAAATGTACCTTTTTTTATCCAGCCGCATATGTGCTTAAGTGGAATTTCCTTATATGTAAGCAAGGATTCAACATTTTGGTTTTCTGTTTCAAAAAGTCTGTGGATCCGGAAATGTCATAATTGCTAATTTTTCCTGTTGGTAGAGATTGCAAACATTGCTGTGATTGTTTAAAGTTCGCCTTTTTTTTTAAAAAAATCCAGCTTACGATCGGATCCCTGTTGCTTCTTCTTTTAAATTCTACACATGGTCAGCAAGTTTAGTTGAGCAATTAAGACTTACTATCTTGAATTACGACCTATGATTGTGCTATCTACGTTTGAAAGTACCTTTATTACATCCTATGTACGTTTTATTTGGGTCATTAATATCTATTACTTCAGCTTTACAGATTATTGTTCCTCTTTTACAAGCTCCATCTAATGGACATCTATTCTTTTTTCTACAGTTACATTAATTAATTGTATTAACCATATTTTGCTGCGCGTTTGTTATGAAATTTCTGGTGTTTTGTCTATATATTATTGTATCTAAATTACTAGTGTAACTGTAGCTTAATTTAACTATGTTTTTATGAATATCTTATGTAATCTGAATTTTTGGGAAGTGTTTAGTTAGTAACTTGAAAAATAATTTCCCTATTTAACATTTTACCTCTAAGTTAAAAGGGTGTTTAACCAAGTGATATGTTTCTTTTCCCCGATTTGTTCTCCATATGTTGTTTAATTTGAGGTTTAAATTTTAGTTTGACACGCTATCTTTAAGTTCTTGTCATCTTTCTTTTTACCCTCAAAAATTATTTTACTGGAAGAGTTTCTGGATAACTTAGTCTCTGTTCCTTTAGAGATGTGCTTTATTACGTTCGCAGGGTGGCTAGATCGAATATTCATGTATTTTAATTTTGTGTTGGGTTTTATGTATGGGGAGACACTGACAGCCTGAAGATTTAATATATATATATATATATATATATATATATATATATATATATATATATATATATATATATATATATATATATATATGTGTGTGTGTGTGTGTGTGTGTGTGTGTGTGTGTGTGTGTGTGTGTGCGTGTACGTGTGCGTGTGTGTTAGAGAGATTGAGATATCTGTGTCTGGGTGAAATATTTTAAAATACTAAAAGTAATCATTATTTAAATCATTTCAGACTAACGAATTCATATTTGAACACGATTTTTGCTGTCTTTATGTTGCGTCTCTTTCATTGAAGTTGACAGTGCGAATATAATTGAAAGAAAATGCCACAGCTCATATAATGAATAATGGACTAAAAGCAAAAGTCATCTTATTGTTTTTTTGTTGTTTTTTTTTACTCTCTGACAAGATCATGAATGCTTTACAATATTCACAATTTAGATTTCTTGCCGGACTTAAGAATTCATATTTTCTCATACTCTGAATAAAGTGTAAAGAATAGTATTAAAGGAATTAATTCTAGGGAAGAAGAAATGGATTTGTTCGACTACATTCAAGAATTTCTTTTTCAGGTCACGCAGAGCATTTTGTTTAGAAAAAGAAGAAAACAAACATTTTTATGTGTTATTTCTATTTGAAAAAAGTCATACAGTCAATATAATTTGATCCGCTTTTATGAAAAGCCATCAGAATTGTTTAATAAAAATTGATTCTACTCAAAATAACTTTAAAGTATTCGAAAAATATTTCTGTATTGTTGAAATTTGTGAAATCCTTATTGTGAGTTGAGCGACTCACTAATTAAATCTCTACTTCTCGGCTATTCAACCTTTCTTTTCAACTGATTATTTATTCAGTGTCAAACATAAAAATGACTTCAAGCGTACATACAACACAGAAGTCTTATACATGCATATCTGTGATAAATACATTCATAAAAATGTCTTGATACTTATTATACAAGCAAATATTCTATATATTTATGCAAATGTACACATGTATTAAATGTAAGTATATTATATCTAACTCGGCAGTCTCTCTCTCATATATATATATATATATATATATATATATATATATATATATATATATATATATGTGTGTGTGTGTGTGTGCGCACAAAGAATAAACCGAGGACATTTAGCACCCACTTGAAAAGATATTTCGTATATTTCGGTCAATAAGACAGAAAGGTAGGTGTGGTCTGTTGGAAAGTATTACGCCACTGTCATTTTTCCAAGTAAGAGAACCTACCCACACACCTTTAAAATGAGTATTGGTTTTAGATGGGCTCGAAATCAAATCGTTTTCCTATATTTCCATCCTTATGCATGTAACATAGAGAGATATGTTCAGATAACAACTTTATTTTTCACTATACGTCACTGAATATCAGATGATGAAAACTCGGTCAGAAAAATTTCATAAAATCTGACAAATAACCAAATGTCTATTTATTTTACAAAGAAAGTGGTCTATCATCAATGCACAGACCTAATATAAATAAACTACATATCCTCCTTGGTCGTTAACAGAGACATGTACTCTCACCTACAAACAGTTGTACATCATTGCACGCCTCTTGTACATATGAAACTCAAACGTCGTAGGCGGAATAACTGAATTAGTTAGTCGTAGAAGCATCATGTGGCATTCATGTCTCATAAGGGAAAGATCTAGTGTGATCCTTTTGGCAAAGTAGTTGTCGAAAGCTTAATGCGTAGCATTGCAAACATGTGAGCTAGCATTATCTTGCAGGAAGAGCGCAACAGATTCTCATTGTGAGAACGACCGTGTTCAATAATCCCTCTACAGTCAGCAAAGGCGAGCGAAACCTGTAAACTGTGGCACTCCACACTCTTGGTGGGACTGTTAAGGACAAATATACTTTAGAAGGTATCGATGTGGCTACATTGTACTCGCCAACTACGATCCCTTTCAAGCAGACAGAATTCTCTCTCATCCATGACTATTGGTGAGTATTCGATCCAAATGTTTACCCACTTACGTCACCATTAGAGATGCGCACCCCAGCGTTGTGACAGGATCTTTCACCATACCGAAACATATCACCACAATGGGTCACTTTGTAAAACGGAGCCCTTAAAATATCGCATTGGTATGAGAAGATCCAAGTTAATTTACCCGAGTTGTATACGTACGTAATAATTGAAATACACACATACGCGCACTTGCACACACACACACACACACACATACACACACACACATATACATACATATATATATATATATATATATATATATATATTATAAGTTAATAGACTTAAAATATGTTTTTCGCTACACAGTTCTAACCATGTTTCAAAAATGGAAGCTAAAAGCCCCTAATTTAATTTTGTACTTAAATTAAAGACATCACTTTCATTTCATCCTCAAGCGAATTTTGGAGTAACTTTAAAAATTACATGGTTTTAAATACACAGCCAAAACAAAATTCATGTTTCCAAGGTTACAGATAAATCTATTTTGCTAGACTAGGGGTGTCAGTATGTTCAATATGTTTATATTTTAATGTATCAGTTATTGTTACGTTTTGGTAGTGGGTAGGGATGTATTTTTCAATGAAATCTAACATCCGTTAAAAGCGTGTCGTCTGGATTTTTTTTTTTTTTTTTTTTTTTTTTTTAACGGCTAAAATTCTAACTGCATTTTTTTCTTTCAATATTTAAAGATTTTTGGGAGGTGTCTACGTCAGATTAATACTTTTTTTTAACTACGATTTGAAATATTTTTACTTTTAATTTTTAATATACTATATTTCTATCAAGAACAATTAAATGTAATTAGAATCCCTTACAGTTTGTAGAATTATTATCACATCAAGTTTTTTTTTTTTTTTTTTTTTTTTTAATTTTATACTTGTGTATTATTCAAGTAAAATTTCCATTTCTCTGATTAAGTAAACTTTAGGTATTTATTTAATTACGAATTAAAAGAAATTTTAGGTTAGAATTCATTATAATTTTAATTACAACTTTAAAATATTTTCATTATTTTTATTTTTTTTTTTTTTTTTTTTTTTTTTTTAATTGAAGTAAATGTATTAGGCCGGGGCAGAAAATAATGACGCAATAACGCCGCTACTTGGCGTTAAAAAATACGTCAAAAACCGACAACACTACGCCACCATCTCTACATCAACTCAATATTTGAATTACTATCAATAAGTAAAATTATTTTTCTATATTAAATATGTTTGTATTACTATTTTTAAAATTTTATATTTAAATATATATATATATCAAAATACTTCTGGTACCTAAAATAAAATCCTTAAATTTCGCTTGAAGATGAAACGGGACTAAACACCACAATCCAACTTAATTCTATTAATTATTTGGATGATTTCGGCTCTCGTTTTTGAAACATGAGAACTCTTATGTAGCGAAGGAATCATATTTTTAAACAAAAAATATTATTATAATATAAGCTCTACTTCTGTATGGAGCACTGTCTTCTTAAAAATAAAAACAAAAATACTAAGGAACCCCGGATTATGCACCCAACGTGTTCTTTTCTATTTTCTGCATGCCTGCACAAGGATATATATATATATATATATATATATATATATATATATATATATATATATATATATACTGGCAGCATGGCCCGGCATCCCTGTGGTTGATTCAAAAATCGTACTACTCATACAGTAATCGCTATCACTTGACTTAAAATATTTTTGCCCTTCCTTGCCTTTAAAGGAGTGCCCTTTGCCGTGCTGATGTTGCTACATGCCTTACTTCTTACCTATCTCACACAGCAAATTTTTTCTAAGCTCTATACTAAACATTAAATCTGTTACGAAAAAAGAACTAAACAAAATGAACACAAAACGATCAGCTTTAAAAAAGGACTCGTAACCGGAAAAACAACAAATACTTTTTCACACCCAACCCAGTTCTGCGGAATCAGAATCAACGTTGAGTTTAAGCAAGCGAATGAACCAATTGGAGTAAAGTGCCATGCAGATTAAAATTTTTCCCACTTGTCACGAATGCAGCTATCGAGTTTTTGCATGCTAGTTAACATTCGTGTCAGTCAGCTGTTGGCTCTCACGCTGGCCAATAGAATCTTCCTGCCTATTCGTGGCAGCCAGCTATAGGACCTCACTCTGGCCAGTAGAAAATGGTCGCAAACTACATGAAAACTGCCGTAGAAGCATGAAAAATCAATTATTTCCACTATCGATGGGAGTTGGGAAATGCAAAGTCGGTCTTGGCCTTCCCGCTAACTCCAAGTTAGCGGGAAGGCCAAGACCGACTTTGCATTTCCCATGTGCATGTAAATTTTGGTGCAAATCCCTCGAAAATTGCAGCCGTGCATTCGTTACACACACACGCACACACACACACGCGCACACACACACACACACACATCCTGCCTTTTATATATATATATATATATATATATATATATATATATATATAGAGAGAGAGAGAGAGAGAGAGAGAGTGAGAGCATGTATTGCGGCAGCAGATCATTATTCAAGCATATATTGTTAAAACAACAGCGAATGTTTATTATCTTTGATCGTTAGCCGTTCTAAGCTTCGTATAGTGGCTTAGTTTCGGGAGAAAATAAAGACAAAAACTGTAGAACATTTGAATATTTTTATTATTCTGTTCCTCGATATCTTCCACTCTGATGATAGCTCATGTGAGACGAAAGTTTGGATCGAGGGAGAGCATAATAAAAAAATCCAAATATTTTTGTCTATATTTTCTTTCGAAACAAAAGGCCCCTATACGAAGCTTATAACGGTTATTATCAAACATAATAGACATTCGCTTTCTGTTACTTTAACAATATATGTTTGAATATAAAGAAATATAGTCTTAAGGTGTGCTATATTTATGGAATAAAGTGCTCAATATCAGAGATAGAGCGTGTGTAAATATAAAAGTGAACATAGAAGTCAACACTTAGAGGCGACAGTCTGTTTCATGCTATATGCAATCGTCAAGCACACGTGGCTTGACGATTGCATATAGCATGAAACAGACTGTCGCCTCTAAGTGTTGACTTCTATGTTCACTTTTATATTTATGTTTGAATATATATATATATATATATATATATATATATATATTAGGTTGGTGCAAAAATAATGTCGGTTTTTGACGTTAAAAAATACGTGAAAAAACGATATTATTTTTGCACCAACCTAATGCATATATAATACACTATGCATATTTTTTGTAAATATATCATGTAAATATGTCCCATAATTTTTACAATTTCTGTATCGATTCACTCTGTAGAACGTATATATATGTATATATGTGTTTGCGTGTGCGAATGATCACATCGTTGGAAAATTATTCAAATAACTGTTAAACCTATTCTGCTCACATATATTCATTTATGTGCCTGCTTCTTAAAAGGGTAGTGATCAATAGAATACGCTTGCCTAATTTATTGACATCTGCATTCAGTGCATATATGTATATAAAATGAAGAGTCAGAAAATAGAGATCTGATAATTTGTAGGGATGAATAAAAACGTCTACACAACGGAGAACCTATGTGGTTCTGGTGTCAACGCGTGAGTAGATCTATAAAGGCTCGTTCCAACACTGTCTATAACTGAGCTTTATTTATTCGGTATTGCAAGGGAAAATTTAATGAGGTCTGCGCTATGTTGCATTATTGCTTATTGAAATCTATCATGGGCACTAGACAATGGTTTACATGAAATCAGTCAAGTATACCTGGAAACAACTTCAGGGTGTCCATTATCTTACTGAAACAAAACACCACCACAAGGAAACATCGTGACTATAAAGAGATGCAAATGGTATGAAACAAGATCTGGATATGTCATATATGTCAGGACTGCTTCCGGGTTCACTAGTGGCCATAGTGAACTCCAACAGAATACATACTAAACAATAAATATGCCTCCACCGGAATGCGCAACATAAAAACTAGTACACTATTTACATTATTCGGACTATTGATCTCATCTTTATCGCCATATTTATTACAACGTTTCAGCCGCTGTACGCTCCGGCCTTCTTCAGGTGGTTGGAATATCGAACTGAACCCATTATTTCACTCACTGGAGTAGACTCTTCCAGTTCCAAGTGCCATGTTTAATGGATGTCTGTTATCTCCTGTTAATTCCCCTCTCCAATTTCTCCACTGCCTTAACATTAGGACGCATGGCACAATGGATAAAGGCGTTGGTTAGATTCAGTGAGATGACCCAAAGAATATAAGTTCACTACCCGGTTGTGGCATATAATAAACTTTTATACAACGTTGCGTTCTAGTCTCCAGCGTTTTACGTTTTGAAATCACATTCGGGCGACGAAACTTTCCTCTGATTCAATATTCCTCGTATATCTGATATATTTGCTATTTTACCAGTGAAAACAAAATCCATTACAGAGATACAGTTTCCGATAATTCTGTCTCCAACAATAATTTTACTGTAATTCAGTTTTAATTCATATCAGTGTCGTGTAGCTGCCACGGCAACACTGTTTCAGCTACACATGCGCTTTTCATATTAAGGCACGCATATATCATCTGGACCATTTGCTAAAATGGGTGAGGCAGGCGAATCCGTCCTGTGTACTCAGGTCTATAATTTTTATCACTTCGATTTATATATTATAAATAGGATACCTGTTAGTTCGATCCTAAAATTTCTAAATGTTGTTAGACTAAACATTATTTACATAAAATTTGCGATATAGCAAATAAACTCGATTTAAACTCGATGTATTTTGTCCTGAGAGAATCCGTGAACACTATCCACCGAAATATCAAATAATAAAATGCCGAATGAACATTCAAAATGAAGTTTTATCGTTTAAGTACGAAAAGGATAATTAAAAAAAAAACAAAAAACATAGAAATTTCTGTTTTAGCTGAATACATTCATTGGTCAAAATCAAAAAAATATTACCCAGAAACCTTGACAGTTTCATTCTTAACATAGATTCAGCGCCATAGATTACGATGTTGAATGTTAGGCAGAATGTTTCTGTAGAAACTTTATTCACTATTCGAAGTTCAAAGTCTGAGAAGAATTTAATTTTACGAATTTATTTTTTCACCTTCTTTTATGTACGGTGTTTCTTCGAAACATAGTCAATCATGGCTCAACATAACTTTTCTCTTGTAATTTTCATACAAACTCCTTAGGAATCTTACCTACTGTTTTTCGCTACTCATATGGCCTCAATACGTCTTGCTAGTTTTAAATTCTCCAGGTCTTCTCTACTTATATGTCGCAGAAATTTCAACTTTCCTTTTGATTTTAAGTATTAATATCTTTTTAGTTCCCACATAGTTTAAAATTTCCGCTCACATGCTCAGTTTATGGAAATATCAGCGTTAGAATGTACAACTATATCGCTGTGGCTTCGAATCAGTCTTATATGTAATACTTGCCAGCATTAGTTATAAGACTTTTTTTCTGTTCATTATAATCAACCCGTTTCAAGTGATACGTTAAGTATGTGATCCATTTTTGTATTATTTGTCAGTAACCTCGTTTCGAATCGTTTATCTTAGCCACTTAGCAAATTACCATTTCAGTTCAATCAAGAAAACCAATATTAACAAAATGGAATAGGTTAATATTATTGATTTTTTTTATTTTATTAAGGAACTGACATTATTCATGAGAAATTATCCACTGGTCAATCGCATAAGACTATATAAGATTTTCAATCTAGTGACACTTTACTGACTTGGTAAATATTGTTCAGTTCATGTCTTTCACACGTGATTCCTCAATGTTTCCAACAATTATTACCTGGAATTATTTCCTAGTCTTCTCTTAACTTTCTATTTTAAACAGAAACCAACTTCTCTGTTTATTTTCTCTCTTGAGACAAAATATGGCGTAGTCACGTTCTGCAATTCTTTCGCTTAAAATGCTTTATAGCATTACATTTAAAATGAACAAGAATTATTTCCGCTTTGTTAATACTTTTGTTACCATTGCACGGTCTACTTTGTTAAAAGTATCATTTCTTGCAAAAAGTTACAATAGCTGGCTCAACGGACAGCTTATCAATTACCATGGGCAACTAATTAATCAGAAGGGATCACACAAAATATTTTACGATCTAAGTCATTAATATAAATACTATCTACTTAAAAAGACTTTGGTAAAATGATTGGAAATTTAAGTAGAGAATTCAGGATGGGTTTAAAAGCGTTAGAGGTAAAAATAGGTGCTTCTATTTTTTTGGTCGCGAAATTCACCTAAATGAGTCGATAATATTCCAACAATTAATCTTTGGAAAATGATTTAAGTACCATATTTTATAAATCGTTAATTTTGTATACGACCAATAAACCTTCGCCAGGTTTTTATAATACCAATGATTACAACCAGATTTTTGAATTACATTCATATTTCTGCAGCAATCAACAAAGAATGAATTAATTAGCAATAATAAATGAGACCATCAAAGCAAACTAACTATTAATTTCATAGAGATTCCTAGATTAATACCAATAACAAAAGTATATCAATAGTCAATGACATTTTAAAACTTGTGCGCAATCACTTTTATAATTCTGTTTGAGATGATAATTGTAAAGCAGATATGAAAAATTAAAGCGTCATATGAGAATTACTCTTGCAGTGTGATTGGCAAATAGGATTTTATCTGTTTGCATATGTTGGTTATAAGAGAAATAAAGTATAGAGTAAAAAGTCAGACAGGAGATAGTCGGTTACTGCTCACGTGTCGTAGAACAAAACTACACAACAATATGGCGTCGCCGATAGGATGTTTAAGTCGCGTGGAGGAATCAGAATTTGTTGAAACTTGGATCTGGTGTTTGCAGCCCATGCTATGGCTACAAAATTGAAAGACAACAAGGCAAGAGCTGGGGGAAGGAAATAACCGACATCTTTCTAGCTTCGGCAGGTTATGAAGGTTTAATTAAAATTTCTGTTATGGCGTACCCCAAACAATTGAAGAATTTAACTTTCGCCGAAATTTAAGAAATTATAAAAATAAATTCACGACTTAAAAAGAAACTTGTCATAGAGTAAATAAACAATTCTGTGTCCATTAAACAGAAACAAGATGGAATCAGTTACACAATATCTGCACAGATTAACCGAAGTTATCAGAAACTGAGAACTCAAGATTTTGCTACAAAGGACGAATTAATTCAATTACAGTTGATTAAATGTATGGCTGATACATCTCACAAATATAAGATATTGAACATTTGCAATTAAATAATTTGTCTATCTACATGTGTAGAAGTTATACAGTTGCTGGAATTGATTATAGTTTGATTGAGCACAATGTTAAAATATACAGTATAAAAAGTAACGCAAGAAATGTAAATACTGTAAGTATGAGTATAAAATTGACACAAAAAGTGGCTCGCTTTTGGAAATATTTGCTGTAACTGCGGTGAAATCATTTTCAGTCTGTATGCAAAGTTAAAAAGAAATAGAAAATATAGAAACGTGCAAAAGAGAGAATTGATGACGTTATTTCAATAAAAAAAACCTTCTTTTGAAAAAATTAAATGATATGGCTTTTCGAATGCAAGTGCATACGAGGAGTGAAGTCACTCTGATCCTAATAAATCTCTGAAGAAATGTGTAGAACGAAATTGAGGAAAAATCATCTGAAATTGAGACAATTTGATGCGTCTTTTATAAAAAAAAAAAAACTTCAATGGAACGTTTGAAACCTATGGCCGATTTTAAATTATTCCCATTATAGTTTTAAAAGTTCATGGACTACCAGGTATACATGTTCTATAGATGAATATATTGAAAGTAATCAGTAGTGTAAAATCAGAAAGAGTAAAAATGGCAGTGTTAAATGCGTATAAATCGAGCATACAATTAAATGAATATGATACACCATCCTATTTTGAATCGCGTAAATTACCTATTCAGCTTCTGCATTTGTGGTTGTTAAAGAAAAATGGTTAAAGAAAAAGGTAAAGAAAAATGGCAGAGGAGGGAAATTTTGAGTATGTTTTTTCAGGTGGCAATAAATGAGCCTCTCCTATTATACTTTTGCAAAAAGTAAATCAAGACTTAAGAATATGTGGTGATCTTAAAATAGACGTAATTCATAAAATATGCTCGGATTCGTTTACTATTCCCAATATCAAAACCGCCATCCACAAATCTTTATTTAAAATCAGCCCATAATCAAATACAGACTGACGATAAATTGATAAATGATACGGAAATTAACGAAAAAAAAAAACAACACTTCATATGAATTATTAAGATGGACGAGAATGACTTTTGGGGTGAAAATGCCAATTGCCACTTTTCAGAGAGCAATGGAAAACATGGTTGCTGATGAAATTTTTAACATGATTATTTATCAAGATAATAGTTGCCTTCGTGCTACCACTAAAAATGAATTAAGACAAAAACAGAACATGTGTCAAACAAGTCTTAAAAAATGAGAAATGTGAATTTGATTGTGATACAATATCATATTTACGGTACTAAGATTTCAAAAGATGGCATTGTAGCAGATCCAAAGTTAAGTTATCTATACCTACTAATGAAAAAAGAGTCCTTCTTAAGGATTAATTAATTTTTATAATAGATACCTATCAAAATATAACGACTTAATAGAACCATTAACTGAACTGCGTAAAAACAATAGTGAGTTCAAATGGATTCAAAGGCAAAGCTTAACGCGTGAGGATTTCAAAAAGATACTCGCAGAAAAAAAAAAAAACCATTATAAAAATCTTTTATCCCAGAAAAGATGGTATGTTAACCAGGGATGCGAGTGAGCGAATTGTGTCAACAAATCTGTCACAAGACTATCCAATAACATACGTTTCAAAAATATGACGACAGCAGAAATAAATTAATGAAATATTGAAAAATATTAATTGTCTATTGTCTGGTGCACAGACAGAGCGCGACAATTCTTATTAGGCAATAATTTCCTATTAAAGTCGAAGCACCAACCTCTAAAGTTTATTTTTAAGGCTAGAAAGAAGCTACCAAGTGTTACTTTTTCCAGGATTCTAAGTTTGGTAACAAAATTAATGGTTTATGATTTTGACATTAAGTATGTTAAAGGAAATACAATACCACGTGCCGATGCGCTGCCAGGGTTACAGTTTAATAAGGATGCAAAAGTAAAAACGAATATCCCGGATGAAAAAAATATTACATTGGGTTGAAACTGACATTATCTCTACAAAGATTGTTAGAGGAAACTGTAGAAAATTCAGGATTGCTGAGGGAATAAAAACAAACAGGTGGAGTAATTGTTTACAAAGCTGAAAGACCTTATAAAGAAATAAGGTATAAATTAACGATGCAAAGCTGTGTTATATTCAGTGTAGATGTGATAGTACCATCAGAAAAAGTAAGAAAAGATATTTTTTAAAAGTATACATGATGATATGCATTGTAGGGTAACGGTTACACTGAGGAGATTAAAATTGGAGGCATGTTGGCCGGGGTTTATTATCGCGATATAAAAAGATAATGACCAAAATGTGCACAAATAATGAAGTTTTGACAAAGGAGATCATCACCTCGTGTTCATATGGGTTATGCACACATTAATGGCATGGGCACATTTTTAATTTAAAATGGAGCCCTTAAAATACTGGTATCACATATTGCACCAACATTTTTTGACGAAAATTTATGCAATTGGTTGAGGCAGATTGGAGGTTTTTCTTGAAAAAAAAAACACCATCGCATCACTTACAATCTTATGGGATTACAGAAAGAATAATGCAGACAGTAAAAATGGGATTAAAAGCATTTTGCCTAAATAGAGATACTATAGACGGTTGCTGCTTAATTATAGGACAATTTTACATGTAGACAAATTTCAAAGCCATCTCTGCGTTAATGGGAAGACAAATAAGATCTACATTAACAATATCTTATTCGACAAAGGAAAACATGTAGTATAAGAAAGAAAAAGTAGCAAATGCTGAGAGAGTAACTTTTACTGCTAACTTGATGGAGTCCGAAAATCTTTAAATTTGTTGGATTGATTTTTCGAAATTTCTTTTTTGTCGCACTTTTCGTTTCTTTTCTGTTCGTGTTGATCATCTCGGGGACTGAAAAATATATGCTTCCACATATAAATATAAAAATATGATCTTACCAATGGCTTATCAGGCATATACTAACACTTAAAAAGTTCGGTAAAATTTAACCAACTATTGTGGGTTTTGACGATATTTCTGTCTACATATTAACATTCGACTTTCTTTTATTTACACTCACTCATTTACTCTGAGTTGAGAAAAATAAGCTATAATAATTATATAGGTTATTTGTGCGTATTTTATTTATTTTCTGTAAACTTGAAGTAAAAATCTTGGCACAAAGTTACATTCAAAAATTGTCAATAGGGTGCAGAGTTAGAATGAGATATGAGTAAGAGAACATATCAATGAAACAATATTAATACTTCCAGACTTGATCGAATTTTTCCTTCTTATTTCATCAATTCCTTATAATATTTAGAGAACAAAAAAAACACATCTAAATTTATCAGATAATGCACCCGTCAGAAATGATCAAAATTTATAGAGTTAACAAAACATAAAAATTATCTTCGTACTTTTCCTCGGAATTTTGATTCCGTATCTGGGTTTATTTTATTTTCTTCTATTTTATTTTTCATTCAATTTTCTCAGTGAGGTGCAGAAACATCTATTTCATTTTTAGGCTCTAATTTTATTAGCAATAAGGTCAAAGTTGAATATTCTAGGGAAAACATCGTTAGAAATAGATAGGTAGAATACAAAATTGTAGACATTGTTCTTATTGATAAATGATATGAGAAGTCAAGAGATCTACAGAAATAAGTATGATTTGTTTCAGAAATAGATTCATGCAAAAGCATTGCATTGCATGCCAATAATATTCGTACAGAAAAAAAGAACAATATACTCAATTTTGATTCAAGAAATTCCAACATTAATGTTGCTTCAAAATATTTGTTCTATTTCAAAATATATTGTGATAAATTTGCCTGAGAAAAGATTTAATTATTTTTTTTACAATCGACGAAAAATAACGGAATAATCATTAGAAATTTTCGTAGAAAATATTTTATAAATCTCGTACAAAGAATCTTAACAATATATAATGATGAATAATACTATATGTTCAGTTAATTTCATTCATAAATAAACTCTTCATAAATTTAAATTTTCTTACTATAAATATTTCATATATGTTGACAGGTAATTTACGATTTTCGAAATTAATAAGACATAATTATCTTTCAAATAAGCAATAATATAAAATAATCAGCATTTAAAAAATGTTTCTTCACAAATATAATTATCCGTTTAGAAATGGGGTTAATTATGTTAACGATGAATCAATGTGAGCATATTTGTCACATATATGTGTGTGCCTGACTGTCTCATTTTCTCTATCTTTATATATATATATATATATATATATATATATATATATATATATATATATATATATATATATATATATAAACTATTTTAGCCGAAACAGTTCGTCCTCTGACGGACTTCATCAAGGCAATGTAGGATTTATTTTGTTGCGTGTGTTTATATACAAAAGAAATGTCATTAGTTTATCAAGGCATTTAAATTTGAGAATGTTCATAAATGTTTATCAGATGGTTGGAAGGTCTGTCAAAACATGTGGAAGATACAGTGTCATAATTTAAAGCCTGGCAAAAAGTAAGCTCGTAATATTCAAGAATTCTTTTCTAATTAATATTTTTGTACATCTTCAAACACAAAAGACACAGATGAATTTAACCGTTTACTTTTGATTTTTCAACATATTTGTGGTCGAGTATGTTGGCTTTGGAAAGTAGTAATAATTTCAGGAAAGTTGAGATTGGGAAAAAACCGGGCGCATATTTAGATTTTAATAAAATTCCATGACAGCACTCTCGAGAATTTTCCTTCGAAGTAAATGACTTTCTCTTTTGAAGAGTGTGGCATTTTTTTCGATCAAAATTGTGGTAGAATAAATTTTTGTTTATTGCTTGTCGATGTGATAAATTTGCCCCATTGATGTTCATAGATACTTTTTTTCAATCTCTGCATGTTTCCCCAATGTATTGTTAGGAATGGATTTTGGAAATTTATTTTATATATATAACTATTTCTGAATTATTTTTATTATGGGTGTTTTCAGTTCTGATCATATTCATAATGGTTTTTGAAGTGGTTGAGATAAATTTTGAGTGTTTAGATAGTGGATGTTATGGAGTCTGTAGGCATTATTATGTTCCTGTGTTTGTAAAGTTTATTGTTCTGGATTATGTTATCATTCTTGCATATGCGAGTAAATATAGATATGTTGTGCATGTATGTGTATGTGTATACGTATGTGTTTTGGGGCATATAAATTGTAGGTCCTTACTAGATTAAATATTCGTTAATTTTTATATGTTTATGCTAAATTTGTAACTTGTAGGTGATATTATTTACTTTGTCAAATTTTCTTGATTACACATCGGTTCTCTTATAAATGCCCTTCGTTTTTAGTTTTGCGCTCCCTCCATCTTTTTTTTTTCTCTCTCATCTTCTGGATTTTAAGTTTAGATCAAATCGTTTTTTATTGTGCATAGTGTCATCACAAATGTATACACACGTTTCCGGTGTCTGTTTTTTCTAATTTAAATTTAGAACCAGCGAATACAGCTCCTCGGAGCAATTTCCATGGAAGTATTTGTAGAACAGACAGAGGGAGATGACGGCGCGTCTGTGAGAAAGTGACTGTAGACGAGACGCCAGGGCAGGGCCAATTACATTGCATATCCGCCTCTGGAGCCTATCAAGAACCCCGAGGCAAACAGAAGGGGCACCATACTCCATGCAAGGGCGAATTGTTGTTTTGTAGATCTGGAGGATCGACTCCGGGGAGAAAAACTTCCTGGCACGACTCAGGGAGCCAACTTTCCTTGCAGTGGACGAGGCAATTGACTCAATGTATTTATTCCATCTCAGGTCAGCAGTCAACGTGAGACCGAGAAGCCGCAGAGAGTTGCTCTCGGGAAGTTGAGCGTCAGACATTCTAATGGAGGGAAGGACATCTGTGGTGATTAATAGAGAGCAGTTTTGTCTTAGAAGCGTTGAAGTTGACCAGCCAATTCATGCCCCAGTTCACAATCGATTGGAGGTAGTTTTCGAGACGCACGGCCAGGCGAGTTTTGTCAGCGAGACTAGATTTGTTTTTGAGGCAGGAATAAATTGTGGTGTCATCCGCGTATATGCCAACTTGGGAAGTAATTGCGTCAGGGAGGTCATTTATGTAGATAAGGAATAGAGTGGGGCCTAGGATAGATCCTTGAGGAACACCTGCGTTCGTGGGATAGGAACTGGAGGAGAATCCATTCAATTTATGGGTTGACAGGAATGATCGTATTAGGTTATATAATCGACCCGTAATGCCATAAGCATGGAGCTTGCGGAGAAGGCCGGCATGCCAAACCATATCAAATGCTTTGGAGATGTCTAGTGCCACGGCTCGGGCTTCCCCGTGATTTTGAAGAGCTCGGTAGACTGTTTCAGTGATGACCGTAAGCACATCGGCTGCGGAGACGCCAATAATCTTTGGAGCCAAATTTGCGAGATGCAATACGTTCCTTCATCCGAGCCGCAAATAGTGACTTAGCATCGTTGAGGACACGCTTACACTCGTTACGGGCGGAGGCAAAGAGACGTCTATTGCAGTCAGACATGTCGCTACGGAATAGGTGGAAGTAGTGGTTCCTATGGGCGATGGCGGCTGAGCAAGCAGCGGAGAACCAGCGGGAGGAGCGCGACTTGACCCTATATTTCCTTGATGGGATGAAAGCGTCGATTCCAGCTTTAACCCAAGAAGAGACTTCAGAAGCACAATCTTGGACGGGGAGCTTAAAGACTCCATCCCAGGGGACATCGCGGAGGAAATCACGGAACGCGTCCCAGTCAGATAGTAGAACGAGTTTCTAGTGGTAGGATGTTCTTTATAGGGGGTGGAGTTGAAGGAGATGTTAACTGATACTACTGCATGGTCAGAGTTACCAAGAGGGCAGAGTTGCGAGGCGCTACAGGATTCGGGTATGGAGGTAAAGCACAGGTCGAGAAGAGAGGCTTTACCTTCCCGGTTGAAGGCAAAACGAGTGGGGAAGTTAACTATCTGTGTGGGGGAATGGGAGATTGAAAAATTGAGCGTTTGAATGCCAGCGTGGTCAGTAGTAACATTCTTAAGCCACAAGGTGTGATGGGCGTTAAAGTCGCCAAACACAAAAATGTGAGCAAACGGGTGGAGGGAGAGAGTTTTGTCAATGCTGTCAGAAATGCAATCGAGTATCTCACAGTCTTGAGAGGATGGAGAGCGGTAAAGGAAGGAGAGGTAGCTTACCGCATTGAGGAGAGAGAGTCGGAGACACATGTATGACTGGTCTGGCGATACGAGAGAGGAGTTTCTGGCCAGAGGGAGATGTTCCTTGACGTAGACACCAAGACCGTGCATGTGCGTTAGAGAGTCTTTTCTGAGGAGAGGAAGATAGCCGGGGATCGAGAGATCGGAAGAGGGGATAGACGAGACAAGATTTGGCTCACAGAGAGCCAGTATATCCGGGCCGTTAACAGTGAGGAAGGATTCCAGACTGCAGAAGTTTGTCCTAATGCCCCGGATGTTTGAGAACGAAATTTTGAGGTGTTTAGGTGGTTTTTGAGTGGCTGGTTTAGGGTTAATCTTTCGGTTTTTGTAACTCATGTTGAATTTTGTTTGTAAGATGAGAAGGCCCGAAGTAAAAGAAACAGACATTTTCAACCGTGGGAATGAATTGGTCGAAGGTACAAGGGAAGGCCGAGATCGCAATGAATTTGTGATCTCGGAGGAGGCTTTCCTTAAAGGAGAGGGCGGAAGTATGTGCTTCACATATCTACCCGATTCTCCTTTACCTACTCTCGGTACTTCCACTTCCGTATGCCACACTAATATCATTAGTAAGGCTCTTTCTTTCTTGTGGAGAGGCAAAGCCGCTAGGGTATCTCAAGAGATCTGTTGCTTTCATCCATCTGAAGGCGGTCTAGGTATGCCTAGCATTGAGATTCGTCTTGATATCCTTCGCATCGGGTTCCTAGATCGTTTGTGTCGCGAATCGGATGAGGAGGACGCCTTCTAGAAGGAAGACGCCCGTAGAAATTTTCCATCCTTGAGAAGTATGCACTCGTGCGAGGAGGAGACCCACCGTTTATCCCAAGCCGAATGCTCCTTCTACCGTGAATGTCGTCTTGCCCTGAAACGACTGTTACGGGCGTCGGATGGCCTCTCCAACGCCCAGGAGTTGTCCCGTAGCGTATTATATCAAGTGTTAGTTAGGGGGTCCGTTTATGATGATCTGATTGACGAGCTCGATCTTACGAAGCAGAAGACTCGCTCATTTTGGCCTTGGGCGCGTTGAAATGTCTCAATAACGGTGAGGCATCCCTCACCTGGCTGGTGATGCGTGGGGCCCTCTGCGTCGCCAAAAATTTCGCTCAGCGGGCTTGGAAAAATCTCCAAACTGCCGACGCTGTGATGAGGAGGTCGAGACCATGGGTCATGCTTTTTTTCATTGCAGGGTGTTAGCACCGTTGTGTAAGTTCGTTGATCCCTCATGGTTCGCATGCTGCAGGGAAAGTTATTTGTCCTTGATGCCTCTTCTGTGTGTAGCAATGTAGCACCGCCGTTGAAGAAGGCTGAATTTTATGTGTTCCACGGCTTCCTAGGTGTTATGAGAGACGTGATTTGGTCGACACAGCAGAAGGGATTCTATGGAGGTGAGAAGTCCATTTATTCCCAACTGATCTTGTACTTTAAGCATCAGCTTAGTCAAGATTAGGACGGAAAGGCAGCGGCTCTCTTCATAAGAATTCGGCAAAAGGTGGGTAAATCTTGCGCGACTGTGTAGAGTGAAGGGGGCTGAACTGGAGTGCCACTTTGATGCCGGTTAAGTACAGGATTTCGTCCTTCCTGGGTTGAACAGAGGCAACCCGTCCCGATTTTAGTCTAGTTTAGGTTTAGTTTGAATCTTTAGTTTCCTATTTCCGGTTAACTTAGCTAGGATATGTATGCTCATTGGCCCCTTTTATTTCTGTCCATATTTTTCTTTAGTTTAATTCCCCATCGCCCTCCCTCGTTAGGTAGTCAGTGATGTCAGTTCTCTGGTAGTTGAGGGATGCCTTTCGTTTCGCATGTGTATTTTTCGTATTTGTTGTTGTGACTGAATCAGTGCGTGTTTGTGTGAGTGTTTTTTTGGGCGGATAATTGTTTTCTATACTATTACAATCCCACATTTTTTCGTCCAGTTAAGGATGTTTCTGCCACATTTAGGGATTGTATTACTAACCTTATTTTGTTTTGCTTTCATGTAAATAGTATTAATTCGTATTGTAAATAATCACTGCTTTTTTTTTTAAATTATTGTTTTTATTCCCCTCCCCACCACAAACGTTGAAATGTACATATGCGGTGTAGTTAGGATTTCATTTCAATACACACACACATATATATATATATATATATATATATATATATATATATATATATATATATATAGTGTGTGTGTGTGTGTGTGTGTGTGTGTGTGTGTGTATGTGTGTGCGTGTGTGTGTGTGTGTGTGTGTAGGTATGTATGTATGTATTTATGTATGTATTGTATATGCATATATTTAATATATATTGTATATAGTATATATTAACATATGTATAGAATATGTACAGTATATATATATAGTATATATATAGTATATATATATTGTATGACGTATGTATACATCCATATGCATTGTATATGATATATAAAAATACATATACAGTTATTAATACATTAAAAATTGTGCATAATATATATATATATATATATATATATATATATATATATATATATATATATATATATATATATATATTGTATATGACACATATAGAGAGAGAGGGACAGATTAACAAATTTAAACTTTGAATCTGAAATGCGTTCAACAAATAATAAGTAGCGTATTGTACATCGTCTGCTGACTAATGTTATATTCTGTTAATAGAAATTGACGTGCAGACGTATTTTGTATATTTAAAAAATGACTATTAAATCTTTAAAATAAATGAACTATCAAAAATATTGAGTAAATCTTACAATTTTATATAAAAACATGGACACTATTTGAGTGAACTGATTAAGAAATCGAAAAAGTAAATAAATGAGAACGTTCTTTTTTATATTTCTTGCCTATGAATATATCAAAATATCCTTATGTGATATATTGAACAAAAAATATATCTCTATTTTAAAAAGATCAGCACCGGAAGATCGGTCAAGTATAGCCATATCTTTGTGCCCCAATATGATCACGCAAGAAATCTATAAAAACCGATAGAATATAGAGACGAACAAAAAAAAGAAAGAGAACAGTGATGAATGTCGGAAGAAAATTTATGGTCATGTGGACACATTTTTATGTTATTCTGACAATTACAGAGACACTAAAAATGACAGTGCATGAGGAAATTATCTTTGTATATATATATATATGCACTTAGGTATGTAAGATTGCATATACATTTTCACACACACACGTGAATGTGCTTTCATGTATATATATATATATATATATATATATATATATATATATATATATATATATATATATATATATATATATATATGCAGTGAGGTGAAATAAATATTCGTACACATGAAAAATTGTATTTTTATAAATGTAAAAGCCTAAAACTAAACTAAAACTAAAACTAAAAGAAACTTAACTAAAAGAAATTTTGATACATTTAATGTGTAAAGATACATTTTATTAAAAAATAGTAATAAGCTTAATTAATTCTTATTCTAACAGAAATTAATGCATTTTTTTCATTTTAACTGATGAAAAAAAGTATTCGTACAAAACAAAAAAAGTGTATTAACTTAATTTACAGCTACCAGTCTATTCCTGTACGTCTCAACTAATGATTTGCACACATTGAGTGATATTTTGTCCCATTCTTCTTGGCATATTCTCTTCAAATTCTTGATATTTGTTCGTGCTCTTTTCCCAATTTGAATTTTCAAATATCGCCATAAATTCTCGATTGGGTTCAAGTCTGGGAACTGACTTGGCCATTGCAAGACATCAACGTTATTTTCAGCTAACCATTTCCTTGTAGATCTAGCGGTATACTTAGGATCATTATCCAGTTGGAAAACCCAATCCGCAGTCTCTCAACAGAACGCATTAAATTGTTTTGCAAGATTTTCTGGTAGCTTTCGGCATTCATCTTGTCATCTATTACTGATATTTTGCCAACACCTTTTGCTGAAAAACAGCCCCAGATCATGATAATGCCACCACCAAACCTTACAGTTGGCAACGTGTTCTTTGGTAAGCAGGCTTCACCGTCCTTCCTCAACACATGACTTCGATAATTATGACCAAACAACTCTATTTTAGCTTCATCTTTCCATAGTACTTTTCCCCCAAACGAATATTCTTTATCCTTATGCTCTCTAACAAATTTTAGCCTAGCATCTCTGTCTCGTTTCAAGAGGAATGGAGTGGACTGTTTTTGTGTAGTTCATTACTTATTGTACGCTTGGTTACTTTAATCCCTAATGCACGCACATGTTCCTGCAACTCTTCACGGGTAACCTGTGGATTTTGTTTGATCTGGCGTTCTAATATACTTGCTGATCTTAGAGAAATCTTCCTCGAAGCACTTGTTCGTCTTTGTTTTCGACGCTGTTACGAGTTTTAAACCTTGCAATGAACGAAGCAATTGTAGTAAAAGGAATATTCAGGTTGTTAGAAATCGTTCTGTAACTGTTCCCATCTTTCCAAAGAGACAAAATGTGTTGTTTTTGTGAAATAGTCAATTCTTTACATTTAGGCATTATTAGAACCTTCTCATAAGACTAGAAATTTCAGAATGCTCTGATAATGCTATTTCCTCATTTTCCATTGCAAAATGCTCTGATAATGGCTAATAGCGTTAAGTATAATTACTGATAACATTACTGGAACATTCAAGAATATACTTTTTTCGTAATTAATTGATTATTTTATTCTAATAATTGATCTGTACGAATACCTTTTTCACCAGTTAGAATTTAAAAAAGGCATTAATTTCTGTTAGACTAAGAATTAATTAAGTTTATTATTATTTTTAATAGTATGTGCCTTTATACATAAAATGTGCCGAGATTTGTTTTATTTAAGGTTTTTACATTTATAAAAATACAATTTTTCCCCCACTGTATATATATATATATATATATATATATATATATATATATATATATATATATATATATATATAATTAACTAACAAGTACAAAAATCCTTATAAATTTGTCATAAAAAAAACATCGTCAGAAGTTTGGGTAAATGACAAATTCTCGAAATTTTTAATAAGTTAAAATAAATACTGAAATATGACAAATTTCTAAAGGTTTTCCCACTAGTCTCTTATTTTAATCCTTTTGTCGGGTGATGAATTAACATGTGCTATTTTTTTATCCAGCGTTATATATTATTACGCCAAACCAATTCCAGAGATATATTTTTTGTTACAACTTATTTCGATATATCACATAAGGATATTTTGTTATATTCATAGGCAAGAAATATAAAAATAATGTTCTTATTTATTTACTGTTCCGATTTCTTAATCAGTTCACTCAGTGTCCATGTTTTTATATAAAATTGTAAGATTTACTCAATATTTTTGATAGTTCATTTATTTTAATGATTTAATAGTCATTTTTTAAATATACAAAATACGTCTGCACGTCAATTTCTATTAACAGAATATAACATTAGTCAGCAGGCGATATACAATACGCTACTTTTCTCTACACTTCTTATCGGCTTCGATAATTTTATCATAAACAACACAAATCATGGTAACATGTTCGAAACTACATCGATAGCGTGTTTCTACTCAGCGGTTACATCGAGATTGATGGAAATTTTTATTCCCAAAACAAAACATAAGTATAGGTCTGCTTATTTCCAAATATATCCTGTTGGAAAATATCTCCCAAAATGTCATGACATCGGACTTAATGAACATAATTTTGACGATCACCTAAATGTCTGAAAGACGACAATTTGCACGCAGAATTCAATTGAGAATAACATAGTTGCTTCTATTCTTGTGTGTGTGTGTTCGTATTATATTGGTTAGCACGTGAGGATCTGTGATAATCCGTATATCCTAATTCAATGCTGTCAAGACATTCCTGCAAATATCTTAGATACTCTCATTCTTGATTTTAGTTGTATTGAAACAATTATTTTTTGAACACATTTCAGATTCCATGTCTAAATTTGTTAATGTTAACTTTCAAAAACTTACGCAAAAGTTATAATTAATTGTGATATAACAAATTTGCTTTCGAATAATCTTATTAAAATATTTTGTTCATTATTATATTATTATTATATACTTTATTCAGACCAAAGTTTTCTTCTTGGATGTTATACATATAACGTTTCTAGTGCTGTCTTCTCTGACCCGAAGAGGATTAGGATTCGGTAGCATAGAGAACTTAATGTATTGTTACGCGGCTGTAACTAGACATTTTACACGCTCTATCTGGAGAAGGACACGGTGAGGTACAGAACACGGAAATGTCTATATTTAGGATTGCGACGCATATATCTGTATCATCTTAGATAAACTTGGATGCATTTGTGACTATGAGTGGCATGAGATTATATCTAGAATTTGGAAACAGCTGCTTGAGAGAATTGGGATCCTTTAAACAAATGTGACACGCAAGTACTAACAAATTTAGACTCGAGCTCTATCTAGCATTGGGTCGCAATTTCGATGGAATATGGAGTGAGCATTTGTGCACGAAGCTTCGAAGCTATCAACGATTTCGTCAACACGAAAAAAACAGTTGTGGAGAGACACAAGTGGCATTTCCTTCACGAATATATTAGCCTATCTGTAGTAATAAGAAATGAATCAAATCACTTATAAAATTCCACAACCTGAATCGGGACACAGAGTTTTACAACCTGAATCCAGAAATTCAAAACGAGATTGTCAAAGACACACAAAGACTAGTGTATTAAAGGTTTTTTGGGGTTTTTTTTTAATCATCTTCCGCGCAGTTTTGTTTGTACTGATTAGTCAGTGGGCGAAATGAACAAGCGGCAAAAAACTTGAATAATACAGATGAGAACGAACTAATGCTAAATATATTAATACTAGTGAGTACTAATTCATACGAAATAACATTACTAATGAGTACTAAATCACGCGTAATATAATACTGTTGAATACTTATTACGAAATATGATAATACCGGGGCTTATTAATTTATTACGAAATATGATACTACTTGTGAGTACTAAATTATTACGAAATATGTTAATTGTGGTGAGTACTAGCTCATTACAAAATATGATAATGATCATCAGTGCTAATTTTTTATTAAATATGATAATACTAGTAATGTATGTTACTAGTTACTAGTTATGTTACTTACTAGTGTGAGTAACTTATTACGAAATATGATAATGCTGATGAGTACCACTAATAAAAAACAAGGACAGTGAAATAAGAGTAATCTATATCCACTGTATTCGAAAAATAATTTGAATCGAAATTCCAAAAAACGGAGGCTGCAACGACCAAAATATTGTAAGTAGAACAACAAACGGTTTAAAATAGCAAAGCATATAATCAAGTTAATTCTTAATATCAAAAATGCAGACAGAATTTTAAATTTGATAATTAAAGAAAAAAGAAGAAAAGAAAGAGTAGTTTTTAATTGAATTACTATCCTGTAGACCTTTTTTTAGTATTAGTTTAACAGAAACACAAATCATTAAGTATATTGTCCTTTGTTGGATTTGTGCTTTTCTTCTTGCTAGTTTTTTTTTTTTTTTTTTTTTTTACTATACACTTTATATCTCTTCTACTTAACCTAGATTCAATACTATATACCAATCCACTATACCTATACTATTCTATTTTAAAGGCTTGTTAACTAGAAATTAGTAATAGTCAATACAAATGAGCCGAAAAGGTGAGGTTTATTTATGTATTCGAAAATCAGAATAATTTAAGTATTGAATAAGTAATGAAGGCAATTGATGTAGGCATAATGTATCAACTTAGTACATCCCCCACTGTACGATGTCTCACTGAATTCACTATGTTCAAATGAATATTTTTCCAACAATACAAGTCTGACCTACTGTTTCATGATCCTATCACTCCATTCTGTTCAGAATATGCTTTCATTGTTTTATTAAGATACTTATTGCCTGTTATAATAACTGTCTACTTTGAATTTTAATATCGTCCTAGTTTCTTTTATGAAACTAATAAATGTTGTATTGAGTCACAGTCGGAATAAGACCGCATTTATCAAGCAAAGATCACATTTATTCTCATCACTTTCTTAAGTTGACATTTTAAGCAATGTACAACCAAAAGTACTCGTCGAAGAACAAATTCCATTTCGTTTATATTTAGTTATTTATTTTGTTTCATATCTGTTGGAAATGAAATGGATCTTAGGCAAAATATTGTTTTTACGATGTGAAAATCTCACACGCTTCTTTGACCTTCCCGGTATAGCAATATAGTAAGGTATTTTGCTGTGTAAATTTGTTTCAAAAGATAATTTAGCATCACCAACGAGGAAGATATACAATAGGTTTTATATGAGATAATTGAAAAAAAAAAAGAATATTTCTTTTCTGTAATACTTTCATTAATATTCTCAATTCAAATTATGCTAAAATTCATTTACATGTATTAACAGGCAAATTTATTTTTCGTTTTATTGGGTTTAAAAAAATGAAAATTACATCCTAAAATTATTCTTTAATACTTCATTACAAGTGTCGTCTAAACGTTTTAATCGTATTCAACATTCAAGTGCCAGATAATATTCTTGATTTACTTTAAGCATATCAGACTTATAGATAACGGATTTCTATGCCAATTCCTACTCGATATATTTGGCAAGTGGATTATTATGACAAAATGAGAAACTGATGCAGCATTGTAGAAAGTGAACGCTTTTGACATATTACTTTCAGTCAGACGTTATTAAAATTGATTATATGCCGAAAGCTGAAACCAGTTGTCCATCTAACAATGACTACAGAAAGTGAAGCAAATGTGTCGAAGTTTATTGAAAGTAAGAATCTTAATTATATTTTAAATTACTGCTCCTATTTAGTAAGCTCACGATGATCCTGGAACATTTTTAATAAAATAAAAATTATTCTAATTATTACAGACTCCCAGCAAAAATGGAATAATTATGGTTAATTTTTAATTTGGAAATTTGAGAAATAATTTCTGTTGGACAATTAACTGTATTTTATATTCATTTAATATTTCATATTAATTTAAATAAAATAACTTGATACAATTTTCTTTAAAATACCGCTATTCCATGTTCCTACGACAGAAAAAGCTGGTTTAATTCTTCGTATCAAACCAGCTCATTTGTTTAGGTTAAATCAGTGCCGCCTTTCAGGCTGGCAATGATTTTACTAGTATAGTAATATTTCGTATGCATATGGGCGCGCAAACATTCGCAATGACCTTTGTAATGATGTTGACATATCAGTTTATATCATTTTTCATATTTATATTCTTTGAGTTGAAAACTCCTTGTAATTGTGTGTAAATAAGGGAAACTTTGCCTCAGAATCAAATACATGCCTTTTCTTTCTTTTTCCATTATCTCGGATGACATGAAATGTTTCGCTGAAAACAATGCTGCATTGTCTCTCTGAAAATAACCAAATGTGAAGTAACAGGAACAGCTAAGAAAGAAGAGCAAGGGATAGAAGATCTTCCAGTCATTTGTAAAAATATGACCTTTAGCTATTTCCTCATTTTCCATTCTTGCTTCATTGTTTCTGCTTTGTTTTTACTCAGTTTATTTTTAATATTCACTGAAACAATGTTTCTTTTTATTCCAATCAAATGAGTTTCTTGATATTCATGTCTCATGGTTCGATTTTATCAGAGTTATGACGTCTCTCAATATTCTTGACACTACTCCAAATTTGTTTTCTTTCTGCTTGAGACTTTTTCTTGTGATTCTTTAAGTCACTTTATCTCTTCCCACGGCTCTCTATCTATCTATCTATCTATCTCTGCTTATTCATTATCTATCTATCTATCTATCTATCTATCTATCTATCTATCTATCTATCTATCTATCTATCTATCTATCTATCTCTGCTTATTCATTATCTATCTATCTATCTATCTATCTATCTATCTATCTATCTCTGCTTATTCATTATCTATCTATCTATCTATCTATCTATCTATCTATCTATCTATCTATCTATCTCTGCTTATTCATTATCTATCTATCTATCTATCTATCTATCTCTGCTTATTCATTATCTATCTATCTATCTATCTATCTCTGCTTATTCATTATCTATCTATCTATCTATCTATCTATCTCTGCTTATTCATTATCTATCTATCTATCTATCTATCTATCTATCTATCTCTGCTTATTCATTATCTATCTATCTATCTCTGCTTATTCATTATCTATCTATCTATCTATCTATCTATGTCTGCTTATTCATTATCTATCTATCTATCTATCTATCTATCTCTGCTTATTCATTATCTATCTATCTATCTCTGCTTATTCATTATCTATCTATCTATCTATCTATCTATCTATCTATCTATCTATCTATCTATCTGTCTGTCACTCATATATATATAAGATTCTGATGAAGCCTGATAACTATAAGTACCGCAAGGAATTGGTAATAAATTCTTTTATCTAAGCTATATAATGCATATAATAGTTCGCTTTCATGTAAGCAAAATGATGGAGAGGTGTTTTTAACGCCTAAATATGGCGACATTGAATGTAAGTGCAAAGAAAATAAATGATAGTCTAATTTAAAATAGATTTATTCTTCATCTGTGAATACAGTTTAACTATAAAATATTTGTGATTATAGGATTATGAAAATCAAAGCATTATTAAAATATTTTAAAATACCTTATTCTAACATTATATATTTCTCTTTATTATACATATTTATATATTATTTTAATATTAGGTTTCTTCATTTTCGTTTCTTTTTAGGGCGGTATTTTTAGCCAATCTTTTTTGTTTGTCCACTATTTATATTATACGGACTCTTGTCCTTATCTTTGTCGCCATATTTATTACAACGTTTCGGCCGTTGTACACTCCGGCCTTCTTCAGGTCGTTGAAATATCTAGCTGTACCCTTTATTTCGATCCCTGGGGTAGACTGTTCTAGCTCCACGTGCCATGTCTAATGGATGTCAGTTTTCAGTTATTTCCTGCTTAATTCCCCTTTTCAAGTTCTCCGCCACATTAACCAGGTATTGAACTCACACTCTTTGGATCCTGTCACTGGATCTAACTAAGGCTTTTATCCACTGTGCCATGTGTCCCTGTGTTTGTCTATAGTTTGATTTTATGGCTGGAGAATGAACCGATAAAAAAGCGTCATAAAAGGAAGTAAAAAAGAAATAGTCAAAATGTAATAATAAAATATAAAAACTGACATGAAAATGATATTCCAGTATCTGATGTTAAAAATACAGAAATGTCATTTCTGGGAGGTCAAGAAAAGTCAAAAACTTCCTTTCAATCCATTGATTTCAACACGCAACCATGCCAGAGAAAACTTCAATAATGTTTGATTGGCTAATTTGGGCAGAAAACACATTTTTAGTGATTTATTTATTGTTGTCTTTGAACATGAGTTTTGTTCCAAAAACTGCTGTGTGCATTGGCACTGTAGTTACTTTTAGAAGTGAATTTACACAGCAGCGAGAAATTTACTACAGATGAAATGTTAACCTTTTTTCTATGAGTGTATCTTGTGAATCAGAAATCAAGAATACATGATTTCACTCGTTTGTGAATATTACGAACATGTACAATAAACTCATAGCCAAGAGAGTCTGTTTTAACAGTTGAGTTGAACAAGTGCAACTAGTCGGCTATTGGATTTTTTTTTTGTTTTTTGTTTTTTTATTTGCAATTCACGACAAGTTGCCATAATAATAACCGATATTAGAAGGAATATTTTACATTGACAATTTTTATTAAAATCAAATTTGGTCTTTTAATTTAACATTTTTGTCAGACGATTCCTATTTTTATTCTAGATTCATAATATTTTTCTGTTTCGTGCGATACATTTCTTATTTCTGATAACATTTTACTGGAATAATTTAAAACATAAACTCACGCATGTGAGTTTATGTTTTAAATTATTTTTAAAATAATGTTCAGTTATATATGTACTTTCAAAATAAATTTTCTATTTTCGAATGAATTAGGAGGTCGTTTGCTTATTTTTCTGGTGACATTTGATATTTGCTGCAATAAATCTAGGCCTTAATGACTTAAAATATATTAAATATTTTGCGAAGAAAACTTCATAAATCCAAAACATTTTGGTTGAAATATACTTCTTTCACCAGATAGACAACTTCAAATTCAGCAGGTGCATTTGAGTATTTTGTAGAAATTTCACAATATATAGTCACCACCAATAAAATAAAATGTAATATGTCAGTTATCAAAACTGAAAAAGAAAAAACATTCATTTGCAAATTATTGAAGCAATACAAAAGAATGTATAAACATTCTGCTGCCCACTTTTGCGTTGCATCGCCTTTCGTGTTGCATCGCCTTTCGCGTTGCATCGCCTTTCGTGTTGCATCGCCTTTCGTGTTGCATCGCCTTTCGTGTTGCATCGCCTTTCGCGTTGCATCGCCTTTCGTGTTGCATCGCCTTTCGTGTTGCATCGCCTTTCGTGTTGCATCGCCTTTCGCGTTGCATCGCCTTTCGTGTTGCATCGCCTTTCGTGTTGCATCGCCTTTCGTGTTGCATCAATCGTGTTAGAGTTTTACTGTAAACACGATCTTTTATAGTAAAGGGCATTGTATAAAGTTTCAAAAACAACTGTATCGTAAAAAGACATAGGAAACAAGAGTTCTTTCTTTCGTTTCACTCGCTTCTAATTTGAACTGCTTATTGTGTAGTTGGCAATGCAACAGCAGAAGTCAAAACAGATTGTTAAAGGCTGAAACTTTAGATTGGATCTCAAAACAAATTAAAGACATGATTTCACAAGACGGGATGTTTTCATCAAAACGAGAGGAATTAAAGTTCAGTGATAAACGCAGATGTTTTGATGTACAAAATTACCCAAAACTAGATTAATTATCAGTGAGAAAAACATTCCTCCTCTAAACAATGATGCAACCGCAGAAATAAACTCAAGCTGTTTAAATAGATTCCGACACATGTTCATCGGTACAAGTCAACCGCCAAATTTCAAGAATCTTTGGAGTTTATTCAAAACCTAAGCCTGTCTCACCTCTATTAAGTTGTATTGGGCCCCTCTCACAGGCTTCAACTAAATGTTAGAAAATCAAAATCTTGACACTCCAAAGTTGTGCAATGGAACTAGCCTACCTCTCAAGCAGCTTCTCCTACATGTCATCCAAGCAAGAGAGCATAGAATTTTCATAATTCCAAACACGCTCTTTAAATTCAAATGTCTTCAATTCACAATGTCGCTCAGAATACCTTAGTTTGGGTTCTCCTTGCTTTTCTCATGACCAGCTCTATGTGGGATATTCTAGAGTTGGATCTGCAAACAAAATGGCAAACCGTTGAAGAAGCATTAGTGTTTTGTCCTCAGATGCTTTGGCAAACCTTAACAGACTATACCGTTTATTTCCGAGATAAGGCAACAAAATTATTTTCAGTAGCATACATTTCATGTGAAAATTGTATAAATAATATTTTTTTTCATTTTTTTATTTGAATAACAAATGTTTTACTTTTCTCATTCAATAGATTTTCCACCCTTTTTATCTCTCTCCCTCTCTCTCTCCCTCTCCTCCTCTCTCTCAACTGCATCTAATCTAGCATTTATTTCTGAATTTTTCAAAAAAGAAATAGAACATTTTACATATTTCTGGACTGTAATATAGTAAGGCATCACATTTGAATATTGTTGTTGGTATTTCCTAAGACTGGTTACACTCACAGTACATTCATGCTAACTGAAATTATTATAAGTGAATTATGAAACTTTACATACTAACCACTACCTTTTAGACGTTGTATCGATTGAGAGAAGTTATTATTGTTAAGATATATGGTCATAATTTAAGATAAATTGCATTTTCACTATCTCTAACAAGCCGTAAAACTTTCCACATGAAAAATGACTGCAACTGCCCCTCAAAGAGCAGATTCGTATATGAAATTCTTCAAACATTCACTATTTCATTTCATCAGAATCTGTGGGGAATCCTTATTTATAAATGTCATGTCCTTTATATTTTTTTATTTTACTTTATTATACCTTTGGCAATTTATTTTTACTTTTGATTATATTTAGGCAAGGTATATTTTGAGATGAAATATGGTTCCTTCAAAGAGGTAACCCTGAGGCTAATTTTCAGATCTCTCGCGAGCAAATTCTTAAAAATCTCTCTTTCAAGGATAGATAACTAATAAATATCAGCTATTAGGTACATCATCTCATATTTCATCCCGACAGTTAGATACACAGTTACACTTATAAGAACATTCCTTTAAGTCTTTTTTTCATCATCCTATTCTAAAAACCATATTCCTTTGTGATCTGAGATGAAAGCTTTCTGAGTTATAACTAATAATTACGGGGCTATAATTATATTAACAGATTTTTTCAGTAAAGCGTGTTTTGAGAATTTAATTCTCTTGTGGAAACTTAAGGGATTTTTAAAATCGACTATGGCCGTTATCTAATCATTTTAAAAATGTAATTGACTTCACCAAACCATGTTCTGATTTCCAATATCTATTCTAAAAGAAACCAATTTTACTGTAAAACTTATTTTCCAAAAACAATTGATAGGTTTTCATTTGTCAAACATTATTACAGCAGGCATTTGCCGGTTAAGCAAGATAGATTTCTATTTGAAAGAAGTTATTAAAATCCTAGTCCCTTTCATAATTTCGAAACGAAAAATGAAAGAAACGAACAACTTTAATAATGATAAAACGGCAAAATATTTGCTAAAAAGGAAATATGAGAAAATAGTTGATTTTTGCTAATAAAATCTTTATATATATTTGATTACTGATCATATATTAACAAATAAGTATGATTAGCGGTATGTCTCATATTTTCCATAGTAAGATTTTATTTTTCTCTTGTTTCCTCCAAGTCTGAATGTGATTCTGTCATATCTCCATATATTATAGCAAGGCTCTAAAGCACGATTAATATATTTTGATTGCAGTAAAATATTGATGTTTCCCGTGAACTTGTATTGATAAAATACCTTGTGTAAACAGCCAGCTATGTACCGCTGTCCGTCCACATCTGCTAAGTATAGTAACGAAAGAATTGAGCGGTCATTCATTCAGATTTTTTTAATTGTGTCACAAAGCAACTACATCAGCAGAAAAACCTCTTCGGTACCCAACTATATACAATAACCGTAAATATCAAGACTTCACTGACATTTCGTTTTCAAATTTTCAAATATAAAGGCATTTTTTAGTTTGTTGTTTTTTTTTTATTTTAATGAGCAATTGATTTTAATTACATAATCTTATATGTTAATTACCAAACTGAAAGAATAAAATAATAAAATTAATTTTATAAGAAATAATATAGTCTGAAAGGCTAAAAGAATTGTAAAAGAATTCTATATTTACAAATATTGGATAACATTATGTCACGGTTATTACGGGTTTAATGACAACTAAAAAAATTAATCATATCTCTAGTTACAGTTCACTGATTTAAAGAATGACAAAAAATCTGCAACAAAGCAAACAAAAATAATTCAAAAGAGTGGTATTATACATTATGTTTTCTTGCGTGAGTTTTAAAATTGTCAATCACAAGAAAATATTCTTCCATTGCGAATTATCTAAGAGCAACAGAGAAAAAGAAAAATGTTATAATAATAACTTCAAAAAAGAAAAATGATTTTTATATGATTATTATTTATTCAGAGACAATAATAATTACAAGTAAATTATAGAAAACAGTTATCTGAAGACAAAATTATTTACGTCTGACAAGACAACCAAATTGTTTTGGGGAACTTCACATTTGGCAAATGATATTTCCTCCTCCTTCTCTTATGGCTGTCAAAAGATGACATAAAAACAAGCAGCATTTTGGTTCATAAAAGGCATAAAAGTAAATATATGAACAGAGATTTTTGTTTAGATGTCAAACAGAAAAGTGAATAATCAGAATTCCACTTGCTACTTATATGCCATGTAGAGAAATCAGGTAGAAGTTAGAATGGCAAAATTGAGAAAAAGTAATCAAACGTTGATGCATATGAAGTAGTAAGTACTTCTTTTTCAATATGTACACTTACACATATCATAAACACTTGTACAGGCAAATATGCATGAGTATATGTGATTATATGTAGAATTGAATATATGAATGTGTACGGATGTAAAGAAATAAGAATTATAAAAAAAGTATTGTTACATTGTACCTATAGTATGCTTACGTGTACATAAGTTAAACGCAAGTTTATATATAACTTCATGTATTCGCACACACACACACACACACACACACATATATATATATATATATATATATATATATATATATATATATATATACACTTTTATTTATATAAACGCATATATACGCATACACGTACGCATAAGCGCAGATAGATAGATAGATAGATAGATAGACTGAAATGGAGAAAAGCTAGCTAAACAAGATTTTTCATTAGAGCAAATAACAACATTTACACTCCATTTAGATGTTTTTTCTTATATTTATAATCTTCTAGATATTTCTGTATGAGAATATAAATATATTTAGTTGCATATTCAAGCCCATTTGTCAAATATAAATTTGAATATATAGTTAAGCTTGTACACACGTGTTTCTAAAATTACCTAACCATATGAGCATTAGTATGATATTTTTATCATATATATATATATATATATATATATATATATATATATATATATATATAAGGTATATTTATGGGTTAATGTGTTCAATATCAGCGTATATTCAGTATGAGCATATGTAAATATAAATATAATTACCTTCAACTAAGCCAAGAAAAACTATGAAACTGCCATAAAAGATTGAGGATTTCAGGCAGCACTCACATACACACTACAAAAAAGCCAACAGGAAAATATGCATCATATGGTCAACAGAAACGTCAAAACAAATGTAGGAAAATATTAATTAATCTCATATACAAACCTCCACCAAACAAGCATCTTTAACAAGATATACAGGAATGACGCAGTAAAAAATCAGCTGCAGTTGCACCAGGAACATGACACAGATAATCGAAACACAACAGGAAAACAACCAACAAAACACCCGCAAGTGTATGTATAAGTGCAGACAAGGACAAATGTCCCTTCATCGGCAACTGCTTACAGAACAAGGTAATATACCAAGCCGTTGTAAAAATCAGCAGACAACAATGAAAACAATACATATGAGTAACTGAAAGACCCTGGAAACAAAGAAACTATGTACACACATCCTTTACAAATAGTAAATACGCGAATAGCACAATGCTTTCTAGCAAAAGTGCATCAGTCTACAGCAATAAATCCCAAAACTCTATGTCTGGAGGAGAAAATAGGCATAATTACCTTTTCAGACCAACAAATCTACTAGTCAAAACTCATCGTAAAATACACGGAGAAAACAATTCCGCAAAATACATCTTTTCAGTGAACAAGAAAGAGTCGTCAACGATGTGATATTTCTGGGTTCATCGAGAATTCTGGATCTCTCAACATCAAGTACGGACCTCTGTGGTGTGATTCCTGGCCAGAAGTAGCTTTTGTTGTGGTTCGACCATCCGACTTGATGTATCTTTGAGCCATGTATATTCTTACATATTTTGCAACTAGTGCATTTCTTGCTCATGTTCCGTTCTTTGTTCGTGGGGGTTGTTAACCTGTTGAGGATCTCATTCTTCTCCAACTCTCGGGATCCCCTGGGGGCATTTATCTGGAGGTTTGTCGTATTGAATGGGTTCTTCCACGCGGAAGGCATATACTAGGTGGCTGGCCCAACATACCCCGATTGCCGTCTTTTCCGAGCTGTTCATTGTCTTTCTAATCATCACCAAGACTGTTCCTTGGTAGTGTTCTGTTCTGTTCTTGAACGCCACTGTTACTGGCAGACTTCTATTTCCATGATCAAGAGTCATCAGCGATGAGATATTCCTGGGTTCCTCGAGAATTTCGAGTCTCTCAAAAACGTATTCTCTCCGACAAACGATCAAAAAAGTGCTTCCCCCTACACAAAAAACACCAGCAGCATGCTTTTACAAACCTTCATTTTGATGTTGGTATATATCACCGTTAGGTGCTACCATATTTTTGTAATTTTGGTCACGTACCCCCAGCCAATGGAGTTTGATTTCTGCTGGATTTTGGGTCCAACTTCATTTAATTTTAACAATGCACGGGCTGTGATAAGTGGATATAAATAGTCAAGGAAACACACAGCGAATGTGGTCTGATAATTGCGTTTAAGCATGAATCAGTCACCGCTGGGCGTTGACTTCAATGTCCAATTTTATATATATATATATATATGTGTGTGTGTGTGTGTGTGTGATTGCGTTGATATTCATATCCTTGTTATTTAAACAATGAAATTATTTCCAACCGTCCAAGAGTTCATGAAGTCCTATGAATCGAATACTACTCTGTTTTATGGGAGCGGGGTTGTTTTGTCTTTCATCTTTAAGCCAAGTCTACTTTACGATTTAGGCCATGGAAAACCAACATGATAAAACAAGGTCCAATTACTTAATAGATAGATAGATAGATAGATAGATAGATAGATAGATAGATAGATAGATAGATAGATAAAAACTTGCAAACAATTTGACATTCAAAATGAGAATTTATGAAAAAAATTTTATCGAATAAAAATCCATTTTGACGTTCCTCTATCTTTCTTTTTATCTTGTTTTTTCTTTTTCATTTTCTTTCCACTCCTAGGGCCTGTTTTCCCCACGAGTTTGTAATTCACTCATCAGTTCACATAAATGACAATTAGTGTCTGCAGTGTCAACATCATTACATCGTAATTTGATTTTGTGAAACTATTGAAAACGCTAAACTCTAATCATTTTCCGAGAATATCTTTAGTAGACGCTTCTATTTTCTCGTCGGTTACTAATAACTTAGGTATTCCTTGTCTCATTGATTCGTAAATACATTTGATGAACCAATCTCGTACGTTATTATTATTATTACGTATGGACAACACCTTTCTGAAAAATATAGACGTTACATTTTTCAGGAAATTTTTGCGAACAACTAATAATAATAATCAATATTATATTAAAAAATCTTATTCTCTGTCCGCCACACAGTGCCTGCGTGTGACTTTGCATGCGCATATGTAAAGTACAAGAATGCATATGTCTATGTTGTCTGTGAGTGCCTTACATGTACATGAGTCATTAAATATACACATTCACACACATTCACACACACACAAACACACACACAAACACACACAATTTAATTGAGTTTGAAATAAAACATTGGAATAATACAGTCTCCTTACACTAAGTGTGAACAACCCTTACCCTAGATTAACAATAAAATCATAAAGTTTACGACAAGAAAGAAAAAGAAAGAAAATTTAAAAAATCCAACAGCTTCATTTTCGACAAACTACCTCTTTGATTAAACGTGATTATGTCATTGAAAACAATAATAATCTGTTTTTCTTTCTCGTACCTCCAGTGATAAAACTTTCGTATATTATTTATAAATATTCCACTCTGTTTCAATTGATATCAGTCTGTTTCTATCTAATCATGTGTATGATATATTTATATATTTATCTATTCTTTTCATATCCGTCATACATCAATATCAGTTTATACATGTTTCTTGGAAACGGCATGGAAATGACCACAAAGTAAATGACCAGTTTATGACTTATGACAATAAAATGAATTTAGATTGAACTCGTATGAAAATTAATAGCCACAAAATATGAGTCCAGCTACAATGACACACGTAGAATGAGAGGGGAATGGTAAAAATAATCTTGACATGAATTCTATCAAATCCTAAAAAAATCAAATAATTACAAGATTTTATTTACTTTTTGGAAATTATTCTGTAATATATAAAATTATTTTTAGAGTTGCTTTTAGTAATTTTGTAGAAATATTTTTAGGTCAATCCTTAAATTAAAATAGACATGCGTACAAGCAAACGTACATGCAGGCACAATTTGAATGAAATTGAAATGGACATATTAGTCACGTGGGCAAAACACTCTGTAACTTGGAAAGATGATAAGCCTAAATGCATGCATCATATTGATTTCCGTAAAAAGAATGTATTTTTAAAGTTTGTCTATTTATATTACAAGTTACCTGATACCGAACTAATAATATTAACAACAATAATAATAGTAATAATCTCTCATTGAGTGTTCACATCATTAGTAACCGATGATTCATATGGAGATTAAGTGATAGCGTGTATCTTCAATATTCTCCAAATATTTTAGTTCTGCTCTGAATGTTCCGATTCTTTCCTCGATTCTCAAACTTTTTTCGTGTTCGTCTGGGCCGCTCCCAATGATGATTGAAGGGTACTTTAAGAGGCATTAAAATTTATAGGTTATTGCTTGCCCAAGTTAACAACTGATTTTATTACCCTTTCAGAAATTGGAATAGAAAATGAAATCGATCTCGTTGCTAATCACTCTAGGTGGATTTTAAAATCATTTTACACGAAATAATGTATAACTTGATCCCTTTTTTATCTAGTTGCGATGTCAATGAACATAACTATAATCTATTATCCTAATTTTGTAGACAAATTCTTTTATGAGTAATTAAGTATTAGTTGCATTTTGTAGCCTTTTTATATTTTGAAGTAAAATGTTGTTACTTTTAAGAATTCTAAAATGACTTTGGGTTTGACACTCTCAAAGAGGGCCATAAGGTTGGGTACATTCCATAATGTTTTCCTATAGTTGCCAGTTTTTTGCAGTTAATCAAAAAAATGTTTAGCAGTGAGTACTTCTTGGCAGTTTGGGAAGTTTAGAGGGTTTTCGTTTTGTGGGTAAGGGAGTGGGGTTATGTTCGATTTTGATTGTAAGTTTGACATCCTTTTTTTGAATGTCTGGTACTGTGATGATATACGCCTAGAATGAGTTTTGATATTCGATATAGTTTTTTTTTTGTTTTGTTTTGTTTTGTTTTGTTTTTTGTGTGTGTGTTCCATGATTTTGCCATTGGTTAAGGATTCAAGATTTAATTATGGCTTTCAAGTCTGTAAAGAGGATTTTTTAAAAATTTAATATGTTCATTCAGAGGGATACCTTGTCTGCCTTATCAGCCCTGCTACTCCCAGGGTTCCCAATATCCTAAGAGTGGATTGTGATATTTAAAAGCCAGTGCCTTGGGTTTTGGTTTGCTTGAATAATCTTTGTTTTGGTTCGACAGGAATGTGTTTTCCCTGAAACGAGTGAGTTAGCATTTACGGATAAGTCAATATGTATATTTGGCGGATAGCGAGATTCTAGCAGATTTGAGCGCCAAAGGATCACATGGATTTAATCAATTTTCTATTCGCGCAGAATAGACTACAATAATTATTTGGCAAATATTGAATTCAACAATACCGATTCCTCCGGTAATATACGAACGTGAATAGTAAAGTTATTTTTTAAAGGTAATTAATTAAAGGTGATTGAATGGGAAAATTGAAACACAACGTGGATGAAAATAAAAATAATAATACAATTATTAATGATAAATAATGCGTTCACAATAATTATCTATGACCGATTAAATGTTTCGTTCTGCGTATCAAACAAATAATATCGCAAAGCTTTAATCGGTCATAGTTAATTACTGTGAATTTTTATTAATTAATACTAATTATTGCTCTTGTTATATATTGAACGCTCTTATTTTCAAAATTATGCATACCTCGATATACGTTAAACTACTTAATTTTAAGTATATCGATAGGTGATATTTTATTTTAAACATAATAATATAAAGAAAATAAGAGCAAGACATGACATAGAAGTTGTGATAAGACATGACATAGAAGTTGTGATAAGACATGACATAAAAGTTGTGATGGTGAAGTTGTGGTAGCTGAAAAATAACAATGAAGAAATGTGCTTAAACTAAAGGATCGACCAACATAAGAACGAATTAAGTTGGTACTATTTTTTACGAGGCGGAGTAAGCCAATTTAGGATCTAGAGTAATCCTTCTTTTAGACTGGTTACCAATCAAATGTAGAGATTGATTAGATTCTGACGGTTACGTAAGAGGGGCATATTTGTGCGAATGCGAACGCACTAGCCACAATGAGGATTTGAACTCGACACGTCAATCCAATTGGCCTTGCCGATAACCAACCGACAGGTTACGTGTACATACAGTTCAATTGTAAATATTAATATAATATTATATTTCTTATTACTATTAACGTCATTTTTAGTGGGTAAATATGTTTGATTTGATGTCACTGTTTCTTTTAGTTCAGTAAACATTGAAATTTATAACAACCGGCAGAAATTGAGAAGTCCTACCATCGAAAAATTGTCTTCGACAGGTATCGAACCTGTCTCCTTTTTTTTCTATTCGAGAAACTACACCTAGAGCCGAAGTGTGCCGCTACCAGTTTCGCCTCGATAACTAGCCTGGCAAACAGTGTTTGAATGACCTATTTAAGGAAAGCAAGTTTCTCATTGGAACTTTTACGAATCTATATTTGCCAGATTCACATTCGTACCCAAAATGTAAAGAGCAGTATTTTTAAAGGATTTTAAAATAGATATTTCAATTGCTCTGTGGATGTAAGTTCCATAGCTGTGGAGGTATCAGTTGCAGTAAATGATTGTGTCTTCAATTGCAAGCAAGGAAGATACGTCTTAAGTATTACTATGCGTGTACCACTGGGTATTCAGTGCACTCACGGGTACGGCAACGATTGAATAACTACGAGATCCTTAAAAGGAGAAAACTGGGTACACGTAACGCGCTCATGGTCGAATATGACCTTTCGGTTGATATAGAGTTGGTGGGATCCAACCAAAATCTAGCGGATAGGTTAGCTAGAGTACCACAGAGATGGTTCAGTATTGTAAAAAAAGGAAACCAAGTCTACAATGCCACTTTGTACTAGTGTCACAAAAGAGTCGATCCCCGGTCGACGGGCAGATATCCATCAACGCAGTAAGATGGACATTTTGAGAGACAAGTCTTTCCTTCTCTGTCGAAAGCGACACAGTCGTTGGTCCGGAACTGTGAAATGTCAGTCTATAGGCCAAGTCCCCCATCCCGTGTGGTGGAGAAAGAATAATTTAAATGTGAGTGAATCCTGGAAGAGGCTGGGTAAGGATATCACAATTATAGTTTTCAGACGCTGATCGTCTACGGACACACACCGTTCTCAATTTGGTGACGGATGTTGAGGCAAGCGTTATTTCACAACTGGAATCGGTGAGCTGTGAGCTAGCCAGCGTTGAAATATTCACTGTTAATAACAGTCTTCTGCATCCAACGCTTTAGATGGTTCTTAGACAAATGACCCATCAGGTTTCGAACGTGATGTTTGCATATTCCTTCAGGGAATGGCATAGTTGAGAGAAGACACAGAACTGTGAAAAGTATCGCTGTAAAGAAATTTGGTAAATTAATGGCGGAATTTTATTGGTACAACGTCACGCTATAAGACGACATCATCGCCAATACGCCCACCAATATAATACACCGCTACCGAGATGCTAACGTGGTGATTCCGCCTGTACGATAAAAAGGGCAAGCATCGTACAACTAGGATGGGTAAAAGCCCACATAGTGCACGACTGCATATCGAATAGAACTAGTCACCAGAATAATACTGATAATACTGCTAAAAATAAAATATGGCTATATATATATAATATATATATAATATATATATATAAAATAAAATATGGCTATATATATATAATATATATATATAGAGAGAGAGAAAGAGACAGACAGACAGACAGAGAGACACAGAATGAGAGGGAGAGAGGAGACAGACAGAGAAAGAGAGAGACAGAGACTGAGAGAAATAATATCTCATGATAAAAATAAAATATAGTTTTACTGTATGTTCTATTTATAATGATATAGCGTCTGTAAATATAGGAATGAACACTGAGTAGCGACTGCCTGTTTCATGTTTCTTCTCCCAGCTATGGATTAATTCGTTGAATCTTTGCCGATTCACTTATATATATATATATATATATATATATATATATATATATATATATATATATATATATATATATATATATATATATATATATATATGTGTGTGTGTGTGGCTAAGCAAAAATTATTTATTTAAACATTCATTTTATATATACTGAGTTTGATCATCTTTCTTTTTTTTTTCTGAATTGCAAATGATCTTTTCCAAAATTGGCTGCTGTGGATGTGCGAAATGTACAATATCTATTATTGACTTGTTCGAGCTTTCGACTCCTGAATCATCATCAAAACTGAGTAGCTAGTAAATTTATGGATAAAATAAGGTGAAGAAAATAATCATGTCATACATTTTAGGTTCTGTTATTTTTTAAATTGAATTAAATATGCAAGAATTAATTAAGTGCTCAGTACAAGGTAGAGTAATATATTATTATTATTATTATTATTATTATTATTATTATTATTATCAGAGATTAAAATTTAAAAAAAAAACATCTTGAAATCGCTACATAAAAGCTTTCATATTTCTATGATTGTACTTCTTCAGGCTATGGTAAGTAACTAGTGATTAAATGATTTAAAAAAAATTTAAAAACTAACAGTTACCTCTTCTCCGAACGTTAAAGCGGGTACATAGTTAGAATTGAAAATAGACTTGTGGGTATGTATTGATTAATCAATTAAATGTAAGATCTTCGCTAAAAAGAAAAGTAAATTCAGAGGGTGTAGGTGGGTAAGTTATTTTTTCATGTCACAATAAACAGCCCGATAAACATGACGATTGCGGAGTATATGTCAGCGACAAATGTGCGGTGATTATAGACAAATATGACATGTTCTCTTTGGTGAAGTGAGAGGTGAGTTAATAAGACGTAAGAATTTTTTTTTTTTAATTTTTTTATATTCAGAAAGCTTCTTAAAGTTAGATAAAATTTAAAAAAATCTATATATGATATTAATAATACTAACTGGATGGCAATACATAGCAATATTTAGGCTGAATAAACAAAATAAGGTATTATATAATGCTCCACCCTCTATGGTATTTTTTTTTAATTTAACTATATTTTAAGATAAAAGATAAACTGTGTAGGCAATTTACAGTGTGTTTGTTTTTTAATTAGTAATCTGGTGTTGCTAAATTTATCCATGATTTGGATGTTGAGCCAAATTGACTGGACTTTATGGCAACTGCAATAACCGCGAGTTAATATTTCCTTCAGCAAGATAGGATCTTTATAATCTTTCTATCGTTTGAATATTTGGCGCCGACGGCAACATATTTTATAGTTATTTTAATTTTATGTGATGTTATTTAAATTAATTTACAAATGAACAATTTGTAATCTCAAAGATTCTCTTGTTTTCAGTGACATTTCTGATATTTAAATGAAATCCTAAATGTTACTTCAAAAACGAAACTAAAGATTTCTATATATACTTATACACAAATGTTTGCGTTCAAATCTATAAGAACAACACTCGCTTTGTTGTTCGTAAAGCGTTTTGAGTTTTTATTGATTGATTATTTTACAGCTTATTAAAGCCAGAAAAGATTTTTCAATTGTATGAATTTTGGGAGATAATAATTACACACGCGTCTTACTAATTGACCCATAACTGGGGTATGAAGAATGGGTTCAAAATTTCCTAAGGATTTGTGTGCGACTGGAATTAGTATTCCGATCTGTTATCGATTACACCACCCGCAAATCCAAGCTTACAGTACCTGGTATTCTCAAGTGGTCACCCATCTAGGTAATGACTAGGTGATTGTATGACCGTAACCTTAATAGTTCTGAGGAGTGTTTAAATACGGCATAATGACGAGGGTGTGCCATTCGAAATAATCCGATTAAAATTCTAATAAAATAAACAGAAAGTTTGTTAGAAAATAATGTTCATTGTTCTCTAAGATGTTCTAAAAGTAAAGTGAATCACTTGCAGACTTGTGACCACATTGTATTGAATCATAAATAATTTCAGTTTTTGCTTATCAACTTCATTCTTCAAAAAATTAATAATCATATAAATAATCATATAATTTTATTGAATCATGTATTCACAATTATTTGAGAAAAATTTCGCAGATTTTGATGTGAAAAAGTTTTCGACAAACTCTTGAATCTGTTTTTCATTACAAAAAGTTATTTTCCATCAAGGTGCTTTCCAGCGTATCGAGAAAGGTAATAATCAAGTGAATATGTCAAGGGGTGGAGGTGGGACAGACCAATCAAGATCTAAATCATTTTCTTGTTATTTTAGCTCTCTGTGGCCTTGCGCTGTCATAGAGATCAACATTTTCCTTTTGACACATGCAAACTTTTTTATCGACCAAACATTTATCGACCCGTTGCAGCTACTGAACATATACATGTGCATTTAGTGTATAATTGTGTTTTAAGGACTCATAATGAATAACACCACACGTACAACATTATCTTTTCTGCATGGATCTCAGCCGTTGTGATCAGTTATGAATATTTTTTTTTACTTATCAATGCACTGTTTTTTTGAGCGGTACATTTTTGTATATTAGTGTAATCTAAATTCATTCTTAAATGCCACGTATGATTAATAGTTAGGATGGTCTATTCTTCATTACATTTATTTCTTCGAAACAGAAATTACTTAAGGCTCAACCTAATCGCTGTATTTTGTTACTATAAACCAAATCACTCTGATCATATGGATTAGGCGATATTATAACAAGCAAATCTTTTGTTTTCCATATCTAATGAAGTGATATTGTTTTCCCCCATCGACTGAAAAAGAAAGAATATGGGGATTCTACAAGGGAAAAGAGAATATGGGGATTCTACAAGGGAAAAGAGAAACTACTGCTCGAGTTTTATAGCGGTTTTATCCGTTTAGGTTTCTATGATCAAAAACTTTAAATGCAATGTTAATTGTTGACGAAATCTTTTTTCAAGGAAACACAATCTATTAAGTGTTTAGAAGAAACGCTAATAAGACAAAACAAATAAAATTTGATTAGATTTTTTTAAAGTTACTAAAAAAGAATTGTTTTAATTACTATTACTTTTCTCGGTTCCATTTATGAATACAATGAGTTAAGAATCCAAAATGAAGTCATCAGCAAAAGAAATTGTTCTATTCAAAGGAATATCTAAAAGTCAGTAGTTTTATTTTTAATAACCTATAAGGTATCAAAAGTTTATGAGTTTCTTTTATCACTTAATATTAATACAAAGTGGTTAATATTTTTTGCCACGGTATAACAAAGCATTTTAATATTTACAATTTCTGAATAAAAGATAATTTAAAGGAAGGGTCAACAAAGTAATGAGAACGTATTTAACGTTCTAACAACACAATGACAGTTCTTTCTCATAACATTTTCCATTCGTGATTATGTGCCTCTTCAAGATAGTGAATAAATATAGTTTCTTGTCTTGTAAGAAAATTTAGTTCATGACTTATTACAGACAATTCTTCCTAGTTGCCTAAATTTTTTTTCTTAAATTTATCTTCATTAAATGATATTTTTAAAGTATACACACTAAAATACGAGAATGTCATCGGACATCGGTTTGCATCTAATTATCAGGCAGATTTAATTATTTTTATGAATACTGAGTGTTACTGTCATATTTTGGTTAATAACATTAGCGTCTACAATTATTATTTCACTAATTCTTCTCACGTCAGACGACAATACAAAATTTCTTATTAGCAAATGGACAATAATGTCGATACGCGGGTTATTTGAAGTAGTTCTAAACATTACGAAAGGCATTATCAGTTGTCCAATCTGAATAAATGGCCGTTTCAAACCATAGTAATTCAATTGAAAATCTCATAAAAGTTTTGTCCCTTCATGTATGGGTTTACGAGTACGTTCGAATGTGCAGTGCTGTATATAATTAGTGCACGCTTACTACTGATATCTAAAATATTGCGTCATGTCAAATGTTTCATTCTCGTTAATATTTGCATAAATTATAACATTTTAAATCAAATAATACACTGTCTTTCTTTATGTATGCATCGAGATGAACTTCATGGAAAGATAAATGATGTCATTATTTTCTACAAGTCTTGCATTTCTCACATAAGAAACAGACGTTGCTATCTCAAGAAAATACAATATATTTTCATCTAACAGCATCTCATCGACCCGGCCTCCGCTTAAAGAAAAGCACTATTAAAACGAAACATCCAGTCAAAGAACTGGCGTCTTATGTTTAATAGTGCCATAAAGAATAGAAACTATAGACAGAAAAATAGAAGAGCAAAATTAAGGAGAGGAACAGCGTATAGCCTCTAACAAATTTGTTTTTCCTTACAAATGGCGGCTGTGTAAATATTATGAAATAAGGATAATAATCCTGTCCGTCTTCTCTTCACTCAATTTGAGCTGTTAACATCTTCTGCTGATAAAACAACGCTTTGCTCGTAAATTCTCTTCCAGTTCTACTGGAGTATGTTTGCTTGACTTTTCTAATTAGAACAGTCCCTAGTGTTATATGCATATTGCCACATACATGGTTTCTGCTATGGTCTCTAAATTGAATCCCTACAAGACATGTAGACTTGATGCTATCCATGTAATAGTCCTTAAGAAACGTGCTCCTGAAATGGTTCCTGTTCACTCTAAACTCTACCATAAAACTGTTGCTGTTTCTTGCTGTTTTTGTTGAAAATCCTCTTCTGTAATCCCTGCCTTTAAGAACTTGTGCGAACAGTCTGGATACTTCTAACTATCGGCTTATAAGTATTCTACCTCTTTATGGCAGCGTAATAGAATCTTTAATCATTTCTATTTTTGTATAAATTATTTAGACTTTTCGTATTTTTTGATGATATGAGTAAAGTATAATTAGAGAAAGATATAAAAATTTTAAGCAAAATGTATTCACTGAAACAGGAAAATTACAATACATCTTTTCATTTAGTTTGAAATTATGAACTTAATTCAAATTACATCATGGAAAGCAAAAAAGTTCTCTACGAAAATTTGAAGTGGCCATTTTCCTTTTGGAGGTGTTAAAATTAACAATCCATTGTTTAACAACATATTGTAGTAATTTTTTAGATCAGCTGTCAACTTGACCTGATTGAACTTTACCATAAGTAAGACTGTAGTAAATATTTGTGCTATCAGTATAAATAACAAGTTAAATACATATGACACGGGGAAGGTAGTTGATAAAAATTAGGAACAAAATAGATTCAAGGATAGAGAAGTCTTGGAGGACACAAGTATTAATGCCAAATAGATCTCGAAGAATATCCGTTCAAAAACTTTCATTTCGCGATTTGATATGAAAGACTGAATCAGATGAAAACTTTGCCCAACATGGGGTGCGATATTCTTGAAAAGGGTAATTTAATCCTGCTTTTATGTGAAATATTTTGTGGTCGAGCGTGCTAGATATATAAAGGGAAGCTGGTTGAATCCTTACCAAAAGGCACAACTTATTTATTAAGAATTTTGAATAAACGTCATTTACACTGTTTAAAATACAGAGGGGGATCTACTCAAATACATTGTATCCAATAAATATTATGTTATTTACACTATTTATATTTGTTGTTTGTAATACAACGTTTCGTTTGTTGTGGCCTCTGGGCTTCCTCAGGTGTCTGTCAATCCGAATAATCTACACGGAATTCTGAAACCCTTTCCTCAATCTACGGGGATTCTCTCTCCACTGCTAATGCCTACAGATATTAGGTTGGTGCAAAAATAATGACGTAATAATGTCGTTTTTGACGTATTTTGTAACGTCAGAAAACGACATTATTACGTCATTATTTTTGCACCAACCTAATATATAGTATAGTTCTTATGTTATTTAGTACTGTCACCCGTATCCACTGCGTGTAAGTACACAATGCCGGACACTGTGTAATTCAAATTCACAAACCAATGCTTTACCCACTGGGCCATGGCGTAAACTTAGACCTTTAAGCCTAACCTTGCTGCTGCTTGCAGTCATGTTTTGAATGATGTTGCGGTTCAAGACTTTTTGTTATTTGTCTTTCTTTATTAATGGCTCCCATATCGTATTTATTTCTATGCTAGGACTACTAAGAAAGTTTTCATGTGCGCTGATTCTTTCAGATTTCCAGCAAAGATGAGGACAATAGTCTGAATATAAATAGTATAAATAATGATAACTCCTCATCCCAGAAATTCAGACAAAAATACTATATTTATTGCTAAAAGAAATATATGTGTGTGTCTGTCTGTTTGTGTATGTGTGCGCGTGTGTATTATGTGTGCTTAGAAGCTTTGTCAAATTTGAAGTAATAAGTAGAAAAATATATTTGACAATGTTGATAACATCATAATATAAAATTGTTATGTAGTTCATTTTCTAAAAAGCCAAGTGAATAATTTACCCTTAAAAGTTTGTCATTTTTTATGCATTGGCCTTATTTGGATATTTATTCAATCTACAAACGTTACAGAATTTGCACAAATCACGTATTATTTGCAAGCAAATTTCTTTTTGCATTTATAAAACTAGTACAAATATTTTAGTATACATGACTTGTGGTAAACCCTATAGACATTAAGTAAGCATTTATTGTGCCATCTTGCATGCTGGTTACAAGCCGTATATAAAAGGTGTCTTATGTTAGTCTACACGTTCTTTAAGCTTTTCTTTATATAAACACGACTATACTAGATGTTGCTAGTATTAAAGAAATGGCATACAGACTGGCTGTATCTGGGTTGAACTTATTATGAATTAAATATGACAACATATATTTTTTTATATAATATAAAGAATTGTTTTAACCTGTTCTGTTGGTTTTCTGTATTTTTATTATTTTCTTCTTTCGTCTTTTTCTAATCTTTTTGTCCACAATACTGTACTTTAAAGAAAACCTATTTTCCACATTACTAAATCACTTCACGCGTTCTCATCTTTAAAATATTGTAGTAAAATGCAAAAATCTATATCAATGAATATATTATCCAACTGTTTTCAGCAGTAACGGTGATTAATGTTTACTAGAGCGCAAATACAACTTTCAATATTTTACAGACTGCAATATAATACCAATTCTCTTATATGGTAGTGAATACGAGGCAATTTCCTTCGAGATAAAGAGGAGATTTGAGATCATAGAGATGCGGTTCTACTAGGGAATTTAAAAAAAATACTATGGATGTGAGAAACGAAGAAGTTTTAAGTAAAATAAAAACAAAAAGGTACTTATAATTAGAATCAAAAAAGGATAGTTAACATTCCTGGGGAGCATAATGAGGAAAGAGTACTTGAAGAATTTGACACTCACAAGACTTATTGAAGCCAAGAAGTACAGAGGGAAACATAATGTAACCTGTCTATATTTCTGAGATGAGGTATTGTAGCTATTTGCACTATTTAAATTGTTCGGACTATTATCCAGTGGATAAAAGCGTTGGTTGAAGTAATCAATTGACTTCACCCAAAGAATTATGAGTTCAATACCTGGTAAACAATAACTTGGAGAGTTGAGTTACTAAAAGGAGATAATTGAAACTGAGATATCCAGAAAAAGGCATGACACGTGAAACTCGAGTAATCTGCCCCCGCGTACGAAATAAAGAGCTCAGTTCGAAATTACAGTGCATATCACCTGACGAAGGCCGGGGTGTACCACGGCCGAAATATGACAATAAAGATGAGAACAATAGTAGCAATTATCAAGTAACCTACCCAACAAACTTGTGTCAATGAATTGCAGTACACGAATGGGATAGATAATAAAATAACACATTGCTGATAACTCTAGAAATAAATAAGTCTAGCCATGATCACGCATTTCCTCAAGAGACATGTCACATAAAAGAAGAATATTGATTGATGTCCTATATATCGTTCAATGTTATTATACTTGTAAAATCTATCGATTCTTATCTTTTTTTTATGTGAAACACTAACTCGTCTAAGAAAGCGTTTCTTATAAGGCCAGATAAAAGGTTTTTAAATCGTTAGAAATCGTTATTTATTAGCTTTTAAGAAAATAACTAGTCTCACTTGACACCTTCCACTTATTATTCTGTTCGATAACCGTCCGTCAATTAAAATTTAAACCGACTGATACTGGACTCTAAGTTGAAGGTAAGTAAACACGCCTTTGTCATCAATTATTATTTTCTTCGGAGAATTTATTTGCTTAGGAAATATTTTCTTTTATGTAAGTGCCAGACAAGAGATATTTATTATGTCTTCAACTCATACACTCTTTTATTTGTGGTTCCGATAATCAAATACTGAAAGTAGGACAGAAACACCAGATCATAATGTACAACATTTGCTCGAACTATTACTTTTTCTTTGCATAAGAATAGCTCAGCTTCTCATGAATCAAGTTAAATACCCTATAATACCCTATAATATTTTGAAATCTTTCCTTAAAAATTCTTTATATGTCTTTCAAGAGAAAACATCCTTTGTGTCATTATTTAAATATTTATAATTATAATACAATGTGATATTTTCTTCTTTTTTGTTTGTAATAAATCGACTCATCTGCTGTTGAGTAATAATTAGTAATCTGGTTTCACTAACAAGTGATACATATTGCAACACGAAACATACTCTATATACAATGTTGAATAATCCATTTTGTCTCTGCCTATATTTCTGAGGTGAGGTACTCTAGATGTTTCAAATGGCCCAGTGGATAAAAGCGTCAGTTGAGGTAATCCAGTGATTTTACCCAAAGAGCCGCGAGCTTTATACCTGGCCACAGCTGAGGTGAACAAAAACTTCAAGGGTTGTTAAAGGGGAATAACTAAAATTGAGACTTCCAAAAGAGGTATGGCACATGGAGCTAGAACAATCTACCCCGATGGACGAAATAAAGGGTTTTGTTTGAAATTCCAATCACCTCAAGAAGGCCAGATCGTACAAATGTCGAAACGTAGTGAATATGACAACAAAGATGAGGGGAACGGTCCGAATAATGTAAATAGCATAAATAAATCATTTCGTCGTCTAACACATCGTTATTAGTGAATTTCTGCTCTGGGTTGCTGAAAGTTCATTGTCAGATCTACTCACTAGAATCTGAACAAATGACCCAATATCAGATTTTTTTTTTTTTTTTTGTAAAGACTTCTTTGTCACTGTTTACTTATTGATGAACTTACGTAGGTATATACACCAGGCTAGCTTCGAAAGTCTCTTTTATAATGTTAACCAAAGCAGAAGTGAGTGATAAGAAAATATGAGTGACAGTCTGGCAAAATAGCATCTGACATAAAAGTGTGTATGAAACAGTAATAATTGACATTCATAGATGTTTACTGAACGTTTACTGGTAATGGCTATCAGAATAGCTGTTTCCTTTGGCACTCATTCACCGAAGAGTGAGCGTTAGTACCGTTTGAAATTTTTTAAATCATCCTCTTTGATTAGTATTTTAAGAAAAATAGGTTTCTGTTATTGCTCTTTCCAGTGTTTTTTTCTTCCTAACCGTTTGTTCATGGCAGTGAAGAACGTCAACATGTTGATTGTATGAATACTTTCCCTTTCTAGTTATATGTGGTATCCATTTTAGTTGTTGCTAAGGAGAGCAAAAAGGTTGGATATGAGCCCAGCTATGCAGTCGGTTTATATCAGCATTGTCAACTGCCCACCTGTGCGACAAGGCCACATTTTGGAGAATCAAAGATGAAAGACAATTATTTTATTGATAACCTCATCCCTGCTATGAAAATCTACAAAATTATGTTTTGTAGCCGAAACTTGCTAGTTCATTGTTGAACATTTTCCGGAACATACTGCCAATGCTTGAAATATTAGGTTGGTGCAAAGATAATGACGTAATAATGTCGTTTTTTGACGTATTTTTTAACGTCAAAAAACGACATTATTACGTCATTATCTTTGCACCAACCTAATAGTTTAGATAAAATCCTATCCAAATGTCTCAATATTTTTTCTACCCTTTATTATATTTGCATCTTTGTGAAATCATCTTGCGGTCGTGTTATAATTTGTTTGCATCTTTAATTAGGTTCCTATTTTTAATAGATTCATAGTATTCTGCCTTTTTCTCACTGCTTCGAAGAACATCATCAGCCACTTCAAATATTTCCCTGCTGAACTAGCCTATTTTCTTTAGTTTCTTTTTTTTTATTGCTTATTAACATTTTCATTAAATCCATATTTGCGACATTTTTGAAGCTATATTTGTTCTTACTTTGCCAATGCAAGCAGATACATGTGTTCAAATTATTGAAGAAATATAAACCTCTCTAGAAAGTTAGAAACTAGTGATGCTCATCATCTGCGAACATAATCTCACCAAGTAGCTGAACAATGAAGAGTGCCAATTTTAAGTAAATAACCATGTATACATATATGCAATATGTATAATCTTTATATTCACAGTTGCATGTTTCGTGTCCATTCTAAATTTGTGTATTCCAAATGCATAATAAACTTTTTCATATTTACGTCCTGCAGTTATTTTTATTACCTATTCATAAAGGTGTCAATCAGAAATAGATTTTGATTCGAGATTTTATGTCAAAAGTTCTTAAAACTAAGCGTAAAATTTAAAATTTGTATATCACAGAATTTGCATATCATACTATATTGGCGGATTCTGAATAATTTCTTTTTAAGTCAAGTTATTTGAAAAACTCAATATATTTTGGTACATTTGGCAGTGATTGAGAAAAATACATTTATGTTTTGCTTTCTCTTTTCCAAAATAGTTTTTCCTTTCTTCACGTCAGAATATAAAGACGTCATTTATTCTCTTTGTTTAATTATCATGTTGATAGAAAGAAGCATTTAGATATTTTTCATTAGCTCTGTTTAAATATTCAACATTTTCCATATCTTTTGGTTTAAGGCTTGTCTTAGAGATTTTTTTTTTATTTCACTACAATAATGGCTGAGAAATAGAGAATAGTCAAACATTATCAGTGCGCTTTAATTATATAAGGTAATTTAACAGCACATTTATATGACGCACCAATGCTCACTTTATCGTTGATTCAAACAAATTTGCCCAGAAATTGATAGTATGTAAGTATATATTTTACAAGAGAGAATTTAAAAAATAACAAAGTATAAAGCTAAGAAAATTAATCGTTACCTTCCAGTCAGTAATTTCATTCCTTGTCACAATATTATTTGGCATAGTAATATTCGTTAAAATATGAAGTGAATAAGATAATTTCTGAAAATTGGAAATGCTGCCATGTTTGAAAACACAAATATAGAAAGCTCGTAATTTTCATCTTCTAATTTTCATCAAAAGTTATGACGCGAATCGACATGTTTTCGCACATACTCAATTTTTTTTTACAAATAAATGCTTCAAGAATTGAGGACATAGTGTAGCGTTTTAAGTGCAGTAACATATTTAAATTTCACTTTTTAGCGCAAGCATTTTGTTGTTCTTCTTTGTATCTTTTATAAACATATTTAGACAAATGTCACAAGAAATTAGATTTGATTTGAGCTCGAAACTTTAATTATCCAATGACAAAAAGTAAGAAAAGATGCAAAATTTAAAACAAAAAAGTAAACGTTTATTTTTTCATTTTATTTTTTGGAGGGATTTATTTCATCATTTTTTCTTTCATTTTCATCGATTATTTATAGACTTCTTCAGGAATAGGAAATATTTTTTGTATCATTAAAATATATAAGTTTTGCGCAAAACTCCTATGAAAAAGACGAATTTTTTTTTGCATGAATATCAATATATTCTTTTGAATTTTGGTGTCCGCAAAATAATAATATCACATTTTTATATTTCATTTAATAAATAATTTGTGAACATTTTATGAGTTCTTTAAAATTGAATATGTTTTGTTTATCTGCTTTTAAATTTAAATAAGTCTAAAGCTATCTGTATATACATTGATATTATATCATAGCATCAAGGAATCACCTCGGTTGCAGGCACGTTTCTGTCTGATGAGGCCAACGCGGAACAGGCATATACGGTCGCATCAGTTGCAACGGAAGGCTCGATGGCATAGCGTTGCAGTACTTTCTGCTCTGCCTCTTGTGCTTTAGAGCAGCCTTCCAACTATTTTCAAAGAAGAGACAACATGGTTTGCGACGAGAAGCCAGTCGTCACAGTTCCCAGCTAGGATGGACCATTGGTAATGGTCTATACTAGAGGCATCAAAGGATTTTTTCAGGCAATCTTTGAATCGCTTCTTTTGTGTCCACTTGCCGCGATAGCCAGTGGAGACCTCACCGGACAGTAAGATTTTAGGCAGGCAATGATTCTCCGTCCTGGAAAAATGTCCAGCCTAGCGTAGTTGTGACTTCAGTAGCATGGCCTCGATGCTGGCGATCTTCGCCTTTTCAAGAACTTCAATATTGGTGAGGAAGTCACTCCAGTGAATGTTAAGGATTGTGCGTAGGCAGCGCTGGTGGAACTGTTCGAGGAGTCCTAGATGTTGCCGGTAAGTGACCCACAACTCTGAGCCGTATAGGAACGTGGCGAAGACGTTAGCTCTTTACATTCTGTTCTTTGTGCTCTTTTTCAGGTGTCTATTGTGCCATACACGTTTGTACAATCTACCAAATGCAATGCTCACCCTTGTCAGTCTGTCGTCGAGCTCCGCCTCCGGTGTGTTGGTACATTCAAGATAGATAAAACGATGGACCGCCTTTAGCTCAGTCGAGCCAATAATGAGGTAGGGAGGGCGGTACTCATCCCGAATTGCAAGCTGGTGAAGTACCTCTGACGGTATCTGATGTAGAATCCGTCCCTGTCAAGATCTTTCGTGGCTTGTTTGAGCATCATGTTGAAGAAGATAGTAAATTGAGTTTGTGTCATGACGCAACACTTTACACCGTTGGGGATCGAGAAGGGCTCTGAGAGATCACTGTTGTGTCTAACTTGGCCACGTTCATTCTCATGCAACTAGATGGTTATGTTCAGAAACTTTGAAGGACAGCCGAGTTTCTGAATGATTTGCCATAATCCTCTTAATGCTTAATGCTTTTGTCAGATCAACAAACGCCACATACAACCCCTTGTTTTGCCCCCGACACTTCTCCTGCAGCTGCCAGAGAACAAACACCAGGCCTGCTTTGCTACTGTTGATTCTGAAGCCGCACTGACTCACTGGAAGTTTCTTTTCAGCGATAGCGGATACCAATCTGTTCAGCACAATCTTTGCAAGGATTTTTCCTGTAACGGAGAGCAGAGTAATCCCTCAGTAATTGGAGCAGTCAAATTTTTCCTCTTTCTTGTACAGGGCAATGATGACTGCATCGCGGAGATCTTGTGGTAGTTTTCCCTGCTTCCAGCAACAGAAAACCAATTCGTGGAGTTTCATATGCAACACCGAACTCTCATGTTTCCAGTTTTCAGGTGGGACTCCAATGAATCCTGCTGCTTTGTCACACTTCAGTTGCTTTATGGCTTTGATAATCTCTTCAGTGGTGGGCAACTCATCTAGTACCATTTTTATTGGTTGCTGGGGAATGCGAAGTATTGCTGGTTCCTGGACCAAGCACTGAAGAGGACCTGGAAAAGCTCCAACCAACGGATTAGGATAGACGCCTTGATTTTCGAGAGTCTTTAATAAAGGTAATGTGTCCCTCTAACCTACGTCCTAGATATGGCGAGGAAAGCGCAGCGACCTTTTAGAGAGTTCAGCCGCGAAAGATTTTCGCATCGAAGCAAATCTCAGTTACCGTAATGAGATGTATATCTACACACACACATGCACGCACACACATTATATATATATATATATATATATATATATATATATATATATATATATATATATATATATATATGGACATACATATGGGTGGTTATGTAGGGGTAAGTGTGGGACGCGATTATATTTCAAACGCAAGAATTGTATTGCTAACTTCGGAATAGAAAGCCTGTAGAGTACAAAATGAATAATCGAGGGCCGCCTTTAAAACCGCATTCATTATCCTATAATTGGTATGATTTTGAATAATATCTCATAGTTGTGGAGTAAAACTTGCTACCGTTTCAGCGACCAACTATGACTACGGTGCTTATTTTCTTCTGTTTCCCATTCATATTATCGTTTTATATTTGTTATTTGAACATGAATTAAATCGACTTTTCTTTTTTTTATTTCATGCGTTGATGTTTTTTCATGTAGGTAAGTAAAACTGGATTTTAGATTCCTCATGTTTGTTTTGCATGAATTATGAATAATTTAAAATAAGGTGCTTGCATGATAAGCAATATACACAAATCTTTCTGAATTATATTTTTTTCCTTTTGTTATGTGCAATATCATTTATTTCCCTAACTTTTCCTTTATCGCATGCTAACTTTATTTTTCTATTCTCCTTTTAAACGTTTTTTTGTATTTTCCTTTCTATATATTTCTCTCTTATGTTCCCAATCTTTAGATTTTTTTTAAAATTTTATCATGTCTCCTTTTATTGTTCGCCTTTTCTCATGTTCATGTAATTCTTCTTAATATTGTCTTTTCTCATTTCAAATCTATGTTCAATTGCATGTTTAAGTTTTTGTTTCTTTCGTTTACTATCTAGGGATATATATATATATATGTCGTTTTTACTCAAATTTTCTTTTTTATCTAATTTGTCTTTTTATTCTTCTTTATATGGAATAATTCAACATTATTTCATTATTTTTCTTTCTTATCTTTCCTTTTATTTTCTCATTTCTTGCATGTTTATCTACTTGAACGTTTTCTTTTTCAATATTCCATAGTCCATTATTTTCAATACCTCAGATCCTATTCTTTTTCAATACACCATATACTATTCTTTTTCAATACACCATATACTATTCTTTTTCAATACCTCCTCTCCTATTCTTTTTCAATAACTTATATCCTATTTTTCTTCCGCTTACTTTGTTCAATAGATAAAAATCTTAAAACTATATTCTTATATTTCCCTATCGTTTCAATACGTAGGAATATAAAGGTCAAAATATGGATATATTTTGACCTTTATATTTCTACTTTGTGTTTTTCGTATTCTTCGTCGTGTACAATAGACAATGTTATGAAGAATAAAAATCTTAACGAAATTGTTTGTTGGATAAAATTTTCTTTTCATAATCAGATAAAATATCGCCATTAAATTTAAATAGAATTAAATAAATCTATCAAATCCCGTTTGAATTTACCTGATTTGTTTAATCACTAGATTTCTTTCTGAGAAGGTTTTTGACAGAAACATTTTAAATGGTTTTCTCTAATTCAAGCTTGTCTGATTAAAATAAGGATTAAGTAAAAATGGAAACAAATTGTTCGCATAGATTTTCATTTTAATATCGAAATATTCTTCGTCTTGTTATTTGTTTGCATTTTAATATTTTCTTAAACCATTTCTGTCAGATAATTTTTATTAATTTAGCTTTCACTTTTTTTATAATTTTTGTTTGTATTTTTTATTATTGTCGGTTAGATTACTCATATTTTCTGTTGAAAAATTGTCTTTAAGGAAATTTCTTTTTAAAGATTTTTAAAAATTTTCTTGTAATTTTATAAATAATTTGTTCATTTCATATATAATTTGTTTTGCACACAAAAATTTTGAATTCCTTCTGCCTTCTTTTACTTTATTTCCCTTATTAATTTCCTATTTTACTTATATTACATCTTTTTTATAAGGAAGCAGTGCCTTTTATTATCGATTAACCTATTTGACATTTGTTTCAATGTAGCTTTATTTTGATTGAGCAGCCATGATTTCTAATCTCTTCAACTGTAAAATCTTCATTTAAAAATTTAAAATCTACTAACACTCACTTATTTTGTCACTATGATGGAAGTCTATCGTTAAACCGATTTTTAAAATTTAAGATTTAAAATTATTAATGTTATTATATGATTCAGGTGCCTAATTTAACTAATTTATCCTCATACGTGAACGAGAATCTGAAACTCGTACTGAGCTGTGTCAGAAAAATCTGTTCTTTTTTTCAAAAACGCGTAATATAAATAATTATAGTTATGACATTTTTTATGAAATTTTAATATTTAGTCTTTGTGACAAATAATAATTCTTGTTTCGAAACAGAAAACAAGTAAAATATCTTTGAAAAGAGTTATTCATTAACATTCCAAAGTTTGAGTCTTCAAATTACCAAAGAGAAATTGACAACTTAAACTAAATTATATTTGGGAACTAAACACACTTCTTGTTTCTTGTTGCTTTAAGTTACAGAACACTTTACCATTCCTGTCTATCGCTAGATAGGTTAATCGCCGCGTTTTCTCAGCTTCCATTGCTTTTACTAAAGTCTTGTGGGTGCTAAATTCACTTAGCTCACTTCTCCCATTATGTATCCCAGAAATTCTAATTGTCACTGATTGTAATTATGAGCTTCTTTGCTTCAAACTTCCACGTTTATTACACGTTCTTTCCATGGAATTTTTAACATTCGTTGATAGAATGTGAATCTGTTGTTTCAAGTTTTTCATCATCTGTGAAATGATTCTCCAGTATTCACTGCCACGTATATTAGATATATAAGATTTCAGAACTATTTTCCTTGTTTCTAGCGGTATTTCCATCTGTCTTAATATATTACTTAGTTTCTAGAATATATCTCTCACTTATTGTTTTCTATTATTCCATTGTATAAGAGTTTCTCTTCTGAATTTGTCACCAATACAATGTCATCCGTGAATCTTATGTTGTTTACCGATAAGAAAGCCTCATAGGTCTTCTAGTTTTCTAAGTATATTGTCAGTGAAGAGACACGTCCTTGTCTTACCCCTCTTTCTATTTTAGCGTTTTCAATTAACTCTTTCACTAGCTGCATACAAGTTACTTGAATAGCTTTCCCGTGTACCTCAATCTCTTCTAATATTTCAAAGTCTTTGTGTTGTGCCATATCAAATGCCTTTCTCTAATCTAGGAAATATAAGTTTAGGTTTGCGTAATTTGTATTTCTAGATATATTACCAATATCATAATGTTAGCATTTCTTGTTTCACTGCCTTGAACAGAGCTACAGCATTATGTCCCCATTTTCAGTCTAATCCCGCTAAAGGCTTATATCCGTTAGAATAGTAATTATTTCTTTAGCCACTCGTTAAGATGAGGGCTTGCATTTATTTTCTCATGACTTCTCTGGCATTGCTTCGAGGAAATATCTACCGAGATTTTTCATTATTTCCCCGCTCTCATATACTACATTTAATATTTCAGTAATCCTATCGTTCCCAAAATCAAAGGCTGGTGTCATCTTTAGAACAATCTGATCCGATCCTGCGGCTTTTGTTTTTGTTCACCTTGACCAATAACGATCTTACTTCAGGTTGTAATACTACAGATACTTCCATATTTTTCTGTTTTGTAGATTAAACTTCTGTCTGTCATGGAAAGTTCGCCTATGTATTCACTTCATCTTTTTAATATTTTTTGTTTATCATGAGAGATACATTTTAGATTTTATGTATCCTTTTGAAGAGTACATATTCTGTCCTGCTATTTCTCTCATCGATTTTATTCTTACCTCCAATGTTCCATAGTGTTTCTATCTCTGCACATTTCTCATTGAGTCATTCATCTTTTGCTTATTTACATTTATCCCTAATGTCTTATATTCACTCTCATTCATTTTTATTATCTGATTCTAATTTTCATTAATTTGAAAAATTTCTCTGTTATCCACTGTTCTTCTGTCTCTTTTCCTTCGGAATTTTTTTTTTCCGAAGTTGTTAGTGCTTCTATTAAGTCGTTCCATACTGAGTTAAAAACCTCTTATAATCTTTTATATTTTATACTAAATACACTAGCATAGATTTCTACCAATTTTTCGTCCTAGTATGTGTGGTATTGTAATTTTCGCGTTGCTTTAAATTTCTAATTTTATATTTAGTTTGCTGATGACGAGGGGTGTATACACCCGCTGCCAAATATTTTTAGTGTGTAGAACGCCATTTCTCGGTCTTTTACTAACTGTTAAGTAGTCTGGTTATGTATGCTTCTAGACTTTTTCACATCCGCAAAAGATTTTAGCTGTTTCGGAAACCAAGTGTTAGTTATTACTTTGCACAATGGACCAAGTTTTCTTTCTGTGCCTTATACCATCCAAATCCATATCTAACAACTATTTCCTTCTCTTTTTCATTTCTTTCACTTAACTTCCACATGATTATAAAAAAAATTCTGTTTATCGTGTTCAGTTTTTGGTCTTATCTAGTATTTTGCAAAATGTATCTATTTTTTCTTTGAATTGTGTATTAACTGCAATAATAATTCTTTAATTCCTTTACTTTTAATTTCACTAACAGAACTGTCCGAAAATTGCTAGTGTCCCAGGATACATTTCCTCTTGTCTTTATCTGATATTAATCTTACACCTCTCTCTCATTTCTCTCTCCGTCAGCATATATGATTCCGTGTTCATCACTTATAAACCCCGTATTATTTTTTCAGCTACATTCATATACCCACTTTCCATTTACCGACAGTTTTCAAATTCCTTATTAGTAGTTATCTCCTAACATTCTTTTCCCTTATTACGCTAGATTTAGAAAAAGATTTTTGTATTAAATTTTTGTTCTTCTTACTTCGTACATGTTTTATATCTTTTTCTCGAACAGTTTAAAGATGTGACAATCTTGATTAGTAGTCACTGGAAAGATGTAATTCACATTATGGAATATTTGTAGAATTCATATGTTTCGAAAAAAACATGTACATGTAAAGTATAATCATGCTTAAAGCGAGGTATATTGAGTAGCAGATGGTTTGATAGAGAAATGAAATTACTTGGTTTAACAGAAACCATTCATATAATTTAATAAACTTAATTACATTATTGATGCTTGCCTTTCAGCAGGTTTTCTCAAATTTCTTAAAGCCTTCTACTTGACAATTACATTAAAAATTTAACGAAGAGAATTAAGCACGAGAAAAAAATAATGACTTCTTTTACATTTTCATCTCTATACTGAAGAATATTGGTCTTCGAATTATGTTTACTCTAGGTTTTCTCAGTTTAATTCTTTGATTTAACAAAAAAGATATGTATTATCTGTGAAGAATTATATATTATTATATGTATTATCTCTTAATATTTATATAAAGGATGTTGATTTACTTGCGCAAAGTTATTTCTGTGGTCATTTGTACGTGAAGAAATGAAGTAAATGTTTTTTGTATTATTTATATGTTTGATTTTTAAAAAAGCAGTGTTGGATATTCATATTAGATCATTAGGGATAGAAGTGCTTCACAGATAAACCCTTTTTAGTAAATAGCACACACACACACACACACATATATATATATATATATATATATATATATATATATATATATATATATATATATATATACTGGTATCTAAAAATGAATATGAAAATCTTATGAATACGCCATGAAAGCTACACTTTCGGCATGAAGTGCATTTACCCATGTAACTATGTTCTTACTGATCCGATTTATGCTCCAAACTATATAGTTTGTTTACACCTTATAATAGTTGACGAAAAAACCTTAAATTGTCTTGACAAAATAGATGAAGTAGAAACTATTTAGCAAATGAATAATTACAATGCTTTACCGAAGAAAAACGGACAGCTTAGGGTTAATATATTTTGATGTTCATGTACGGCAATGTGAAAGAATATAGAATAAGCGAAGGATAAAAGGATATAAAAGTATTTCCCTTTAGCTTGCGTTATGCCACATCCTAGCATATTGTCATACATGTTTAGGAAGAATTATTTGATTTGTATGAAGCTATTTCAATTTTCTGTAAAAGTGTATCATTTTAGTCCCAAAAACGAACACTAAATTTATCTACTGCCGGCATCTAGTTAATCTGAAAGATTTAACTTTAGATAAGACACAAATCCAAAGAAAAATATTTCTTTCACTTCCCGTTCCATATCCAAAGAGATTTGCGTTGCAGTTTTCGCTCAAATTCTCTTTGCATCTTTTTAAAGTTGTTTTCCTCATTATTTGTTCTCTTCTGCATATTTACTCAGTTTCGATTGGTTCTGGGTCACATGGATAACACACAGTAAATTTTCCTTGTGCTAATCTTTCAAGTGGAAAGATCATACTGCCTTGACATTCAGTATTCAAAATCCCGGCTTTTACCTTGGCTCGACTGTCGGAGAAAAATATTTCCTTCTCTCTTTGCCTGCCTTTTCTTCCTTTTTTTCTTTTGGTCTACCGTTTCTTTTATATTTTAAATGCTTTCGATATCTCCACAAATACAATCTTGATTTGATCAGACATATCTATATATCTATAGTCACTTCCTATCAGTTTACTCCGATTAATTCCTAACTATCAATCTATCTTCATTGAGAATTGTTTTAGTACTCTGTAATCTTTCAGCTTTGGTAGATACGTAGATATCGATTTGTTTATCCGCCACTACAAGTTAGTGTTCAATCCGTGGTTAAAGCGGGACTTTAAAAGCAATCTTCTGTGGTAGGCACAACACAATTTTGTGAAGACGAAGAAACACTGAAATAATTTAAGCAAAGTTAAACGATGCTAGAAGATGATATCTGTAAGTGACAGCTATAAACGCCGATTTTCATATTAGGTATCTCCCATTAAAGGTTTGGCACAATATAAGTATCTACCGCGATCATTTACTAGATTAAATCAACACGATAAAATTAAAAAAAAATATTTATGTTTTGTGGCTAAGATTGTAAACGTAAAATTCTGTCTCCACTACCTACCATCATGGATAAGTTCTATCCGGAATACTCTCTAGAAAAACATCCCCTGTTCTTCTCTTCACTCGTTCAATCTGTCTCTTACGGATAAAATTGTTGATTTTGTTAAAAGATTACGTTGGAAAGCACATTTTTATATAAACCCCTCCGAAATACCAAATCACAAACACGAAACCTGCAATCTAACCCCCTCCCCGCAAAAAAACTCCACCTTCCTGAAAACCTCTGGATCCTTTTGAAAAAGACTTAAAATCAGCAAGCAGTCCAACCAATTTCAACAAAAATTAAACCAGGACATAAAAACTGTTAAAAACTTCAATGACATTTGGGTTAGAGCTGATAAATCTAAAAACATTTATAAATGTAACCCCCGCACTACCATAAAATTCTCTCAGAAAAAATTACTGAAACATATAAAAGAGATAGATATAACACTAGGATCTCCGTGATTGACAATGAGACTGGTAAGTTAGCTAATAATTCTAATATTGCGGATAGAATGGGGGAGATCCATACCAAAGATGTCTATATTTTATTTAAGGACCTCAAACTTAACTTCACTTATAATATAAATCCTACTAAAACCGAACTAGGTCTAATCTCAAAAGATATAATTTAGAAAATAACCGATAAACTATTAATTATAACCTATACTAACCTTTGGAAGGATTCTTTAGATACTATCAAATGGTTCACCAATATGACTGATAGAGAAAGAAGAACCTTTATTAAGCTTGATATAATAGACTTGTATTCCTCTATCTCCAGAGACCTCTTAGTTGATTGTATCAACTTTGCGAAAAAAAAACATATGGATATAATGGATGATGATTCATATTAATTAATATAATGGATGATGATTCATATTAATTGCGAGGAAATCATTGTTAGCACTTAACGATTTTACCTGGATTAAGTGCCTTAATGGCGATTTTGATGTCCCCATGGGAGCATATGAATCAGCCCAGGTTCCTGATCTAGCTTGTTTTTATATTTTAAATATACTTAGTAGAATTGTAGAACCGACACTAGGAGGCCTATATAGAGATGATAAACTCATTTTCGTTCCCAATTGCAATGATCCACTATGAAGTTACAGAAGTAAATAAATAGGGCCTTAAATTGCTAATGTTTAGGAATGAGATTGCTTCTAGTCTAACAGTAGATTATCTAGATAGCACCTTTAACCTTAATAATAATACCTTTAAACATTCCCATAAAGAGCATGAAACCCATAACTATATTAATGTTGATTCCCTATGCTATTGTGAAACAGATACCTATTAATGTCGGCAGTAAAATTAGTAAACTTTTGTTTAACATAAATATCTTTAATAAAAATAAAGAGTTGTATGAAAATGTTCTCCATAAAAGTGGCTTTAAAAATAAACTATCCTACTTAACCCACATAAGTAACACTGAAGTATCTAAAATAGTAGGTTTTAGGCATAGAAATAGAAACGGTATATGGTTCAACCCGCCGCCACTTCTGTAAACTATCTAATACTAATATCTGACATTTTCTGATTAAACTTTTTCACAAAAACAACCCTCTAAGTAAGATCTTTAATAGGAAAACGATCAAAATAAGCTATTCCTGCACCAATAACATGTATAGAATCATCAATTCTTATAATAACTACATCTTAAGTAAATTCCATTGAAATGACAAAAAACCTTATATGTAACCCCCCTTGTAATTGTAGAAATAGTGAAAATTGTTCACTTGAAGGAAAATGCAAATCTACTAAGGTGATATACCAAGCAACCATTTACCCCAAAGAAAATAGGTTAAAACACAATGTTTACATTGGAATTTCCGCGAGGGAATGGAAACAAAGACTTTACAACAATAGGCACTTTTTTACCAACCCAAAATTAAAATATCAGACAGCTCTTTCCAAAAATTTTGGGAATTGAGGGAGAAAGGTCTGAACACTCAAATTGACTGGAAAATTATAGTTTACGCTCATACCCCTAGTAGTCTTAAGAATAGGTGCGACCTTTATTGAAAAAAGAAAAAATTAAAATAATAAAATTCAATAGTCAAGGCAAACCATTAAATCAGAGGAATGGATTAGTTTTAAAATATCGTCATAGAAGTAGGTTTATTACTTTTGATCTTACTTTATTTTTTAATTATCTAACCCTTCTAATGTTAAACATATTACTATAGTCATTTCTATATTTTGCCTTCTATCTTCTAACCTTCCACTACTTTATAAACTCCCTTTTTCTTTGATTACTTAATTCTTTGTCTTTTTATTTTTTTTAAACTTTTTTTAATATATTACTGAGTATGGTTTGTATTCTTAATAATTTAATTTACCCTTAAAATTTTAAGTGGCTAATATAATTATTTTTACTTTTATTCATTAATTTTTAATATATTCTTTCTTAATATAAACTATTTAAAAACGATTTGTGATTAATCTTATTATATCTTATTTGTAAGCATATTTTGGTATTTTTGTGGTATTAATATAATTAATAATTTATTGTGGTATTAATATAATTAATAATTAAAAATTTCATTTTATAAAACTCCTTTTTTGAGCCATCATTTAGTTTTACGTCATTTTTCTTATAACCCCAATTTGTGGTTTTAATCTGGGTTGAATTTGTTAAGCTTCTTTCCTTTAAAAGATAATTTCCACCCTCCCTTTACCACCACTCGGACAGTCTGTCTTGTCTGCTGTGTCATGGGTTGATTCTGCATCAATTTTTCAACTGCTGCCTTTGTTAAATATTAAATTTAGATCTCTTGTTCCGACACTGAATAGAGTCTACCGTCTGAGTTAAATAAACCTGACGCATTCGGCTTTAGTTGAAATAGTCTATACTCATGAGTTAATTTTTAATTTCTCTGTTATTTAATACATATATATATACACACACACACACACACGAAGGGTACCTATTAAGTAACTATCCATATTGAACGGTAGAACAAATATATTATGTACTTATCCAACGAAAAAGTAATGCTAACATATATTTTATTTTTGCTGTTGCCTAACAGCAGAAAATAGGACAGAACCGGAGAAATACTAACGTTTGTTACATTCTTTCTATAATATCATTCTCTTGCTAAGTTTTCTTCCTATACAAAGTACAACAGCGATTGTTTTAATATCGTTTTCATGGAAAGGAAGAAAAACTAAATGCATACGATTGTTGACTTTTTATCACTTAATAAATCTGCGTCCATCAACAAAATAGAATGAGAATAAATAGAACAGCATAAGAAAAAAATACATACAATAGAATGAAACCAAACAATGAAACAAGTGAATAAAAATAATCCCAATATAGAAAGATACTCTGAAAATATCAATGAATGTGAGCAAACTTCGTTCATCTGGTAGATATCTCTAATACTCAGAATTAATTTTAAAGTCGAATGTAATTACAATCGTGGTGCTAATTTATAGATTCTATAAATTATATATATATATATATATATATATATATATATATATATATATATATATATAAGATACATATATATATATATATATATATAAGATACATATATATATATATATATATATATATATATATATAAGATACATATATATATATATATATATATATATAAGATACATATATATATATATATATATATATATATATATATATATATATATATATATATATATATATATATCGTAACTATACATCTACAGTTGAGCAACAGCAGAACTGACACATCCGGGGACAGCATAAATAAAGCAAAAGAATGACAAGAAATCTGACAGAAGAATTAACTGTGAACTCATTTTATCTTGCAATTTACAGGCGCTGTAATGCAGATGCACTCGTGAACCAGAGTTTAGTTTGTATGTAAATACTATAGTCACAATTGGATAGACGACTGAGAGCAGTCTGCTGACAAGAAAGCATTTAGGGAGTTTTAGAAAATGTCTGACTTTCATTGATAGGTAAGTTCATGTTACCCATGATATTTCCTCTCTTGCACGCAAGAAAAATCCATTAGAGACAATATACGGTCTGACAATTTACGTTTAGCCATATAATCATTTTATTACCCTTTACACATAAAGTAAATTTCGATCTAAAAATTTATTCTGACGAAGATTTCCTAACTTTCTGAAAAAGTAAGACTTAAAACAGTATTTAGAACAGAAAAGTATTTTAGATGAAAAGTTTTCCATTGCATGATGTATGCCATATGTGTTTTCAATATGTATAAAATATTTCATAGTATTTCTTATAAACAAAAAATATAGATTGTGTTCGGATGCCGTACAAGTAGCGTTCAAGTCTTGTGTTAATCATTTCACCTCAAGATTGGCAATAAAGTCACTAAGACTCAAACGGTTATAGAGAATATGAGAAAAAACTCGTAAAGAGAGGGAAAAATAAAAGAATAGGAATCAAGATGACCGAAGATAACAAGTGACATTGGGTATGTTTTGTATACTAATTTTCAAGTATTTTCTTGAAGGAATGCCTTAAATAAATCATATTGTTTTCTTATAAGACATCATTTCTATTATGATTTTTATAAACAAGTTTAAATCTAAATAAAGAAATAACTACTAAAAGTTAAAGCGTCAGTATATAATTATTTCTTTTATAATAGAAAAAACTAAAAGCATTTAACTTGATGGAATATTATTTAAGAAAAAAAAGAAAGCGATCGAATTTTCTCGTAACTCTAAAACTCAAAACATTTCATATTCTAGACACAGCATTGATAAATTAACTAAGTTGTCAATTTCAAATTTGTTAACGAAATAGAAATAAAAAATACATGAACCAAATCTTTGACAAATCTTTCTTATTTTCTATGTCTAGAAATACAGCTACAATGAAAACATCTACTTTATGATTAAATTTTAGGTGTGGGGAATAATTTTGTCTGCTAACTTTTCTTTCGGCTTAAAGTTTTTCAATTTTTTTTTTATTTTTTTTTTATTTTTTGTACAAATTTATTTCTGAAAATTATCAAATTCTGCGATGATTCAGTTAACAATAAATGGAAACATCAGTAAATGGAATTATCAGACAGAATTCGAATTCTAGTTGAGAAAAGTTGAGTTCATTTAACATTAATGACCTTCGAAAAAGAATGAATACCTCTCTTTTGTAAGGTATAGGTTAAATGGAAGGATGTAAACGGTAGCCAACCAAGGCTAGACGACAGCGTCGGTTAGCAACCATTCTAAGAGAATACCAACTACGAAATCAAAAGTGTGAAAAAGGCAAGAGAAAACCACTTTACAGTGCATTCCAACATTTTATGCAAGTCATACTTTTGGCAAAATACTGACATGCACAAATTTGTCATATATATGCGAAAGAAAAAACAACTGACAGCCATACTGACAGCTAACTAATTTCGTTGTTGCCGTTTAAATTTTTAAATGCATAAAGTATATTTCGTCACTGATGAGAAGACAAAAATTGTTAAGATGCTTCGTAATTATTAAACAACATTAGAAATTGTTAAATATCTTGTCAGAGAAAAACAAAGAAATATATTAGACACCCGGTTGCATAGAGTGTACGACTGTACAAACGAAACATAGTAATATTCGATTTTCATTCGAAAACAACAACTAGAAAATTGAGACGCACAAGCACACATTCAAGTGTTATAAAGTGTTATGGAATCCAGATGTGTCTAAAATATAGCAATGTTGCACACTGAAATGTTTCCTAATCATTTCAACAAACACTTCCTCATCTTGTCAACTGGGCCAAACCATGTAAGAAACTGTAATTCAATGTGCTATTCACGAACCATGGTAGAACGACATTGGACTGTCAATCAGATGGAGAGACGACTGTTTCCAGGATTAGAAACCTTAGTTACCTTGACTGATGCGTTAGCAATGATATGGCGGGTTTACTTTTAGAAAGGTAATCACCCGTAATGAATTAGTTGGTCCATCGAATTTGGAAGATAGTGATGAAATTACCTTTTTCGAGTATTCTGAATTGTAAAATATGAGAGAATGCCACTCAACCGAAAAGACATTTTCGTGTACGAAAATATTCTCGCATCTGCTTCTTGTGCAAAATTAAGGTTTGTCAGAATCTAAACCCAATCTAGAACTTTGAAGCATGTTTGTGAAAGCGGTACGCAATTTCAATCTAAAAATGAAATTGGGAAAACAGTATCATATGTCTGCAAAACGAGTATCTTCAACTTCTGTTGACAGGAGACTGTCTCAGTAGAAAAAATGGAAATTATATCAATAAATAATACTGTTTGAGTTTTGTACCTTTCTTTTTATAAAAAATTCTGAATGTAATTTCTTTGAATAAATTACTATTTAAAAAATAATTTACGATTTATAATATTAAATGTAAAAAATAATTTACAATTTATATTTTCAACTTAAATATTCTAGAATAAAGTTAAATTTCTATAAATTTATTCTAGAATAGATTGTAGACTCTTCTATTGGCGTTTAGATACACAGCTTCGCTACACCACATGTGTTTTACGTGGTTGATTTACTAACCCCAATCCTGACGGTTTCTTTGGGGATTTTTTATTTTTTTTATTTTTATTTTACTTCACCTAACCTGTTTATCAACAAAAGCTGGAGATAACGAATACTCTTTTTTTTTCCTCATACTGTCTTGAGGGTGAGGAAATTGCTTCATACCTTTCCAAATGAGAATTCGAACACAGTGATCTCAGATGAAATAGAAACTTGTCACGCCTAACAGCCCCACGTTAGGATACCTCAACAATAACTTTAATATAATCATTTTAATGTAATACCAATCCCTGGGATTTTGTTTATTAAATATCATGCACATAGAAATTCATAATGGATTTGATTTCAAAATTATTTTCATTAAATTTCTATTGTAAATTGATTGCCAAATAATCTTTATACATCATTTCGATAGCATTTCATTTCAAATTAATTTCATGTTTTATTCGTTTAAAACCATTGCAATCGGCTTATACATGAATGTCCAAAGCAGTGAAATTTTGTTGTAACTTTAATTACTATGAAGTAAAGTTTTCATCAAATTGTTTTTGAAAAACAGAACTAGTTTCAAAGTGTCTCTGTACTTCAATCTCTACAAAATTTGAAGATCCTCTTTATGATATTAAATATATTTTATTAAATTAAAAATCATTTGCAATACATTTATATTTTGAGAGTTATCTGATATGCATTTTGAGAGTGGAATATTTATACTGTATTCCTTATATTAAATTATTTTTTGACATTTAGCAAGAAGCAGATGTGAGTTTTGTTTTCTACTTTTTAAACTGAATTTAAAAACAAAATCGGTTACTTTATTGTGTTTATTAATATTGAATGGTTTTAATGTTATTTCAAATCGAACTTTGAATATTTTGCAAAAAATACTCTCCAAAATATTTTAATGCATTCTACTGTAATGCTTAAAAATAAAAATACCTGAAGCATAGTTACATTAAGTAGTTAAGCACACAAACACATATGAGTTTCGGTGCAAACCTTGTGGTGCTTAGTGTCAGAAAATGATTAATGGTTTTATAGGAATAATAATTCAAGTTTCGAAGATTTAATGCAAAACTCAAATATCGCATGCGACGTTTCCGGACATGTCACTTATTTGACATGAATTAAATAAATAGATTTTTGCCATCTTACAACATTATACAATGCACATACAGGCATATGCAATTATATATATATATATATATATATATATATATATATATATATATGCAAACTTATAATCTCATACAAATTTTATAGTTTGTATACGTAGATTCTTATTATATATTAGATTACACAAACACATACACACATATACATATATATATATATATATATATATATATATATATATATATATATATATATATATATGTATATATATATATATAATTTGACACAAAATATGTGTACATACATTTTTATATTTTTCAAATTCTTATATACAGAGAACAGAATGTATACTTTATTTTCACCATGACGTATGATAACGTAACATGTCGTAAGTAACGTTAATTTGTAACTGTTTTTATATGTGAAGATGTAATGCATCCTGCTTCTGTGTCTGATTTTTGACAAAAAATATAGCGTAGAATATCTAGTAATTATCCTAAAAATTAATTTTTTTTATTAACACTAAATACTGATATACTGAAAAGAATATCAAAATGTGTTACATTTACAAAACAAAATGCAAAATCTGCATGATCCTTTAATAAACAAAATCAGTATATCTTTTCTATCGATCTACATCATAATACTATTGGAAAAATACATTTATGTTATGTTGGTCGTAAATGTTGCAATTGTTTGAAACTTATAGATGCGTATAGATACCTACTTATATATATATATATATATATATATATATATATATATATATATATATATATATATATATATATATATATATATATCAGTATGATGCCATGAATGTTGAGTTTAACTGATTGATCATAGTTGTGAGGAAATGCGAAAGGTGTATTATAATCAGGATAGTACATGCTTTCAATCAAAAAGAAAAGTGATCCACGACATTTTTTTCTGAAAAGACACTAACTGAAATCATTGTATATTGATTGCATAATAATTTATAACAAGAATTGATGTAATTACCGAGTAACAGCCTGTTTCGCTATATGAACAAAAAAATTTTGTTTCTCATCACTATAGGTTAATATAGAAATGTCGTCAGACAAACAGCTCAACATTTCTTTTGGCTATTGCAATGTTACATTTTGGTTTATTGATTTGAAATGTATGCGTTTTAATGTGATGGTTAACGGAACCCGGTAAGAGAAATAGGCGAGCCGAGTTCAAATTCCGTTCTAGTACATTGCATTTGCGTTCGCACAAATACCTTTGGGAAAGGTACAAATCAAATGAGAGATTCATAAAAGATTGAAGTTCAAATACAGTAGATTCGACCTTGCTAACCGAACGCTCCTCTGTGGCCAAATCGGTTAAAGGCACGTCAAGCTAAATGATGGTTCTGTATAGGATATAGGTTCGAATCCTGTCAGAGGACGAATATTTGTGAAAATTTCTCGGACATTCAGGCCGGTAAATATTGTTTAATACTGTTTATTATAAACAGAGCATTTACTTAAATATTTGTATCTATAAAAAGAATGTATAAACATAATATGTCTTAATATATATATATGTGTGTGTGTAGCATTGCCTATAGTTTACTTTAGCTTTATTACATAGAAAGTATTTCTAAGTTTTCAGCAGGTGTTCAGTGCTTTAAAATCGACATTTCTTAATAGAATTACTAAAACCTCATGTGACACTTATGACTGTAGAAAATATTTATGTGCTTGATTTTTGAGTGGGTGTGGGTGTGGGTGTTTTTTTTTATTTTTTCACGTATTGCATGTCCCATAACCTCTGAGTTTTTTCTTGTCACCAAGATATTTATTTTTATATATAAATGTTCAAATAAAAATGTGTTTTTTCAATCCAATTTACTCGCCAAATTTCGTTAAAATACCCGAATATTTGGTGGGGTGGGGCCTCGTCAGAAGGGTAGCGATTCTATTTAAGTATTTGAATGTCAAATCAAATTACAATTTTTGGTTCTTCTCAGAATTTGGCGATAATGAAGATTGAATGAATTGAAAAGTTAGCAGTGTAAAGTTAGCAGTCAACAGAGAGAAAGCAAGCAAATGTGTCAGAAAGAATTTAGGAAAAGGATGAATTAAATAAAGTATTAAAAATAGAAAGAAAAACAAAGTAGTAAGGGAAAAAGAAAAAAGCCTGGTAATTTTTTTCAGGTTTAGGAAGAGAAATAATTTAAAAAATGTATTTGAAAAGCAATAGAAGCAAATTATGAAAATTAGGTAATCCCCTTTCCCTGGCATCTTAAAGCTTTGTAACTGTCAACGACATCAGCCTGCTAAAAAAGGAAGAAAGTCTTGATGGGTTGAATATAGCAATGGCAACCTACCAATTAATCAACTAAGCCCGAGGCCATGCAGTATTGGTAACTCTCTTAAAGGTAAAAAAAAAAAATATTCGAGTTTTTAATATTTTTCCTGATTACTTGTTATTTGCCGACACTTTCGATGATAATGTGAAGAAAACAGAATATATAAAACATAAAAACATGTAAAACTATAAGATATAAAGTAAAAATGTTTCCTTCGCCAATTAGTTAAATGATGGCGAACGATCATTTTTATTGACTTTTTATCGTTTCTTAAACCAGAGTTAATGTTTTTCACCAATTTATGTCACTATCAAATGAAATATTTTTAATCAGCAGCTCTAGTTTCTTTTCCGTTCTGTATAATATGTCTAATTAGTCGACATATAAGACTTGTAGTAAGTAATGCCTGACCATATGAATGGATATAAGTTTGATATATTGATACTTAAAAGTGTTTGTCTCTATGAATTTCTGCATTCGCTGACATTTGCTGCTGAAGACGATGGTAATTTTCTTCATACATTGACCGAAATGTGTTAATATTATTGGGTGAATCAAAAATATATTGGTTTTTAAGTCAACTTGAAACTTACATATTTTTCTACCAATGGTGTCTTTTGATCAGAGAGCTTCCAAACACATTATTTATAATTTCCTTTGGTTTTTAAAGAACTCTAACAGATAACAATACAAAATTTTATTTCTAGGATTCAGTTAATATTTTTATAGTACTTATTAAACAGGGTTTAATTTATGTAATTCAATAATACATATTGGAATGAGAAATTGGTACACAATTTATTTATATTTATATATATATATATATATATATATATATATATATATATATATATATATATATATATATATGGCCACTCGTATTCGAGGAAACCCGTCTACTAGGGCAGCTAACCAATCCCAATTGCATTTGTGTTTGTTCAACACCCACAGAGACCTTATGTGGTTTATAGAAGACCTTAGTTACAGTTTCTGGAAAAGTGAGTGCTATCTAGCGTGATCAACATTGTGATCAAGGCCAGCACACTCAAGCCATCGTTCTAGATGACCTGTGACTTCGTTCTAGCACAGCTATCGACAGCCCCCAAGGTTATCGTCTACCCAATTTCGCTCACAAGGCTTGGGTCAATTCATGGTATGGTTTTTCAGGCACTTTCCAAGTCTTCTGGTTCACCACTGCTGTATTCTGGCATTAAACTTACAACGAAAATAACTGAGATATTCGGAAGAGTCATGGTATGTGGAACTAAAACAATCTAACGCGGTGGATGCAATAAAGGGTTCGGTTCGAAATTCCAATCACCTGAAGGCAGGAGCGTACAACGGCCGAAACGTTGGGAATATGGCAATGAAGATTAGGGTAACATTCCGAATAATGTAAATAATGTAAATAAAATTAATTTATTCTCTTTTCTTACGAGTGGATCGACATCGAGTTTTGAGGAATTGCATATCTGTCTTCAAGGGACTTGATGATAATTTTATAATCAGTCATAAAAAGCTGACTTAAATACCGTAGTCTACATCAGTTATTTTGACTGATCATGTTCCTCTATTTATCCGTACGGTATATCCGGCTTGTGTTTGCCATTTTAACAGGACTGTGTAGAATGTCATAAATAAAAAAAATGGCAAATTAGTTTAGGAACACGAGAAAAAGGAATAGCGCGACAACAGCATACAGTTTTTCCAGGACATCGTCAAATTTACGGCATAAAGAAGTGACACGATACGAAAGGCAAAAGTGGACCAACATGGTATTAAAATAGGATAGCTTATTTAAGATATACAAAGTCATATACCAGTATAATAGGGGCGCCGATAGCCTAGGGGTTAGAATCTCCGCCTCATGCCAAATCAGTCGGGTTTCGGCTTGAAGCGATCGAATGTCCAGCCACACTGATAAGCTGCGAAACAGTGGATGACTAAACACACACACATACATATATATATATATATATATATATATATATATATATATATATATATATATATATATATATATATATATATATATATATATATATCAGCTGATGGTATTACATTTCCTTTCGTTACCAGAGATAGATTAATTAAGAATACGAGTGAGGGGGCAGAAAAAGACAAATATTATTTTTAGATTTTCTGCATATATCAAGAACCATGTTAGCAAAACACTAGAGATTGAAAATTTATTCTGCGTTTTCCTCCGTCCGTAAAACTGCAAAATCTAACAAAAATAGAATTCCCTTCAATTGACGATGTTGAATAATAATTTTTAACTCATATAAAGCAAGACTATACTTCTACGTGTTATATCTCTCAGGAAGTGGGAATCATGGCTCTTCACAGTTTTCTCTCTTTGTAGTATATATTTCTGCTATCCCTACTAATCCCTGTTCTGCCAACTATTTTGGGTTATGCGCCGTTTTCCTCTGCCCCGCTTACCTTTAATATCTCCTGTGAGTGTCAAATCTTCTAAACCTTCTTCCCTCAGTTTGTTTCCTATAAATTTAAGCTAACCATTTCTGATGATCCGTATAAGCGTCTTGATTGTTTCCATTTTTTCTAAACCTTCGTCGTTGTTAATCCCATCCCCAGAATCCTTCTGTAGAACCACATTTCTGTTGCCTCAAGTTTTTTCTTCGTCTAATGTAATTGTCCAGCATTCACTGCTATTTAGGATAACCGATATTTCATAATTCAATATTCTTTGTTTCTAATGACATTTTCCTGTTTCTGAATATTTTATTTAGCTTTTGGTAAGCATCTTTCGCTGACCCAATGCGCCTTCGGAATTCGGTGTCATATCTTCTTAGTATTTAAATTTGTCTATTTATTTAATCTTAGTATTTCTAATTTGTAAATCACATGTTGGGTTGTTTCGTTTGCCGACAACCATACATTATATTTAGTCCTTTCTTCTCGCTTTTCTTTATTACATTCTGTAGGAGTTCTTGTCGTTTCTTTTCTGTGACTTATATCAACATTTCCATCTGCATATCTAGTTTTGCTAAGATTGTGGCTACCAATAATGAATCCTGGCAGATTCTTTCAGAATCCTCTCACTGTATAGGTTGAATAAATCAGTTGAGAAAAGCATTCAAAACTCTCAATTCACACGATGACTATTTTCTACAGTTATGCCTTTTATAATTTACTGATTTTATTAGCATGCTGGTATATCACTGAAAAATTGTGTCGGTATAATTTTTCTATGAAAAGTGCGATGGAAAATTTCGATTTTTAAAAACTATATTTTACAGAATTTTGAATTTAAAATAGACAGAACTTTGATTTTTCCTTCCACATTTAGAAAAACCTTCATCTGATTTCTTTCTCTAGAAGTCTCCCTTGACTTCTGGTCCAGGCTTTCTCGTAAAAAAAGAGTATCTTATCTTTAGCTATCCAAATTAAAATGATTTAAGTGTGTCTATATTTAGTATTTCAGTCTACATTGACTGCAGATTTTACTGAGTTAATTTCAAACTACTTCATTTAACAGAGACATGGAAAGTAATTTCTTTCTGGATTTCTGCTAATCAAATCAGTTTAGAAATTTAATGAATTTCCAATTTTCGTCTATGATTAACAGTTTTGTTTTTTATATATATATATATATATAATTGTCATCTGTGCAGACGGACACTATATTTTTACGGTGAAATTATCGATTTTTTTATTCCTTAATTTTGTAAGGAAAGAAATCATAAAACCATTTTGATATTGTTTACGATTAACTATTAGATTGGTGCAAAAATAATGTCGTTTTTTCACATGTGTTAGTATGTGAGAAAATGACATTAGTTTTGCACCAACCTAATATTTGTCGCCGCTAAATTTCTTGAACTGGAATAGATCTGTGATTCTCTTTTATTTGCCGATTTGAATGTTCTTTCCCATTCGAATACTTCTATATTTTGATGTCAACGTCATGAATATGGAAAATAATTGTTTCAATTGTCGATAGATGAATAGAATCCAGTTTATTCCAAATGCACAACATTGTCGATTTTAAATGAATGCGTTTTACACTTGATTATAATACACTGTAAAATTTTTAGTAAATTGCTTTATTAAGTGAAAAGTGCATCATTTCTGTGTGAGATTTGTAGTAGAATAACTCACATTTCACACAGACACAAACGCACGCACACACACACACACACACACATATATATATATATATATATATATATATATATATATTGGATAATGGATAATCTTTCGTTCTAATGAACGCTCAGCACATTGTCAACCGTTTTGCATTTAAAAGCATAATGAAAAAAAATTACGGTAATGAATAACAACTCACAACTTTGTATAAGTACTAATACTAATAAACAACATATAATATAGTTTTGACGACTTGCACCCTTGAAGATGATCTTGGAAAAAAGATTGAAAGTACTTGGGAAATTAAAATAAGAGAAATTTAAACAGCTATAGTACATTTCTCTCATCCTTTAACAGCAATACATGGAAGGTATTCGTGAGTATGAACGTTTTTTTTTTAAATTAGCAGACATAATGTCTGTAATTTATTCAACCAGACATGCCTAAAAGAGAATTTGCTGCCTAAATACACATACACACACAGATATATATATATATATATATATATATATATATATATATATATATATATATATATATATATATATATATAACAAATCGAAGACTTCAGAAAGCCATGATAATATTTTTACATTTTTTTTTCATATGTTTGGACTCATTTACGTAAAAACACATATATGTGTAGATAGATGAGAAAGTGCGCATGGATGTAGGCACATATGTGTAAGTGTAATGATATATGTATATAGAAAAATGTGTATATATGTAGGTATGGGGATTTGTGTATGATCTCCGATTTCTGCTTTACTCTCTTCTGTTCCCTGCCTCTACCTCTTTCTTTATACCTTTCTCTTGTCCGGTGAATGAGAGGCCAATGCCACACCCATCGCATCTCCTAGAGACATATACCTCCCTCCCAAACTTCCTAATCTATGTAACTATCTTAAAACACAACTTCCGCTAATCTTGTTTTTCATTTCGTTTTTCGGTTGATTCCTGGAAGAATTTTTGAATCCGCTCATTGTTTTGAAACTGCAAGGTCTGACGAAACGAAACCGAATTCTATCGGTCTCGCGAAATATAAAATATTACCATGGCTTTTTGAAGTCTCCGATTTGTTAATTAATTATTACTTGCTCTGTTTACTACAGGTGAACTCTCCGGATTTATATCATCCCTGGAATTATCCATACGGATTACCAATTAAATTTGTCATATTATATATATATATATATATATATATATATATATATATATATATATATATATTAATTTGCTTTGTAACAAAGCCGACGTTTCAGACTAAGATTATTGGACTAGTTTTGTTTTCATTTGCAGCAACAAACAAGTCAACAATCCTTAATCCAACCGCAGAAAAAAAACATCGTTTCGATCAGATATAACCGCGCTTTTATAAACCACCCAAACGGTACCGAACATTTCTATCTCAAGGAGTAATAATTTTCATTTGCTTTATTTGGATAAAATAAAAATCTGTGAGTTTCGCGCTCGCTGAAAATGATATGAGGTGTTATCTTTCTAATTCATTTGATAGATTAAGTTTATTTTGCCTTTGACTTCAACTAATTTCCTTATGGAACTTTTGTTTCATCCCCAGAATGCTTTGCATGACTTGTACATGTATTGCTATACTGGGGTGATACTAATGAAGACGCCAAAATTGAAGTCTTAACTCTTGAAAGATAATTACTGTATAGTTTAATGGTGATTTTCGTCTTATGCTCAAAGCCAGATATGGTATCTTCTGGAGTAAGGTGTACGTAATAAAATGGCCCCGTCTTGAGTTATCTATCCGAAAAAATGTTGAAAAAGTGGCATCAATGACTCAACTTGTGAAGTACCATACATTTCAAATATCAATTGTTTTCTGATATCGGTCAAGCAATGAGATTCTTTTTTAAGACTTGCTACAAATCCTTGCCAGAAAACTTCATATTTACCGTTTTTCTCATCAGGTTCTACTAAGATTTCACTTTTCTGTGGAATTTGTCGCAGTATATTTGGTTTTGGTTAAATAAAGTTCATTTTAATTTTAATAAAAAAGAAGGTCAGCTTTTCAGATGAGTTGTTTGTTTTGTTTTTTTCTACTGCAATCATTTTCTATCTAAGGCGTCCATTTTCTTGACAGTCTTAGCACTGAATATCTATCAGACCTTTGTGTAAAACAGATAGATCCTTTTCTAGTGTCTGCAGAAGTTGAGAGTATACTGCGATGATTTTGGGGGATAGGTCTTTGATAAATCTTAGTCTAAGTATAATTATATATTAAACAGAAAGACACATCGTGATTGTAAGATATCTGGTTTCATTAATTGGATTCTGGATCAATAAGGCTATCATGTCCATCTTTTTGCCAGCTAAATTCAAAATAGTTTTTCGCTCTCAGCATTAATATTTCTAACCAGGTTTTATTTTTTGTGTATAAAAAAAAATGTTCCTTTGCGGTTGACTCACGCTTGATCCTATCGAACCTGTGAAGTCGTTCAGAATAAATGTGTCCTGTTTTTCAAGTGTGTATTAATCGCCGAGCACAACATCAGAGCTATTCCAACATTCATAGCATTATTTTTTGTGAATGAAACAAATGTATTCGTGTTTCATCTTTATATATCAAGGAATGGAATCGTTTTTGAGCGTCGTTTAGAACCAAGGTTCATAATCTATTAAAACCAATTCGATTTTTATTCGCGAAACTGGCACGCAAACAGATGCGATAGTGTTTGCTTGTTTTGTTCGCTGTGTTTATAAAGTAACTATTTTTCTCTATTTTTTTGTCGATGTCATAGAAGCAAACGTATATTTTCACTGATGATTATGGAAGATTAATGCATTTAGTGTGAGAGAGATTCATCTCCTGAATCCATTTTGAACAATATCGTCACTAATTTACACTTCAATTATGTACATATTTTAGCAGATACACTTGCATATTCCAAGCATACATTTTTTGATCACCCTATAGATCTCACTGCTTAATATTGTTACAATTCAAGATGTTATTTGATTGTAAATTGTGTGTGCTTCATGTTGCTTCAAAGACGTAGGGAATAGAGATATGAAGATATCTTGATTTTTTTAATCATATATCTAAGAATATTGAAAACCACACGAACGTTTTTGTCACATTTTTTGGCTCAAAGTGTTTTCTTTTACTCGTGGTTGAGTTTTTGTTTAATGTGTTTACACCTCAATTTGATATTTTTCGCCTCCTTGAATTCAAGTTTTGATTAGAGTTGAACGAAACTTGATTAAACATTTTTCTTACTCTTATTAAGTGACAAAATTATTAAAAGCAATAATATATTAAAATTTTAATTGCCACTTGTACATAAGTATGAGGAAAAACATTAACCTAATTTGCATTGAAATATACATGTAAGGTCGAATTAGAAATGGCAAATTAGCTCAAATTCACGTCTTACATCAAAACTACAAAAGGATGCTAAACGGTTCTTGGCTATTTCAAGAAGACTTTACAAAAAGGGGTTTGGTTACTCCATACAGTTAAGGGAAGTAGCTTGTCATAAAAGAAAACATTTCAGTGGTCCCTCGTATAATCTATTACAGTTTAGAAGCAACATTTTTTGTAAGGTGTAGAAAAAAAATATAAATTAATATTAGAATAAAAATAAAACACTTAATTCCTAATGCAAAGTTTAGTTTCATAAAGACATTCCTTGTGCCTTGAAGCAAAGTATTTCTAAAATTTAAAGTTATTTCTAACCTTAAATGATTTATTTTAGAAAGGCAAAATAAATCTTCACCTTTAAACTTTACAGGTCTTTAAAGTGATATTCAATAGGCATAGAGGTCTTTAAAGCTCCAAAATGTTTCGCTTTTTTCAGCCACGACTAGTTACCTATCTCAGATCTAACTTTTCTTTTGTTATGGTTCAACTTGAAAGGATTTTTAAGTAATTAAAAAGCAATTAAAAAGGATCAAATGTGAAACTTGAGGTCACAACTTCGAAGCTAAACAGAAATTACGAAATATACGAATTAATGCAAATATATTGTTTTATGATCTCGTGTTTTGATGAGATTCTGTAAAAGACAGAGGAAGATATTTTGTTCAGAAGCAATTTGGCGTGAGAGGGAGGAGCTGCCGTCTTTCTACGGCTATTCTTTCTTTTAGCGGTTAGTTTTGCCTGGGACCCAAATAAAATTGAACAGGCAACAAAAAAATATGACAGATTAAATTATATAATTTCTATGATACCTCAGTTTAAAAAGCCTTCCGATTTTACTATTTCGTGGTAAATATTCTATATCCTCATACATTCTGAGAAAGTGGAATGTTAACAAAAAAGTTCTAAGACAATTTCATCTCATTTTTGTACGTGTTAAGTTTACGAACTGAGAATTCATAACTTGTAAGCCTTTGTGATTTAAAGAAGTCAATGCCTTTTCTTGCTGTAAAACTTAAATGATGTCCGTTTCAAACTTAATTGGTCCTTGTAAATTTAAATTGTCCGAGTATATTTCTTCGTAAAGAGTGCAACACTAATCCGACAATTGACACCGCCACCACTGTTGAATTTTTCAAAACTACTTAAATAATCATCATTAGTTATGTTAACGATTAAAAGAAAATTACTCTGGATAAAGCCTTATTCCTACACCAGAGAATAACGAAACAAAACGAATAAGATTTTACCAAGAGAATATTAAGAATAAGGAAAAATCCTTAACAAAACGAAAGCATTTATGTTATATTTTTGCAGTACTTCCCATATAGGCTCTAGATGTTGCGTGACACAGCTCAGCATAAGCGGTGTTACTTCCTAGATTAATCACATCGTTATTGCAAGTCTAAAGAAAGATAAATCTTTAGTATCTTTACAGGATATTGTAATTCGTACATTTCTTTGAACACTTGAAGGATAACATTTCAACGAGAAGTGAAATTAGCGTTTTAAATATTTGAAAATAAAACTTAACATCGAAGTTAAATGAGAAAAACGACTCAGACTATTTTATACTCAGAATAGACATTGTTTTGAGTTCCAAGTCTGCTTTTCCACACTATGGATGACTTCCTCAGCACTCGACCAACTGAGAAAATGCTCCCTTTCATTTTATTTGTGAGGGGGGAGCTGAGTTACATAACTTACCCGACAAAAAAAAACTGACGAGAGAGAAAATACCCTCGGCTTTTATAGATGATCCTATTCTAGTCAACACGTTTCGACATCTCCATTAAAAATTTAAATTCCAGTTGATTGATTGAAGCTTGTGAGCTCAATCCCTGTACTGAACAATACATTTTATTTTTATTTCTCTCTTCAACCATAGTAATCACAGAAAATGACTTCGAGTATACATGAAAAGTTAATTTCAAGTTATTTCCATGAGCGCTCCTAAAACCACACACGATTTGGCACTCAGTCAGTACTGCCCTTTTGTATATACACTTAAATACTTATTTCCTTAACACTCAAAAAAGCTTGATCTTCTATGAATGCTTTAAGACACATCTTACCACTCAGTGAGGATCACACACACACACACACACACACACACACACACACCATTTTATCTTTGTTTTGCTTCGGTATTTTTTGCAAACTTGTTCTTTAAAACCCGCGAAGAAATACGCTCGACTGACTCTAATTAGTATACACATTGATTCTTTAACTGATTTTTTAGGCTTGTCTCTTTTTGGTTTACATCGTGACATTTCGCAGCTAATAGAATGACAGTTAAAAAAAAAGAAAAGAAAAAGAAGTTTACGGAAGAGTGGTTAAATATTTTCTCATCACGACTGAAGCTGCAATAATGTCACGTATTCATGAGTCATTCAAATAGTTGACTGAACATTTCAATCCCTCTTTTTTACTACTCAAATAATTTGACTTTACTCATACAATATTTTCGGAAATATTCAAATAACGCAAAATATTAAACAGAAAATCTTTTAGAATAAAAGTTTCATTATTTTTGCTAAATGAGTTCGGGGGGTGTAGGGTTAATACTCGGTAAGAATCAATGCTGGATTCTTACATAATTACGTATTTACTTAGTGTATAAAGCCATTTAATACGCGAATTTACTCCATTAAATATATGTAAAAACTATCAAAACTATTATTATAGTTTCAGTCAAAATTTTACAGTTTTGCTAATTAGCTTAATTATAATAAATAAAATTTAAAACAAAGTGTGTGTAATATTGAAATATTTTCACTACTCCTTGTATTTAGTTTGTTTTTTGTTTTTAGTTTTTCATATTTTTCTTCAATAATGATGTCGAAAATGTAATGTCTGGCGGGGTTTTTTTTAAGACAAAAAATGTTTTACAAAAAAACACGATACGTATTTCACAATTTTTTAAAAAAATTCCCCTCTTTTCGGCCGTTATACGCTCCGGTCTTCTTCAGGTGATGTACGTTGGAATTCCGAACAGAAACCTTTATTTAATTTCTTTTTTTATATAGTTCTCAATTTATTTTTGCAATTATCATTTTAGCAGGAATTACCCAACAATTTAAACATTTTCCTCGGCTTTTTTTTGAAGATCATCATTTCTTGTCTTGAAATTTTTCCCGTTGCATTAATAATCATGAAGATGCATAATTTCAATTTTTTTGCTAGATTTTAATAAGTGCATGTAAAAGTTCTCATAAAAAAAAACACACTTTTTTAACAATGGGAAAAGTTTGCATTTATGTACGTGCAAAACAGATGAAAATTAAAAATTTCATCTTAAATGGTATTTTCATTTTAATTATCTTCAAAGACTATTAGAATTATATCTTAAATCTTTTATCTAATAGGAAATAAATAAAAAGGGCAATACAACAAATTTTATATTTCTGAATTTAAATTTTTTAACAATATGATGCTAGTTAAAACATTTGATACAAAATATTTGCACCATTATTTTCTCACCACTTTTTTGGTGCATTCATGGCTATCTGTGTCACTAGGTTTATTTTCTAGCAAATAATCCAGAAAATGACGTAACAGGAACCTTAGTAGATAATGATCTCATTAATCCTAGAGTTTCCAATTGGTCTTGGATCCACGAGTGAATTGTGCCTGTTTTGATGGAAAAAAATTAAATCGTCAGGTGACAACATCTGAGATTATCTCCAATGATATAACAATTGATGATGTCCGTTGTTTAAGAATTAAAACAAAAAAAAACGTGACAAAAACAGAGTACAAAACTGGATTTTAATTTAAAGTACAAAAAAATCAGGCAGATCTGTTACAAGCATTAATTATTCAACGTACATATCTATGGTAAAACAGAAAGAGATTATTATTTTTCCAGCTATTTTGCCTTTAGATAATGTTAACTTATTATTCCTGCTTCTGTTTATATTTATTATGATTAACATTTTCATCTTTCTCTTCATTCTAATAATTAAAATATTGTAGATACTTCTCCCTCCGCAATTAATTTTATACTTATAGATATTATAGCAGTAGTTTCGTTATTCCAAGTGTAATGGTTTCCTTTATTTCTTCATATTTCTTATTGTTGAATCTCTTTTCCCTTTCTCAAATCTGCACATGACTGACACCTTTTCAATTTTGCTTTTTATTTTTATTAAGATCTGTAATAGTTGTTCTAGGAGCAGTCATAATAGTAGAAGACCGAATGCTGAGAAATACACCAATAATAATCCCATAGTTCGTTAATTTTCTAACGTAAGTTTATTGTTTTTATTCAAACTCTGTTGTTTGTTAAGAAAACAAATGCATTTTCCCGCGAATTCTGTTTATTTGTTTTAATCAATATACAATTGTTATTTCTATATTGTGTATTTGCTGATAAATATCTACAATTTGTATTTCATGCTTTTTGTATAATTTCTTCAACCAATATTTGCTATTTCAGAACACCATTAATTTTATTTAAATGTCTCTATTTGTTTTTCATTTTACTATTTTTTTCCATTTTACTAGCAGAAGATTTCTATTGTTATTTCCATTTTTTATAAATGTATTTTATTGTATTACCATATCCAATATTTTTTTACTTCAAGAAACTCTTCGTTAAATTAAGCATGTTACATGAGGAATTAAGCTTGTATGAGGAATTTAATAACTATAAAAAAAATTGTTGCTGAGCAGATGATGATTTTCTACGCGTAGCTTAGACGTGGCCGAAAGTATGAGACACCTAGTGAGGATCGAACTCACTGTTCAGTTGTAATTAATCTTGCTAACCATTACACTACGTCGAAGTTCCCATTAGTGCTGAGTAGATGAACATTGAAAAGTGTAAATAAATAATTTAGGATTTACCTTATGTAACCAAAAAGTCCTTGCCGTTCTGTTTTTATTATTACGTTGGTGCAAAAATAATGACGTAATAATGTCGTTTTTTGACGTTAAAAATACGTCAAAAAACGCCATTATTACGTCATTATTTTTGCACCAACCTGATAGAAAAAAATGTATGCAGCAAATTTGACATACTTCTCAAAGTAATTCCTAACGGCATGTAGAACCTTTTTCCAAAGTGTCCCCAAGATTCTCAATGCTCTGGCGATAAAAAAATCAGATGTCTTGGATACAAAGAAGTCTGTGAATGCTTGCTGCAAGTCTGCCTCATTTCTGAAAGATTTGCAAGGGTCGTTGTCCAGAGAATGAAAGAAGGTGGTAAAGGTCAAGGAAGTAAGGTGGACTACCCACTCCCAGCCAAGTCGCTATAAAGTTATCCCTGGCTACCTGCGTCATATGAGGCCATTCATTGTCATGGAGGAACAGTACAGTCTTGGGATTAACTAATGATGTCTCTTTTTGCTTCAGTGTCTAATGAACACGTTTCAACTGCTACGAGTACAGGTCTGAAGTGATGACTCTTTAGTAGCAGCTCATAGCGCAACACTTATCTACTAGTCCGCCAGATACAGAGCATGATCTTGTATTGCAAGAACAGGATCCTGTGGTGACAACGAATGTCTGGCACGCTTGAAAGTGTCATACAGAACCTAATTGCTCTTACTGGTGAGCACTCAATCAAATATGGGTACGTTGGGGGACCGAGAATGTAATGGATTTTTTATACTTTCATCAGAAACCAGGAAGGTCACTACTGTTGTCCTCCTCTATGGTCATCTTCACGGCCTCATCATCCAGGACTGAATACTGCGGGGTTCATCACAAAAGAACAAATCTCTCGAACTGAACTCTTGGAATCAATGTCTGACGGTGAGTTCATTCACAGCATTACGCAAAAAAGGCTTGACGTATGCGGCGACTTGATGAGGATGCGGGCAAGACCATTTTAAAGTCTTTCTAAAACTTATTGATTTGCAGTCACCCGAAGAATTGAACATTTTCTTAAAATAAATTACATTTTGATTGATCTGGCACTGGTAAAAGCTTTAAAATTTTAATTAGGAGTTCATTAAAGTCAGTATTGGAATGAAAACATAAAACAGTCATGAGTTGAAAAGAAAAGAGGAATTCGACACGGAAGGAAGTTACTTTCCGGGAAATAATTGTACATAATACGAAGTGTGGAATATCATTGTAAATCGGGTTCGGTCTTATTATTTCATTAACAGATAAAATAGAGATAGCGACTATTTCTTTTAACAATTATTACTATACTATAATTGATTAACCACCTCTGAATTGAATGATGGCAATTACTTATTGAGTCAGCAGGAGACAATAACATTCTAATGAGATCGGATCAACTAAAAATAAATTCTACAGTCAATTGTTAAGCCAGACTATAATGAAAAGAAAATTAGTCTTGAACACGCAGACTGTCAAGTCCAATGTATTAATGAAAAGCAACTGAACCGTCATAAACTTTGTTTGCTTCTTTTGGAACATGACATGATAATGACATTTGATGACATTACAAACTACAATGGTTCAAACGCTGGAGTAGGTCTTTAAACAGCTTGTAGAATAAAGCAATTTCGGCAGAGTACAATTAAGAGAATTAAGAGATTGGCTCTAAAGTTAGTACCACTAAAACCATATATATATATATGTGTGTGTGTGTGTGTGTGTGTCTTAAAAAGTGACAAAATAAGAACAAATGTAGGCAAGTACTAGAATTATCATTAAAAGTTGAACATCTGGTTATTATATAATTATTTTACTGAGTACAAGGTTTGACAATCGCCTTTAGGAAACAATAATTAAATGTTGTCGTTAATGTACGAAAATCAGTTTATATTTGAAATCATATCATAAAACAAGAAAATACCGGCAAATTTTCCTTATATTCTAATCATAATGTTAGTTTTGCAAATAGTCGCTTTTACAGTATTTCCAGTGCGCATTTCTGAAAAAAATATGCGAAAAATTCATTTATGTGCATATATAGAAATTATAAATTGTAGTCCATGTTTAATAATAGAGATCGTATATTGGAAACAAGTTAAAAATCAGGATTTGATTGTTAATTTGGGATGGAAATTAACGCCTTTGAACGTAGAAAGTAAATGTATTTTAAATTCGGAACGCAGTGAAATAAGAAGTTTCAAAGAGTTCTCTGTTTATATTTAAGAAATAAAGAATTATATTATTTGTCAACACTCACTTTTTTAAATAGACGTAAAAATTAGTAATATCATTTTATAGTTATTGAGTTTAGAATTTTACAATACGAGTTAGGTCAGCGATGCTCATCATAGCGCGAATAATATAAGGAAAATTTTCATTTACCAAATCTCATATCTCGACAAAGTGAAATCTTTCTTTCATTTTTAATGAGATATAAGTTAATTGTGCTTTAGGTATGTCACAATATATCGGTATAATTTGAAGTTCACTTTTCCAAACAATGTTTGACAATTCTATTATGTTTTCAGGTGAATTGTATGATGTTCAAAAAATATCCAGGCTAGTTATCTCCTCTTTCGCACATTATATTTCGGCCTGCATCTCTCTCAGGTGCAAGATGCATTTACTAATCTTTTTTGATCTTCAACTTGTGAAGCGATAAAAATCATCAGGTGAAGTAAGTTACTGACTTGTTTATTTTAAATAATCGTTTGCATTTTTGTGTAGTTATAAATGAAATCTATGTCATCAAACATTTTTTTCAAAACGTAAAATAAACATGTTTTGTTTGTTCAAGTGAATGCATTATGCAAAAAATATGTATATAATTACATACATATATATTAAATATATAACATCCCGATTCTTGCTTTCAGTGCCATTTATATAACGTGCTTGACATTAAATATATATTGTTCATTAATTTAATGATTAGCATTTAGAAGAAGTAATTAAACTTGCTGAAACAATCAAACATTACAAATTTAGAGCTTAACGATCAATTCAACTGCGACAATGTTGAGTGTCTTTCATCTATAGCCATGTGAAGGATTTCCACAGGTTGCTTGGATAAAATAACCTCATGATTATAAAATATTGGTATTTTAAATATTAAGAATGAATTATTACAATTTTTGTGACCGAGAACAAAATGCATAATTTCTAAACATTAGAGACTATTGTAAATATTTTCGTTATATATATAGCATATTCGTTATATCTTTTTAGACATTAAATGTACCATAAAAATGCTAGTACCCGCTTCAAATAAATGATTTTGGCAGTTTTAGAGTGAATATATATATATATATATATATATATATATATATATATATATATATATATATATATATATATATATATATATATGTTTATGTGTGTGTATGTGTGTGTAATAAAGACATTCAATAAATCATATTTCTGAAACGACGGATTACAGGGATCTAGTTAAAAATATTGTTTATTTTTCCCAGCTCGTCTTTGTACTTAGATATGCAAGGTCACGTATGGCTTTCTCCAGAACTGATGTGGTCTCAGCAAGCATCGAATCGATATCAGTTATGAAGGCCATTTATGAGAATAGAAGCGCCGATTGGCTGCTTACACATTATCGATATTTTACAAGGCATGACGGGAAAATAAAGAATTGCATTTTGGTAACATGAAAAGATTATTTGGAATAGCTGCAGTGTCTCGTCATTAGTAGGCTCTATACAATTTGAATGAGCGGACTGCTTGTCCTAAGTAAGAAAAATTGATTTACTTTAACTTTAAGCCGGCTTTCACAAGCACGAACAGATCTGTTGATGGTTTCTGGCAAATAAGTACATGAAATACTTCATTTCCAGCTATATAAAAACAAATAAAACCTATCTTAAAAGATAACATCTATTTAAACAGTGTAAACAAGATGTTGAAAGGTTTTTAGCTCGACCAAGAACGGACTTTCTGATTCTGTCATTTGATCATATTTTGTATAGTGGGTCATATATTTTGTGGGGATCGTATATTTTCGTATTATATATATATATATATATATATATATATATATATATATATATATATATAAATATATGTGTGTGTGTGTGTGCGTGCGCGCGGGCGCGTTTGAGCATGTGTAATTAAATGCTCACCTATCTTGTCTCTACTTTCTGTTTCGAAGAACCACAACCACTGTTCAGGTGATTTTAGTTTTAAAACATTTGTCCATGTTTGCTGAAAAGAGGATGTTATTCTGCGAAATTCAGAGTAGAGGCAAGATAAATGAATATTTAATTTTATTAATTATAATAAATGATTTGATATTGATGATTATAATTACAAAAACTACTCACCTTAAAAACGCTATCTTCCAGAATTAAACTGGCGGGAAAAATGTCTGATAAAATTACTGATGTAAAATAACAAAGTATGTAAAATGGAGTATGAGGAAGCCAATGTACTGTTTCGTCCTTTATCTTAAGCAAGTCTTCCTGTCATCAAACATTTCATCAGAAAAAATAACCAATAAGTTAGAGTAGCCTTTGCAAACTAGTAGTTTATTTGAAACAATAGAGATTAAGCAAAATTGCTCGGTTTAATGCATTTCGTTTTTTTAATAGAAATTCAACAAAAACTAAAATACTTTGGAAACTATATGCAGTTGGGTGTGAAAGCTTACACACCTACAGGGAACTCGGAAGATGTAGGGATATTAAAATTAAAATTAAATTGTTTAAATTTCCGACGTTCCGATGTGTACAAACGAAATATTTCATTCATTTTCCCAACGTTATTATTTTTGTTTAAAATATCCTTCACCTCGACAGTAGAAGAAAGGTGACCTGTTGTAAGAACCTGGACGCAAATTTACTGTGGAAGACTGGGAAAGTGAATTTCTACACATGTTCACCTTAGTAAATTACTTAACCCTAACCCTGCAGCATTTTTTAAACCGAAATTATGGTTATATTCAATAAACGATGTTCATTATGTTGTTTTGTAAAGGATTTCTTTTGTGTGCATATAATCTTTCATTAAAAGTCATAGAATTCCAACCTATATATTTTCCATGACGTTTGTTACAGTCAAAAGTAAATTTCTGCTTCAAGGATTAAGTTGTTATTATTTTGTTCACTATTAAGTCATTTATTGTTTTAGAAGTACATGCAACAAATTTTATATCAGGTTTAGATAAGTTCTTTTAAATGGTACTTCATATTGAGTTGGCTGGTAGTACTATGTATTTAGATATTTATAGCGTTCATTTGTTTATTTTGTAAATTTGATTGACTTTCCTCTTAGCATTAAATATGAAATCATTAGAATAGTGAAAGTGCTTAAAAGAATTTTCAATGTATTTCCTTTGATCATTTAAATACTGAGATCTATAAATTCTAAGTGCTCTTAAAAGGAATACTTATTCAAATTTTGTTGTTGTTGTTGTTGTTGTTGTTGTTATGGTGTGAATAGAAATTTATGGGATCATTTTTACGATAGACACTTAGTTTTAGATCATTATAGGTACGGTATGATATTATATAGAGGAACCACAAGGTATTGTTTGTTTCTGTTACATAAGTAAAATCTACTGTATTCTACATCTATTCGATATTTAGCTTATTTACAATATCAGGTAATGCTATTTCGCATAATCAATATGCAGGAAGTATATTGATTGTTTCGGTATAACAATTTGTAACGAAATAGATTTACGAAACAAGGTCTTGGTGCATAATTATGTTATTTTTATTTATTTTCCTCCTCCCCCTATATATATATATATATATATATATATATATATATATATCCCATAATTTTAAGCTAATAAAGTCCTTTTAGAGGACGAAACGCGTTACATAGAATTTTCCATTTTTTTCCTTTAATTACTTAACACTATTCTAATATATAGAAATTTATATATCCTATTCTCCCAAAAGTGTTCTTCAGTGATGAAAATATGACTAAATTGATTGTCTCTCCTTGCAAGGTCGTATATTAAACAGTATAAAGTTGAAATATTTCTTTCTGAATGTGTGAAAAAATCTGTTAAATACGGAGAGGCTAACATATTGATGCAGTGGATGACCTCTAATACTGCTGTTGGCTAACTCATTCAGTTATACGACAAAATAAATGCTGCCGTCTATACGAATATTATTGAATAACTATCGTTCTTTCTCTGTAAAAAATCCAGTCACTGGATCCATTAAAATGTAGGATAATGCCACTTGTCACACTGTAAAACAATTTTTCGAAGATTAAAATGTGGAGACAGTAGCACGATTCGCCAAAATCTAGTTCTCAATCCAATCGAAACCGTTTAGAAGATCATCGGCGATAATCTTAGGAGAAGGAAATCAACTATAATGAGGGATTAGTCACAAGAACACGGATTAGTGACAAGAGATCAAAAGAACGCCTAAACAATGCGACAAACTAGTGAAGTCTTGTGGTCATAAATCTGCATAATTTATTAAAAACATTATTTATACACATCTTATTAATATTTTCTCTCAATATTAAACCAATAATATTTTAATTAACATGAACATTTACAAATCTGTTCTCTAATTTCGGGTACGGTACATTTTCGTAATTTTTTGCGATATGACATTTTGTTCATTCTTGTTTTTATGCAAATCCAACGTCGTGTAAAACAAAAGTTTGGGTACTGCATTTTTCTTACAGTCTAATCTGTAGAATTGGAATATTTTTATTTTTAGAATTTCGTTTTCTAATATTCGACAATACAGTGTCCAATGCGCAATCGATGGTATTTTCTGCGAACACGTCATGGATTTTTTTTGCTGCAGCGATCCCACCATCAAGGTTCGTCAGTGAATTTATCAATCAGTCATATCTACAAATGGTTGTGAAACCTTCACTGGCCGAGCCATTTCCAAACATCTCATCAAATTACCTAACCGTAGAATTTTTCTTGGTTGGGCTGAGAACATAACATACATTTACGAAGATACGTACAGTACTAGGCCATTTTTATTCCCCTGTGGTGTTTAATATTACAGTTATCTGCATTATTCTGTATGGATTTGCATCCTTAAATTAAATCATTCTCTCATATTCTCTCTAGATAAATTCGAATATAAGATGTTATATCGATTATTCGGAATCCATTCCAGGTACTCATTTCATATATAATGTGTCGATTTCTCTACAATCTCATGCTAATAATTTGAGATACTGTTAATCTCAGATATAGAAGCATTTATTAATTTAATGTTCTTCCTTAGATCTTGTCTCTCTCTCTCTCTATATATATATATATATATATTACTAAAAAGAACGCCGGGAACATTTACACACCTGATGTATTATTATTATTATTATTATTATTATTATTATTATTATTATTATTATATAAGAGTAATAATAATTGAATGCTGCTACTGTCGGAACAAAAATAGAAACGAAACGCAATACTATCGCACGTATTGTACATTGGATGTTATGTGGTAAATGAAACTGTAGAAAGCAAAATGTGTTATGGGCATAAATCACTTGCAGTAGTGAATAATAAGGAGTGTAAAGTCGGGGGGTGTGAGACTTCACCGTGCAATGTTATAATGTAATTGAGGCAAGAAAATATCATTAGTGTTCAGAAGGAAGACAAACATAGTTGGTCATCGATATAACTCTAACAGGGGACGTAAGGTAACTGGAATAGAAACGGAGAAGGAAGAATGATATAAAGATTTGAAGCCTGAGATAGCACACTTGTAGAAGATAAAGAATTCGAAGTTATTCTTGTTGTGGGTGCCAGTGGAACTGTGGGTGCCATTGAAACTGTGACGGAGAAAATTTTAAAATGCCTGGGTTAAATTAGGACTGATTCGAACTGAGATACTTCAGAAAACAGCCAGAATTCCGTGAAAGATTGTGTTTATGACAAATGACAAAACCCAAGATTATTTATTATGGCCTGCTCCTGATCATTAAATTACGACAAAAGATTTACTTGAGAAAAATTAGGAGAATTTCATAATAATAATAACAGTACCAAGTTTGGATCTGGCGTGGGATAATTACCATCGGAAACTCTCTTAGGTGCTTTCAATAGAGATAAAGAACTTTAGGCGATGAAAACATCTGAAACAGTTCAACGCATTAATAGAAATGATGCAAAATAATAACCACTAGGTTATGAAGGATGTGAAGTTGGGTTCACGAGAGAGAGAGGAAGACCAGGCTTCCGTATCTCATTATCCTGCAACTGACCAAAGAACATCAACTACTGAACGCAAACGACGCAATTGATCGATGTTAAAATATAAGATCGCAATTGAATGCCACGAGAAGGTTACTTTAGTTCATGAATCTGAAGTAGAGAAAATGAGTTTCAATATGTCTACAAAAAATTGATGAACCATGTAAATATGATACGGAGCAAAGGAGGCTAAGTGGTTTTAAAATTGCACAGACTAGTAGAAAAGTTGCCAACAAAGCAAGAAATGACATTGAAATCATTGAAAAATATAACAAATATGAGTTGCAGTCTGATATAAACGAACTGAGGATTATGGAAACACCTATCCATAAAATTACTGGATGAAGGTCAAAATAAATTGTTGAACAGGTTGCTTGCATAGTCCAAATGATTGAACTTTCATGAACCTTCCATGAGGGTTGATAGAAACCATCCAAAAAGAGTTATATTTTTCAGTTCGTACCAACAAATAATATGGAAAAAGAAAGTAAAAGAAGGAAAAAGAAAGTAAAAGAAGGAAAAAGAAAGTAAAAGAAATAAAAGGATAGAGATGAAGTCATTGTACAGATAAGAAAACATCTGACAAGACAGAACGGTACTATAAAAGAAACAAGAAACATGTTAAGTAGAGGAATCGAGATGAGCTGGAAGGAAAATACACGATACTTGCAAATGGTTTCAGAACAGTTATGAAGCAATGGAAACAGAGAGTCCTGTCGAAAACACATAGGGTCCAGGGTTATACAAAACGCTGCAATTCCAGTAAAATCGTATGTACGAAAACAACATGCTACAATTCTTCAACGGTCTTGAAGGTAATACTACTTAAAATGAAGGTCCTGATGTTGCAGGAGCTACGGTATTTTGAAAGGGAATCTACGGCAAGATTATCTGCCATAATAAGAAAGTTGAGTGGTTTAAACCTGTTAAGAGAAAACTGATGAGCATTCCTAAGAAGGATCCTATTCGCATAGAATGTTGAAGATGTGTCCGTACAAGTGAAGAAGATGCCAGATTGGTAAGCACCTACATCCGGTGAGATAAAGAGATTTTGGTTGAAGAGATTTTCCACGGTATAATAGCAGGTCATCTACTTCTGGTAGCTCTATTTCTGATTGGATTGTGACCTGTATAACGGAATTTACAATGAAAGACAAAGGTGAGGGCAACGTGATTGGAAATTACTGGCTAATTGTGCACTTTAATTTACCTTGGAAAGTTCGTTCATGAAAGTGACCTACCATCTTATAAGCAGAAATATTATCGCATGGGCTCACAAGGTAAGCATCATTTAGTGATGGACAAAACGATCCTGATGCACTGTTAAAGATATAAAACCAATCTATGTATGGCTTGGATAAAGTTTTATGTTATGGTGCCTCATTCATGGATCTTCAAAACACTCCAGATGTTCAGTATAGAAGAAGTATTGACTGTTCTCAAAAATATTATTAATGATTGGAAAAATTTGAAGATTGATTCAAATAATGAATATCTTAACGACCATATGATAAAGACACATACTTTTTGAAATGACTCTTCAACCTTCATATTTATTATTGCTTTGATACTTACTTCTATTGCACACTGGACGGTGAAAATGGGTTACCAGCTTGGAAAAATGGATCAATCGTAAATCACTTGCTCTTTATTCGCAGAATCGGAGAGCAAGACTGATTCTATAGTAAAGACAAAGCATGAATGCAATAATTATGCAGGAGTGTGGTTCAGGAGTTTCAAGTGTTCTGTTTTCACTATAATGAGTGGAATGAATGTGAATTCTGGTGACACTGAAATATCATCTGAATGCAAGTGAAGGCTGAAAAGTTTCACTAGCTATGTTGAAGGTGAACGATGGTTTCTGACAAACTAATTGGTGAACAGTGAAGAGAAACTGCTACAATATACAGCAGCACAAAAGGGTATTGATTGAGGAGACGAAAAAGAAGAACTTAAGGCAATAAATGGGCGGTATAAATGTGACCAACTATTGGACATACAACTGCATAGACAATTTGAAAGAGCAACGTAAGGATTGGCAAAGCTTGAAGCTTCTCAGGAATGGTTGAAGTACGGTGACCTGAAATGTGGAACTGAAAATATAATAATGACTAAGCAGAAACAAGCTTACATACGAATACCTTAGCAATAATGTATACCATACCATAGATAGCACAATATTTAGGATTAGTGGAGACAAACAAGAGAATGTCATACATGCAATCAGTAGCTGTAAAATGTTTGCCCAGAGAGAGTACAAAAGTCGACATAGCATTGTTCGCCTTAAATTGCACTGTCTGTTTTTTA